>NC_047563.1:56893382-57090171 GCF_902806645.1 Magallana gigas
AAGACTAAGATATCACTCACCAATAACAGCCACTGGGATGTTTAATGTCAAAATCAAGATGCATTAAATTCATATAAACTGCTCTCTAGAGCATTCATAATAAGAGCCCCCAGTCTGGACAGGGAAAGTTAAGTCTGGCCATTCTGAAAATCAGGGGAAAGGGGTATTTGATGAGAAGTTTTGGGCCTGCTTATGTGAAAGCAGGGAGGGGGGAGGTTGAGGGGAAAGAATATGTCATGACAGTAAGTGGGTTGCTTGAACAGAACTTTATTTCATGGTTGTGTCAATGCACAAACCTTAAAGTTAATAGAGTCTTAACATGCAAGGTTTTGTAAAGGGGCTTTGAGACCTGAATTTGAAGATTATTAAAAGATAAAGAGTTCTTTGAAAAGCAGTATTAGGATTTGGGACCTTGTGCTAGTATGGAACACATAAATGGGTTTCTTTAAAAATAGTATATATATAGATTAGTCTCTTTCTTTCTTGTGCAATGGGATTGGAGAAAATTAGAATGACCTCTAATGTTAATTCAGAAATAACAGGTTTGAAAAAAATGGCCCAATTTAGACTAGGTTAGTCGAAATATGTCATGTATCTTCATTTGACACTGAAGACAATTAAGACATGTATATATTAACCAAAATAAAGGTTGTTAATGCAACGGAATAAAAAGAATATTTCCTCTCTGATTTTGTAACCTTTGGTCCCTCTATTAAGATAAGGTTCTTGAGGTATTGCTCATAATAGAGGAACAAAAAAAGTTCAAGTAAAATAGGACATGATAAAAAGATATATCTCCTGTTGATAGAAATCAAAATTGTTATGGATCGACAGAATTATCAGAGTGATAAGGAGAGTTTTATTACGCTCATCTGAAATATTTCCTCTCTATGGTAAATGAGGGTCGGAAACAAAAGTGAAGTGGGTCTGAGTTGAATGGTCAAGTGTTAATTTCAGGAAAGAGATACAACTCCAAACTTTTCCTGCTGCAATTGTTGATTTGAGCTTTGGTTTTATTGCATTTTTGAAATAGATAAGGACCGAGAACTTTGTGTCAAATGGAAAGCAGGAAACGTGAATGAGAAATCTCTTCCTCTTTTAATTTCGATTGTAAAAGATGAATAGATGTTGTAATAGTAGATGTCAGAATTTATAAATAGTGAGCTTATTTCTTCCCGCTAGCTTAAAGCCATGAAATTTGAAGCCAGTTTTTGGTAACTGTTTTAGGTTTCTAGAGAGAATTTGTACTACAGATTGATATAACCTTGATTGAAGAATGCTGTCATTGTAAAGGCTTAAAAAAGGGAATTAGCCTTTAAGAGTTGTTGAAAGAAAAGAGATGAAGTAATCGGTTTAAAGGTCTTTAAACACCTTTGACAAGATTGGGACTCAGTTTCTAGGCTCAATGACAGACTTCTTACAAGGTTGTTATTTCTCAAGAATGGATAGAATTTTTCTACTGGATATAGGTTTCAATAATTATTCAAACCAAAGTTTGCACTGACTTGCGAAATTGTCCAAGAGTTGATCAAAGGAGATAGAATAGAAGGAAGAAGGGGGGATCTTCTGTATATTAAAGAGTACATAAATATATATTTATATATTGACAAACCAGGGGGGCTTACTTAGACTGAGTAGAATTAGTCGATGGTGTTTTTCAAGCCCTCAGAGAAAAGTGTCCCAACAATAAACCGCGTTCCTGTCATCCATAGTGAAAATGTTTGTGGGGTGTTCAGTGTCTGTCTTCAATGGGAGACAATGGGTCGTCAGAGACTTGGCCCACCAGAGCAAACAGCATGGGGAAATGTTTGGTCTAGTGCTTTTGTGTTGGGACCATTGAGGGAGGGGGTTTCCATTCAGTAGATAGGATACCCGCTTCTGTGTGAACATTGCTGGAATCCAGCTCAGCCTGATTGTTGACAGAAGAGATTTCTGTAACTCATTTTCTGTTGACATTAGAAATCAATACAATTGTTGACTTCTGTTGGGGAAAATTAGCTGGTTGGGCTGCCCCTAGAGAAGAATTGAGCTTGACACTTTATTCACTAACAATTAACGCTTAGATAAAGAGAGAAAGCAAAAGGCTAGTCTTGCACAGTGTACAATACAAGGTTCTCTGGACAGGGTCTGAACTTGTTGGACTGTTTCTTTTGCTCAGACCTTCAGTAAATTCAACCACTGTGTTGGCAAATATTTGAAACGCAAATAGAATTGTATGGCTTGTCCATAAACCTGTAAACACTGCTGGCTCAGCATTGATTTTCCTATTTCTTATGATTAACCAAAAACAAACAGTATTTTGTTATATTTCTTTGTATCCATTTTTGCCGAAATCCAAAGGACAAAAGCAAACAAGATATACAGTTAGCTTTTAAAAAAAGCATGTAAGAAAAGATACAACCTGTTGAATGGAATGTTTTACATTGGCCACAAGAAACGACTATATTCAAGACAATTATCACTTGATATGATCAGACAAGTCCATAATAAGAATGTATAATCCCTCCCAGTCTCCTGTACTAACCCCCTTTTTATAGAACATATCAGGGTTTTTCCTGGCCCAAAACTTCAAGGTATTTTTTTTCCCCGAGGGGTTCCCGTCCTTGCACTCTAAACTGTCAAAACATCACAACTAGGTGATGAATCTTCTCATAAAAATCAATCAGGGGCCTGGACTGACGAATTCACGAGTGACGTGACAGGAACATAGTCGTTTCATGAGTCCTTGTCAAAACTTCTCAAGTGATCGGTCAGCATGTCCATACTGAAGTCTGTACTACAGTGGTGGGGGGGGGGGGGGGGGGTAGTATTGATGAATAAGGGCCAAATTAGGTTTTCCATCATGTTGAACGAACTCGTCAAAATCATATCTTACTATATAACCCTGTCCATCTAGATTCTATTCAATGTCAGGGGATTCATTTAGATGCCATAAAAATAATTTGAATAGCAGACTATTGCTTGTTTTATTTCTTGTCCTTAAATAAAATGTGATATTCACCATTTATTTTGCAAGAGTCTTTGACTTCTTTTGATTTTGATTATCTGGTCAGTGATTAGTTTACATGAAATGCAACTGCATGATCAAACATGGCAGAGCGAATTCGGAACATAGGGAAAACAAGTTATCCTGAGTTATGTTTGCTGGCTTTACTCGTAATATCTAATGTATATTTTTTTCACTTCATAGAGAAAAAATTTTATTCTTTTGAATTCTGTGTATTCTTCTAACACCGAAATTCAAATTCAGAAAACGTGTTTAGACGTGGCAGGGCTTTATAAATATTCAAAACTCCACCAGGGCACTTGTCTCGGACTCCATAAACCTGTAATTATCATAGATTGTCAGCTAATGTGTTGCCCCAAACTGTGTGTTCAACTGGCTTTGTACAAGAAACACTAGATTATTATCATTTTTCAGCATATTTTTCTTTTGCATGAAGCTTGCTGGAAGGTATTCGTCAAATCAGAAGGCCTCTTTTTCCCCCTTGGCGTTCATTGTCCTTTTAAAAAAAAATTACCTGTCGTATTTAGACTATGGATGCATTTATTTTATTTAATCTGAAGATACAATAGAGGAAATAAATGGATTGTTACCTGCTATTTTTTAAGTTGTTAGTATCAGCTGATCAAAGAAATAACGACGCTGTTTTTTCACGGGTTTATAGAATGTTCAGAAAAACTAGAGAGAGATAAATGGTGGCATTCAAAAATAAAGTTCAAAAGAGTAGCCAAGTTCCAAGCAGGATTTAAAAAAAAAAAACTTCATAGTCTACATTTTGATTCGAGTAACTGCAAATAACAAAAACTGCGATTTTCTCTCCTTTCATTTCGTGAGCACTTGCTGAGGTCTCACAGTGTATGAATTATAACCGACTAAACCGAGCACTAATTGTTGACTTTTTTCTATTAACCAAGAGTAGCTGACACCTGAAAGCCTTGATTGTGTAGTGTCTAGCAGGGAGACAAGGCAGGCGCAGCAAGCCTTCATCTCTCGCTCTGTTTGTCTTGTCAATTTATATCCTTATCAATTTTAAACAAAAGTTTCCTTTAACTCTGCTAACACACTAAATCAATCTAACTTCCTAATTAAAAAAATATAAAATATGGGACAAAAAAATAATAACACATGAGACCCCCCTTATAGAATAGTGTAAGAGAACAGAGTATTTGGTTGGCTTTTTTCAGCCCGAAGGGGAAGATGATTTGAAGAAAATGCAATTGATGGAACTTGCCATCTTGAATGGGACATATCGCGATTCCAAAGCGATCCCTCTAGCTCGTAAGTCTCAGGCCTGTCTCCGGGAGAGACAGGGTAACGTAACAAAGTGTACCTACTAACGTGTGAATGTTGACGTGTTTGCGACTCTTTCTTTACAGCCCGACGGAGAGGATGACCTTAAGAAACGTCAGCTCATGGAACTGGCCATCATCAACGGCACTTACCGCGACACCTCCAAACCCCCCACCACCCAGGCGGGCGGGGGTCAGTCCTCTACCTCCACTCGTAAGTCTGGCGGCAGCCGACGCCCACTCGCAACCCACGCCAGTTCTGTGTGCAGTGTTTATAGCTTTACGTTTTCCCTTTATCTTCCCCCTTGGCTGTCTGTGTTTATTTTTTTGCATTATGGTGTTTTTTTTTTTCTTTGGCTTAAGGAATTTTTTTTTCCTTCCACCCCCTTGGAGATGGCCACGCCTGATGGATTGGGTCACTGATCTTTTGTAGTAGTTCATGCATGATAGACCGCTTGTATATTTTATCACCCTGTGACGGAATTCTCTCTTTTTTGTATATATCATTATACCTCTGAGAGGAGAGATCTAACAAGACACAAAATCATATACAATTCTTTGTTTAGATTTTCTTTTAAAGAGTCCATTTATTTCTGATAGATTTGTGATAAAAAGAGAGCAACTATGCAAATTTGGCATAATTGAAAAATATTGAATTACTACATAACTGATATGGTTTGTGTCTTGCTGAATGTCTGCTTTCAGTATCACCTTTTATTGAAGGCTTCAGAGAGGGAAGGTAGCATTTGTATTAAAAAATATATATCTCTGCATGTTGGTATTGGTGTGTTATTTACTGGGAGAATGGGTAACTGCAATCTACATCCAATATAGCAGTGTAAGGGGAGTAACTCTTATTCTTATTGTGGACTCAAAATTTCAGTAAATATAAAATAATTCAACAAAAAAAAAAAAAAAGAAGAAGATTACCTCCTTGAAGCCTAGAGTATTTTCTTTATTTCAGCTGCTTTTTATTTATTCGGATTAGTTAGGTTGTTGATTTTACCAACTTACAATTCAGACACGTTGTTGGCTTAATGTAACATGTTTTATAAATTGACTCTATTTTAGATATCTTTATTACATATATTTAGTCTTTTTCACCATCACGGCTGAGATATTTTCCACATTCGTTTTAAATTTTTATACAGTGAAGAAAGAATATTTCTTAAGAAAATAGAATTAAATCTGTCTAACTTTGAATTTTTTTATAACGATGTGGAAGGAGGTTTGTTAAATATTTTGTCTACAGATACAAGTAATTTGGAATAGATATTTAATACCACAGGAAATCAAAATAATAATTATATTTTATAGCCATCATTTACCCTTCTATTTTCTTTGGAGATTCTTCACTGTACTTTTCTATTATTTTACATGTTGTTTATAAGTTCATCAAAGAAGTTATGATATGCATGCAATTATTGGATGTATCAAAGTATTCATCATTGTATGCTGTGTATTAGCATGTCTTATTTCTTTATTAAATTCTCCCTTCCCCCCCAAAAAAAATTGACAAGCAAAAAGGCAAAAAAGACCACCCCTCAAAAAAAAAAAAAATGGAATGATTTAATAAATGCAATGTTTTATTTTTTTAACATCTTCGGAATATTGCCTTTACCCTTTAAAAGTTCTATTTTCTCTTTTGTAAAGTTTTTGTATTTGTTTGAAATTTCCTAAACAAATGGAAGAATTTGCAATGACAAATTGAAAAAAGATGGCTTTGACCTCTGAATTACATTGTTGGCATATATAAGTTTCAAGTATCAGGGTGATGCCTTGACCTTAGAGTTGCAAATTCTTTCAGGAAATAGTTGAGCTTTTTTGCAAGGCTGTGAATCCTTTCAGACTGAAAATGGTTCCATTAAAATTCACATATCGATAAAATATTATCATTGGTTGAATAGATTTATGATCAATCAGCAGATTTTGCCACAGTTTTTATAAAAGATGTTATTCAAATTAATATAAATAGCATGAAACCAAATTTTTTATTTGCTTTAAATTAATGTTAAAAATCTTGGTGTGGGAACTAATTCAGTCTTTGGAAGGAACCAGCAACTGTTGAGATTTGGGTGTGTGCCAGCTGGTTGACTGACTCTTGTGTTTTTTGCACCTTTTTCAAGATGCCTTTGGACTTCCTTGGAATGCACAACTTCAAACCATGCAAATGTTGGGTCAATTCGACACCAGCGGACTCGACCATAAGAGCATACTCAAGACCTCAGGTATTATCACATACCTGTTCACCTGTGCATCTCTTAGACAACAGGCCCGCTACAATTTCTCTCCTTGTTCCAATCTGAAAAAAGCAAAAAAACTTTTTTTATGTCAATTTATCCATGGAAAAAGTGCCTTTCTCCCTCTTTGTTTAAAAAAAGCTAAATTCTCTTCTTTTTGGAAAAAAAATATCATCCAAGCAGGCCAGCTACACTTACTCTCTTTGTCCATTCTGAAAAAGCAAAAAACTTCTTTTTTTTTCAAAAATTATCTATGAAAAGATGACCTTGCTCCCTCTTTGCCCATGCTGAAAAAATCTAAATTCTCTTCTTTAAAAATAATCATCAAGGAAAAGTTGAAACTAACTCTAATTTTGCTTTTTGGTGGTCAGTTTAATTTTAAAATATTTGTTGCATATGTTTTTTGGTTTCAAAGTTGATTAAAATTAAATTCAAAATTTGATTTAGAAAACTCCTGTTTAGGCAGACTTAATGGAGGAGCAAGGTTTCCTCAAACTAGTCAGATGTTTACTAGTGGAGCTTTTTCAGACATTGGATATGGAGGTAGTGTGGGTTTTTGTTGGTCAGGGTTTAGGGGAAAACAAAATGAACTAACACTGTATGAACAAGGCAAAAGGGATTTGAAAATAAGTGTCGATTTCTTAAGATTTTATTAGCACAAGCTTAGGGATGGTGGAAAGGGGAGGGGAGGAAAGGGGAAAACATAAGGGTCACAACTATAAAAATGACAGTATGCTCATATGGTTAACTGTAGCAAATTTATATCAAACAGTTTTTCGAGCAATATTAGTTTTTTTTTTATACAGAGCCTCAATATTTTACACAAAATTTATATTTGTATCAACCATCAAGCCTTTCTATCCATTAGACTTATGCTTCTGTTTCAATGGACAGTTTTGATTGCAAACTGACAGACTTACTTTGTAAAAGATAATCTCAAGAATTAAGAAATTGTGTTAGATAACACAACAACCTGAGTATAAGAATTCCGACTTCATTTTGCAGGTCATACATATTTAAACAAAATTGCTTGAATATTAATTGCATGGTTCTATAATCTACTTAATTGTATCATTCATGTAAAGAATTGTCAACTGATTTATAATTTTCTTTGTAAAAGGATTTGATGTAGTATGTCGGGTTATGAATTGGGTAATGAATATAATCATTAATTCGAGTAGATTATCAATTTTCAGAGGCACCTCGGTTTCTGACTGCAGCTTCGCCCCTTACAGCCGGGATCTCTCAGCTTCGATCCCCCACACCAGCAGGTGCCCCCTTAATCCTGGCCCCACGCATGCCACAGGTGGCTACCAGTTCTGCCACCATGATCAACCCCCCACCCCTGGTGTCCCCTACAGACAGTGCGGCCACCGGACTGATGTACAACCCCTACGAGTACCCCTACTCCCTCCAGCCTGCCGCTACTCTTGTGGAGTACCCTACATCTATTGAACAGACGGCAGCCGGTATGTTAAGTTTCTCCGCTGTGCGGTAAACGTAGATTAAAAAACTGTAGGAAGCGCAACCAAAAAAAAAGATATTTTGTTTTTACCATATCTTTATGCATTGTACTAGAATTTTTTATTGATCATATAAGCAATTTTTTTTTACGCCTAATATTTACAATCAAAGAACTATTTTGTTCCCATACATATTCAATGACAAAGTTTTGTCAAAGATGAACTTATGATTATTACAAGTTTTCTATGTATAGAAAAGTGTTACTTTTAATATTGCCTTATTTTTATCTTTTTTCGTTATATATATATACATATATTTATTTTAGTCGACAATCATTTTAAGATTTATGTAATTATGATTTTTGGTCCCTCTCCATTGATATATTTTTCATTGAACATTCCATAGTTTTCAATTCAGAATTGTAAACAATTGAATGCTTATAATATCATGTACATATATATCTATTTTATATAGTTTAGCCAAATCTTGAGTAGATTGTAAAATAAGATGTTGTTTTATTTCATGCTAGCCTGTAATTATGGACTCGTTGGGTAGGTGATCGGACACTGGGTGTCTATTTATAGCTCTGACATCATTAATAAGACAAGGGACATAACTCTAGATGATGCAAGTCTAAAACAGGAAGTAGCCTACATCTTTTAGGAAGTGTGTTGATATTTTAGAAATAATCAAAATTAATTCTTTGAGTTTACCACCGTTTTGAGATAAACATATCATTGGGGAAAACTGTTAAGATATAAGATCATATAATTGATCACAGAGAATGAGAGAGAGTGAGAGAGAGAGGAAAGTGAGAGAGGAGAGAGGTAGGATTAAGAGATATCATAATCTTTGACTTAATTCTGTTTAACAGGTAGCTTAAGTAAGAGACTCGGCGAGCCATTGAACATATAGTGGGAAAGTAGACAACCTAGTCAAATATTGTTTGTATGTGAATTCACACACGGCAGTCTCACTCGTTAACCAAAGAAACTAGTTCATTAATGTCTTAATAGAGAAGAGTTCCTTAGATTGATTTGGTGGTGGCTTCAAGATTCATTAAAAACAAATGTCCCATTGTTTGCAAGCCTCAGCTGTTGAAGTAGGATAATAAGTTTCTTTTTTTTTTTGAGTTTTATAATTTTTATTTTTGGAGTGAATGAAGATTTTGTTTTTTTCGTAGTGACGGCTTACTTGACAAATTTATTATTTTCCTTCTTTTTTTGTTTCCATGTCTTAATTTCCAAAAGCTTGTGTTTAATTTATCCATTTTCACATCTTTTAAACAATCGTTTTGTTGATATACTGATTTCGCACTTTAAAAAACCTCATAATCTTTTAATAGGATTTTTTTGCTTTATTTATTTGCAAATGAATAAGATATAAACTTTTTGGCATGTAATATATGTAATACTTTACGTTCAACAATTGAGTTATTTGAATAACTACATTAAGATTAACATAGTAACCCCCCTACACAAGTAATTAACTGTTTCTGAAATTAACATGTAAAATTAATAAGGTAGCTCTTTTTGTGAAAAAATGAGCTTCTGATGCTTTAGATACAAGCCATCAGTCTTTCAAGCATTGGTATTTTTTGGTATATATATTTTTCTAGTTTTTTTGTTTGAATATTTGTACAAAACCAAAAAAAAAATAGGCCAATTTTTGTTGTGTTTTTAGATGCAATATTTAGCACCATCAGGACGCAATTCAATAGTGTTAAATGATGTTTGCATTTATCATTTAGCTTCGTTAAAATGAAGATTTGGGCAATATTTTGTCACTTTACAACATCAAAATAGGTTTTAATATCACATTTAAGAAATTAGGATTTGATCGACGCTTTCCTCCCAAAAATAATTTTCTGAAAAGATTTTAAAAAGTGCTAATTAATAAAAAAAAAATCTCTCATCAAAAGTGTACCTGCAGTTGGGAGAAAAATTGTTTGCCGTAGACTTGGGGGTTGGGTGATTTTGTTCTAGGATTCCAGTTTTAACGGTTTTATTATTGTAGGTTTTGGGGGGTGTTATGTTTTGGGTCAGGTCTTAACGTGTTTAGCTATTGCAGGTGCAGTGCCTAAGATACGAAGGACCCTGGACACTGTACGGACACACCCTTACACAAGGGTGGCTCTTCCATAAGTTTGGGGGAAGGTTAGTCCCATCTCTCTTCTTCATATAGAATCAGTTCACCATACAGACTATGGGTTCTAAGGCTTCATCCATCTTGTTAATGGTTTTTCATTGAAGATTTTTCATCTTTAGATTGAAAATAAAATTAAGAGCCATTAAATCTAGAGTCTGTATGTTGATCTCAGTCTTCCATCCGTCTTTAGTCTGGAATTTTTGTCCCGTTGAATGAGAGATCCAACCATGTACTCACCATTGACTACTATTGAAATCTGTCTCAGAACTTGAGGGCATGATGTGAATACTAATGCTAAAAGTTGACAAACGTGAAATGATTAATGAATTAGTGTCAAAAGATTGATGATTAATCCTCCCTTAAAGTGTGTTTTAATCCTCTTCTGAACAATGCAGAAATCATTGCATTTTCGGAAGAAAACTAATGTTTAGAAATCCATTATGGGATTTGACTAATACCAGGAAAGTCTTGATATGTAAACACCTCAGAGATATTATTTTTATTTTGTTTTTTATATAAAAGTGTTCACATACATCCCGTGCAATAAAGAGAAACCTTTTATAAAACAGTGTCAGTGTGTAAATGTTGGTATTGTCGGCCATTATAAAGCTAATTAATACATTCTATTGATGTTTTTTAAAAACTTAATCGACCACTAACCCCTGAAAACTTTGATTTACACAGACTTTTTTCTCCTCCTTTCCTGCCCTAATGTGTTGTCATTGAAGGTAAATAACCAAATGTCAGAAAGAATAACCCCTATTGCTAACATCTTAATTGAAGACAATTTTCCTGGTATTTGTCAATTTTCATTAGAAAGAAATAACCTAATTTTCTTTTGACAATGTCAAGGCCATAAGGTTATGACCTGAAAGCCTAGACATTGTAAAGACGGTCCAATAATAAATGATCTCTCATTCAAAGAAAATTCCAGACTTATCCAGACTGTGCTTATAATGTATTTGTATTGTAGGTTCATGTAGTGTTTTTTTTAGGAGGTTTTGAGGAAGGGGTAAAATCCCCAACGAACAGAGTATGTGTGATACAATGTTTGTATGGTATTGTGATAATACACGTTTCGTTACAGGTAGTGTAGAACACTAGAAATCGTGTTCTGTTTATTGTAGTGAAGATTTATGATGTAGATATTATATGCCTACCTGTGTAGGGTGTGAGAGATGCCCGGTTCCTGTAAATGTTAGTCCCATAGATTGAACTGTGTTAGTACTGTGACTATGACGATGATTGAGGTGGATGTATAGTGCATAATAATGTAACGCTCAACCATTCCATTGTTTATTTGTATTCTCCAGCACCGAAATCTCAGGCAGGTTATATCGACAGGTTATTTTTCTTTTATTAGAACACCGTTTTTCATGGAGAATTATCAATATTTATTTTTTTTTTTCCGATTTTTCTTTTTTTTGTTTGTTGCTTATATTGCTTATTTTGTTCTGTCTTGTAGTTTTTTTTTCTAAGTGCTAGAATATGAGCAATATGTATTTATTACCAAAAAAAAATAAAGAAAAAATGCTTACCAATTGATAAAAATGATAGAATTGTTTGATTAATGGATGAGAACACATTACAAAAAGATATTTATTATAGATTAGTTAGTCTTCTTGCGGAAGATTATTTATTTGAAGGTGTCAATTGTTGTTTATTTGAAATGTTCAAAAAAATAAAAAAAAGAACTTATCTAGTAGTATGTCTGTTCATAGTACGTTTACAAAAAAATGTGGGATTTTCCAAGCGCGTGGAGAGACTTTGTTCGAAAGGGTCATTTCAACATTTGGTCATAGATATTGGTGGTAGACAAAACAAGTTTCCCTGAAGTCAACTGACGCTGCTCCAATTTACCACCTCCATTCATAAACAAATACTTGCTTCTATTTTGGAAGTCTGTCTGGTCTTAGAAATTCAGCATTTGGAAGGATAACAGATGGCTGAAGAATTTATTTGTTTTCTTGTACCTGTGTTTTGTTGCTGTTGTTGGAACTGAGGGTAAATTGCTTGTTGTAGAGTAATTCTTTATCTCCTAATACTGTCCCCAACCCCAAAATGCTGTTGACTTAAACGCTCCCTGGGCTCTACATCATGGGTTTATTGTCTGCTTCTAAATACACTTGTGGCATCTCTCGTTATTATATTATGTATTCTTGGATTATCAGTAGACTGCACTATGTAGCCTCTTCATCTCTTGGTATTCATTAATTACTGTTAATTAATAGGCTTTTATACCAACATGTATCATACAGACTAATTCAGCCAAATACTAACCAGCAGATCTAAGTTGTGCCGTAACCAGCCTTATAACACTTACAGAAAAAATAAAAAACAAAAGAATTTTCAGGGAAGGGGGTGGGGTATTTTTTTTTCTAAATTAGCTTAAAATATCATTTGGTTCTCAAATCATTTTCCACCTTCATCTCTGTAATTCTCTTTTTAAAACTCGCAATTTGCTTAACTTTTGTGTTTTACTGCTTTAGACTTAAAACAAAACAAAACTGATACAAGATATTAAAGCCAACTAAATTTATAATGTTTTTATAACTATTTCTCTGTTTGTTAACTTTGATTGCCAAGTAGCATGATTTTTAATATCCAGACTTGTTAACCAATTTTTAAAAATTTGCATGCCAACAAAGTGGTTTTTTTTCTGACCAAATGTGCACACACTTTAATCTGCTGTGGTTAGTGACGGCTGTGTTCACCCAGATGGTTAAAACAGAGAGATTGATAATGTAATGTATCTAAACTACTTGATTATGAGAATGATGCAGTATATGGTAGCAGTATGAACTAACATTTTTTTCTTTCTTTTTTTATTTTTCACCTAACTCTCAGCTGTGCCTACGAAACTAACTCAAACCCACCAGAACACTTGAAAAACAAGAGCGAGCTACAAAACACTGGATCAGGGGCCTCAATCAAAGGCAGCAACGCACGGCACCTAACTCTGTCGCCCACGATGTTCTACTCACAATAAAACAAAAGCTGACATCTTGGTGTGTGGGAATTATCCAAACAAAATCTTAAAACAATCGCTGGATATAAACAAAGCTGCCTTCCTTAGCAAAACTGCAACCACTAACATGCCTTATATTTATAAAAAAAAGTTATATATATTATATATACATATGTTATGGCAGAAAACAAATTTTTGACTTCATTTGGATCATTGAGAAATTGTGAGTTGTGTTTATTTTTTTACTTTTCAAGGTCTAATTTTGAGAGAGGGCCATTGTGTGTTTCTTAAGTATAATTTTTGTGTTTTGTGAAATTGAGGTTGAAATGAGGTCAATTCAGAACCGTCCTTGTGCCAATAATATTAAAAAAAATCATGTAGAAAAACTAAGTGCCTGACAATTTATACTCTTCAGAACTAATGTAGACTAACATTGTTGATGTACCAATTTTGTTGTTAATGAATGTTCATTGGTGTGCAACAAGGATTTATGCTATGTCATTGTTTTTCCCATTATATTGAAAGAATAATTAACTCCTGTCATTTTTGCCTTTTCACATCAAGAACTTAGATGAGATTAACATTTTGTATTTATATATTAAACACTATCTGTACAGCATAATTTTTACCTTTACATCTGTTTCTGTATTTTTACCAAAATACATACTCATCTCTTCCAAAAGATTAGAAAATGCTCCTTTACACATTTATTAGACAGTTCTGAATAGTATGAACAGTAAAACTTGGAAATGTGTCTTGAGGTTTTGCCAAAAGCCTTTATATTTCAGTAATATATATTTATGCACATATTTTTGTTTGATAGTGTTTAATGTTAGAATTTTGTAGCATAATGTTGAAGTTTGTTGATTTATTGAACAAATGAGCTTAAAATCAAAGTGTTCTTAAAATTCTCACACATGATTGGTTTTGATTTGAGATGCATTTCCAAGGTTTTGCCAGTTGATGTAGCAATAGTCTGCTATCTTCAGTGGAATAATATTCTAAGAAAGAGAATCTGAGATTATCTGCACACTTAACTAGAGAATCCTCCAGTATTATGGCTTGGGTTCTGTCTTCCTTCACTAATAGAGTTTTGAGTAAGCTTGACTTTGTGATTTGGTGTTCTTTGCTCTGTGTGAAGAGACCAGTAGATTTCACTCTGTATGCTTGTGTGTGCGTGTGTTTAAAATTTCCCTGTGTTTTTACATATCATGTTAATCGAGAACTGATGGATTTTGTAAATATTATTTTTTGTGCACTTGTTATTTTTGCCAAACGTGGATGGCGTTCATATCACCGTTTAATTTTTTGCATCTTTGGAATGATGATCTGTGTCGCGTGCTCACTTGTTGCATAACACGGATACCGCGGCCAATATCTACTTAAACGAGGTCAAAGTTCACAAAACACAGGGAAGAGAAAATAGGAAAATTATTGTTTTGTGTATGAAATTAATAGTTTCATCTTCTGTTTTTTGTACTGTACATACTTATTTTTTATAGAGACTTAGTTGTTGGTATCAATACCTTAATAGTAGCTATGCAAACATTTTTGTCAAACTCCCTTTAAATTGTGTTTGGCTCTGTGAAAGTAACGAAAGGCACTCTTGGTTTTTTTTAGTGAAAAAATAACATCGTTTTTTTTGTGTAACAGTGGTTGTATAAGATTGACTTGAAAGGGTTGGAGTATTACCTTAAATTTTATTAGATAATGGCCGTTTGCTCGAATTTCATTGGATAATGTCTATTAACTCAAATATCATTAGATATAATGGCTGTGTAAAAGAAGAATAAATCGGTATGGTTTCTCTCTTACAGAATCTGAATCTTTGATCCAATGTGGTCACAATTAATCCCTACCCATTCAAGTCACTTAAATTTTAAAAGCAGTGTATGTAGAATGTTGAGTTGAGATGCTAGAATGTACAATTTAACTGCTCTTTGTATTAGCCTATTAATTCACTCATTCTTGGTTTTTGGCACATGATGGAAGAGACGGATTATTTTGGTTTCGATTGATTTTTTTTGTACTGTTTTATTGAACAAAGTTGTGAATTTTTTTATTGAATGCTCAACAAGAAGTCATATTAGGCCTTATGATAGGTACTTGTATATCACAAATCTGAATTTGGATTGAATCTCAATGCAGGGCTTTTTTTTCTAACTTTATATTTGAACTTAATGTTAAGCATATCCACTCTAGGATTTAATTTACACCTCGTTCTCCTCGCTGTCTTTAGTATATTGGTAAGCTTTGCATGGAGTTCACTATAATCTGGCCTTGCCAGTCACTAACAACACCTACCCATAATCTGATGCTTTCTGAAGATCTGTAACTTTTTTTAATACTGAATTCTGACATGTTTTGTTGTTTATATACTGTTAATTTTATACAATTGTTAACCTTAACAGGTGCATCAGCATAATATTCTGATTCTGTTGTTGCAATCTCTGGAAATTTTCTGCCACTTTCAGTTCATTTGTTTTTGGTATTTGGACTTATTACCAGTACTTAATAACTTTTTTGATATTTTATAAAATTTCATACCAAGAACTGGAGGCATGGCCAGAGAATTTCCACCATAACTGGATTAACAATGTATTGTATATATATATAATTCACAATGTTTCTCTGTGGATCAATCAGCATGCTTTGCCTGTAGTTAGTAGATCCATCATAAGTAAAATGTGAACGAATCTCAAGGTATCATCTACTCACCCTACCCTCAAACTAACCCAAGCTTCATTACCCCCAACCCACCGAAAGATAAAGTAAATCAACTGGAAAAATACTCCCTTGTGACTTGTGAGATTGACTCTGCCTTTGGATACCATCTTTCCCCCCTTTTCATTGTAAAGAATGATATACTTTTAAGAAGTTTGCCTTTATTTACTATACATAAGCGGCATATTAACCCAAACTGCTACTTAAAATTTGCATTTGTTGTCTTTTTGCATATTATTGTACTCTATATATAGATATATATTATTTTTTCTGTTCACTAGCAATAAAGGTTTTTAAAACAGTAACTCATCTTTGCAGTTCATACTAACCAGTGGATACAAATCTTTTTAACACTGCATCGTTTCGTTACTAAATATAACCATTTATATACTTTGCTGTTGTGTTTCTGTTACTAAGGTAACTATGCATGTCAAGCTATAATTGGTGGAGTGTAGTTCGTCCAAAGAAATCTGGACCTGTAACCTGGCTTTTGATTGGCCAAGAGGTCAGCAGATTTAGACGGACGTGATAGAAAGCAGCCTTGTTAACTGCTAAAGATTTCGAATGATTAACACTACGTTCTATGTATTTCAAAGCCAAAGACTTTCTGAACTTTTCCAATCTTAGTTCGATTAACATTGAGCTACCACAAGCCTCGAAGAGATCAATGCATAATAGTGATTACAAGATAGTCCGTCTTAAAACTACATTCTTCCATATAATCAAGAATTGTAATGTATTGGCATGATATTAACTGTCTTGTTAGTTTCTTGGCATATATTAACCGCAGTACTCTAATTATTTACAAACTTCATTATTTCCCTGTTAACATTTTCTCATGGTAAAGAGCCCATCGAAACATCACACAAGTGCCTTATTTTGGGTAAAGAGATTTCTCTGATACAAAGCAACGTGCCAAATCACAACCACTGCTTAGTATATAAACCCCCAGTGAAGGATCGAGCTAATAGGCTGAGGGGGTTTTGAGCTTTGAACTCTCGCGGGAATCTGATTCACGTCAGGTGATTTAAGGCCCTTCCCTTGTTGGATCCCCCACTGCACTACACATACTATCAACGATCAGTTTTCAGGGAGCTTGTTTATTTCTGTGATAATATAATCAATCCTTCTAAGGTCCCAACAATCATGTTTTAATTGTTGATGACGTTGGCAAATTTACGCCAGGTAATCATTCACTATAATCGAAGCGTAATTTTATGCGCACGCCTTCAAAGATCACGTGACTTGCAGGAAATGACACGTGACCTTTTTTGTTATCCATGACAACGTTAGCAGTATTCTTTTGTATCCAGAAAAGACTAAACTATTTTGTTTACTGAATAAACTCGTGTTTCATTATATATATTTAGCCGTTGGTCAAGGTCGCAAATCCTATCGTTTCGTTTGATAGCTTCTCTTGACCGCGTCTGCGTGAATGAATTGGGCGGTTGGTGACATTACATAGCTTTTTAAATGTTTTGTCAAAGTTTTGATTTGTTGTTGATGACGATGTACAATCACAGAGAGAGGAGTGAATCTCTTGATGAACAATGTTTATACACTCTGTCATCGATATGATGACACGTTTATACCAATAGACTCGTACAAGGACTTATTTTCAAATATTAAACTCATTATGTATATTCATTTGTGTGTTTGTTTATTCTGAGTGTTGAATGTTTACTCTGAGTGTTGACAGCAAAAGATGTGATTATTAACCATGAAAAAATCAACAAAGCACCATAAGGATTGACATGCATTGGGCAGTTGTTGAGTGTTAAAACTAGTTATTGGTCAATGCCCAGTGTTGGTATTTAAATAAAGTGTTGCAAATACAGCAGAGGTATAAACGAAGTAGTCATTTTACCGGTAACGAATCAGTATGCAGTTTCGTCGTGCGTGCGACTATTATTATCGGAATTACAAATGTTTTTATTTTTTGTTTAAATCACGTTTCTTTGTCCTTCTTAACTGTAGTATCAAACTTACAAAAATATAAAGGATGAATTACGGAGATAGTTATTTCAACACCCCCTCCATTTTCCTAGTTTCGAATACGTTTTCCAGTATCGAATCAAGCGCCCTCTATCACTTCTGACCGAATATTTTGGGGCGAATTAATTTTAAAAAATGCACTAGAGGTACATGTCAATAGACTTATAAATGAAGAAGGAAAAATAGTTGTGGAAATATGTTATTTAAACAAATAATATGATCGTTATTTTTATCGTACAGTTTTCCCGTCAAATTGAAACTGGACTTGAACAGTTTTCATTTTGCGTTACTTTATGAAATTGAATTTTCATGAAAACACTTTATAATAGTAATTGATGATAAGTAGTTGCCATTTGCCTTTGTTTTGCCCATATTTCTATCAATATATCCAGCCAAATAATACTTCTGTCGCATTGAACCGATACTAGGAAAACTACACGTGGTTCTATCTGAAGTCGTAATTTTATTCAAAGCTCAATTATTATTTGATATGATGCATAATCTCGTAAAATGGATTATAATTACTAATTATCCACTAAAAAGGGTTCAAGAACAAACTTATTTTCATAGTTAGGTTTGATTGTTTTCACACTTTCGTTTTTTCTGCCTTGCACTTCCGGCAGTTCATATCTGGGTCACCTTTTTAATTTGTAAATAATACGGTAAATAATCGTGCAAATGTCAAACAACTCCACACATTGATAGAATTTTTATTTCTGTATTATAATTACCTACCTTGGATTTTTTAAAACCTTAACTTTGTTTTCCACAAATAATTTTTCTAAAAATTATTCGATACTGGCAAATATTCGTTACCGGTAAAACGACTGTATGATTATCGGAGGAAACTCCAAACTTTATCAACGTTAAAGGGACAAGGTCACGACTTTTGTCAAATTTCATTTTTCTATTTTTAGTGTTCATCATTCTTGTCGTAGAGTTATAAAAAAGATCCGGAGCTTGCAATTCTTTGTCTCGGAAACATGGCTCGGGTCCCCTTTTTTCTCAGTATACCGGTTTATGTTCTTTTTCAAACGGATTTTTCTCTGTTCTAAACAGTTTCAAGCATAAATAAATAGTTCCTAGCGTTTATCACATTAATTTTGGGTCTAAAACTGAAAACAATGGGGAACAGACTCTGCATCGAAAATATTTGAAATGCCAGCAAGAACAATTAGAGACATATTTCACTGTTTGAAAATGATATTCATACAACACTTCGCTGTGATGTATAATTTCTAAAATTTGGTGAAAGTCCATTTCATCTGATCAACTACATCTATGTAATTCACATTTTTTAACTGTCTTTGACTGTGATAACATTACAAATCAATTTTGAAACCTAAACTTGAATAACTATAAAACATGAGTGACACAAAATAGGCATTTCTAAAAACGGTATTGGCTGCGCCGCGTAGTAAAACATGGCATATGCTATACAAAAATACATGTAGTGGTTGTAAAATAATGTTGTTTTAAAGTGTTTGAATTGAAAATGATATAAATATAAGTAATAAGGAATCGTTATCATTTTTTTAATAATATGAAGTGATAAATTCGGTCGGAGCGTGGTCAAATCTATCATGAAGCCCTTCGCGCTTTATTGGGTTTGACCACGCCCCGACCGAAATTATCACCTTATACTACTCAAAGAATGATTCGTTATTCCTTAAATTATAAATGATATCATTTGTAGAGTTATAAGCAAGGTACAGTGCTCAGAATTCTTTTTCATGGAAACGAGGCTCGTGTCCTGCTTTTGTTTACGTACTTAGGTTCAAAATACCAGTAAAACATCTTTTTCCAGCTTACTTCTCTATCTTTTTATTTATTTTAAGAATAGATAAACAGTTCCTATAACGTTTTACACATTCGTTTTAGGTTTAAAACTGAATGTTTTACTTCAACGTTCAAAATGTAAACAAACGCCTTGTTTACAAAGCGAAGAATTTCAAGCTCTGTAACTCGCATATAACTCAACAAATGACACTCAAATTTCAGTTGCTTATTAGAAATGCCTTTCTGAAGCATTGTAAATATTAAAATTGGAAAAATAATTGTTGACCAAAATCGTGGCTTGACACACTAATGCATTATTTAAATGTTTAAAATATCTTTTTTGAAACATGGTTTTACAAATAAGAAACAAATATAAAAATATATAAATAAAAGTAGTGTTTTTTTCTTATTTAACTGTAAAATCATATATTTGAAGACAAAAATATAATAAAAGACACATCAAATGATTAAATAAAGCGTTTGTTTACATTTTGAACGTTGAAGTAAAAATTCCAGTTTCAAACCTAAAACGAATGTCTTAAACGTTAGGAATTGCTTATCTTTGCTTACAATTAATAAAAAGATAGACAAATAAGCTGGAAAAAGATTTTTATAGGTATATTGAACCTATGGAAACAAAAACAGGACACGAACCTTGTTTACATGACAGAGAACTGTGAGCCCCCTATCTTGCTTATAACTCTACGAATGACTATCAAATTTTATTTGATCATTAGAAATGCATTTCAAAATCATTGTAAATACTAACAAGAGGCCCATGGGCCACATCGCTCACCTGAGGAACAATAGCCTTAGGTATGATAAAATCAGCTTAATGGACTCATAATACGAACAATCTGGACAATGTATAATAAAACACGTAGATCCTGTATAAATAAAATCCATTTTTTCTTATGTTTATAATCATTAGTCCCTTTTTTAACAGGATGATTTTATAGTCATATCACATGTTGAGTATTGCAGTTCTCAAAAAGCTCCTTAACAATTGTTTATACATGGGATATAAAGCTACATCAAACTCTGAACCTTCTTGTGAGGCCGAAGAATTGTCCTGGAGCCAAAGTCTTAACAATTATAAAGAATCATCTGGCTGATTAGTTTCTGAGAAGAAGATTTTTAAAGATTTACTCTATATATTCCTATGTGAAACTTCGACCCCCAAATTGTGGCCCCACCCTACCCCCGGGGGTCATAAATTTCACAACTGTGAATCTACACTACCTGAGGATGCTTCCACACAAGCTTCAGCTTTCCTGACTGATTAGTTTCTGAGAAGAAGATTTTTAAAGATTTACTCTATATATTCCTATGTAAAACTTCGACCCCCCAATTGTGGCCCCACCCTACCACCGGGGGCCATGAATTTCACAACGTTGAATCTACACTACCTGAGGATGCTTCCACACAAGTTTCAGCTTTCCTGGCTGATTAGTTTCCGAGAAGAAGATTTTTAAAGATTTACTCTATATATTCCTATGTAAAACTTCGACCCCTCATTGTGGCCCCACCCTACCCACGGGGGTCATGAATTTTACAACTCTGAATCTACACTACCTGAGGATGCTTCCATACAAGTTTCAGCTTTCCTGGCTTTCTGGTTCTTGAGAAGAAGATTTTTGAAAAATTCTCGAAATTTTTCATTAATTTCTAATTATCTCCCCTTGAAAACGGGTGTGACCCTTAATTTTCGCAACGTTGAATTCCCGTTGCCTAAGGATGATTTGTGCCAAGTTTGGTTGAAATTGGCTCAGTAGTTCTTGAGAAGATGTTGAAAATGGGAAAAGTTTACGGACAGACAGACGTACGGACAGACGGACGACAGACAAAATGTGATCAGAATAGCTCACTTGAGCTTTCAGCTCAGGTGAGCTAAAAACATAAAAATAGATTTTGACCAAAATCGTGACCATGCCCCTTTAAAGCTGACATGAATTCATAAATACGCATTGTTTTTCTTTTTTATTTCCGACTACCGCCATATAAGTTGTCGATTTCTATTGTTCTGCTCATCGCTACACACCCCTATATAAAGCTGAGAGCACTAATCATGCTTCACCGCATTCAGGAATTTCCTGCACCCGAACACGTTACCTTGGACGAAAAGACGTGTAGAAACGCGTTTTGAAGAAAAATAAAATGAAAACCACTGCACGGGCAAGATATATCCAATAAATGACGAAACAAGACAAACTGAAATCCAGGCGCTGGTATTTATAAAATTCCTCGATAATTGTGGACCGTTTTCCTGTGTATACTATAACATCGCACATGCGCAAATCACACACTGTGGCAGATCGAGCAATGTCAATGATCGCATGGATTTTGGAAACGGAGCGTTTTTGTAGGAACGAATGGAAACGATGTTACGTTTGTCACGACAGCCGTCGTGTGTCTAACAAGTCAAGCAATGAGAACAACAATAAGTATTTACAATCTTTATCTATATATATAAAATCAATAAGTTTACAAATATACAAATTCACACACACAAAAAATATTAACAAAAAAAAAATCTTTATAACATTCGATTCGCCAATGTCCTATGGTGGTATATTAGACAGCAGTGTCCCTCCAGTATTCCTCCATTGTGTCCTCCTTCGGTACCACGTCCTAAGATGACGGCTTCCGTCCACCGGCTTCCAGCGTAGTAAGTGAATACTCGAAGGAGGTTACACGGGTGGTAAGATGTTCCAATACCGGAACACTGGTGACTATGGCCGAATCATCACTGGGACATTGCTGGAGCCTTGCTAGAACCTTTTAATTATATATAAATATCAATATTTTCAATTAAACGTTTCACTTTCACAATATACTTATTTACCTAATTACCGTAAATGCACGCCATACAATCACACCGAACAATACGCAGGAACAATACTAGCTCTGAAAAACCGTTAAGTGTATCAGACCCCTTAACGTATCAAACACTTTCACAGTTAAGCGTATAAGACCTCTTAACATGCAATATAGTTAAGTGTATAAGACCCCTTAACAATACAAAACAGTCAATGTATGGCCAAAAACGCCGTATAGGACTACGAAATATAAACTCACAAATAAACTAGCAAACCACGCTTGTCACACAAACGCACCATAACTCTACGGTAAATAAACAAGTTTGTAAAACGTACGCGTTAACACGAAAATACTATCGAACACGTATAAGAACAGTTACCTCAAGTCTTAAATATTACAAACAAGACTAAAGTATAAGGAAAAACGAACTTACCCCTAATGGAGATGGTTACCGTAAAAACTACACTTAGCTATACATCGTGCTACTACTGCAGTGCGTGCTAATGGACCCCGGCTCACTGACAAAAAAAACATGGGTATTTATAGCATCAAATTAAACAAATAGAACCGTCCGAGTATAGTCCAATATTGACCAATACCTGAATTGACAAAATTTGAGGCACCAAAAAGGATATAACATAGAATAAAAATCAGAGGTACCCTACAGGAAAATAGTAAGCATAAATAAATCTATTGATTGTGACAACGTTGTTACTTTCTTGGATTTACTGTGATTATATAAATAGTGCCTGTTTGGGAGGGTAACAGTTGAAATTGACACCCCGAGAAAACCATTGTCAACCGACGCGAAGCGAATTTCAACTGTTATCCTCCCAACAGGCACTATTTATTTTGTTATACTGAATGTCTTAATTTGAAAGAAAACATCACTGCTTTTAGATAGGAATAACGTGAATTCTAAGGCGAACCGTTCGCGCATGATTTTCGCGCATGTAACAATTCGTATTGTTATACTTTCATATTAAATACTGAAATCTGATTGGTTAAGACGCAGTTCATAATCCGTTCTATTACCCTCAGCGTTAGCAACGCACTTAGCAACGGGGAACATTATATAAATAGTGCCTGTTTGGGAGGGTAACAGTTGAAAATGACACCCCGAGAAAACCATTGTCAACCGACGCGAAGCGGAGGTTGACAATGGTTTTCGAGGGGTGTCAATTTCAACTGTTACCCTCCCAAACAGGCACTATTTATTTTGTTATACTGAATGTCTTTATTTTTAAGAAAATTGTACTGCTTTTATATAGGAATAACGTGAATTCTACAGCGAACCGTACGCGCATAATTTTCGCGCATGTAACATTTTTTAATGTTACCCGTTGCTAAGTGCGTTGCTAACGCTGAGGATAATAGAAAGGATTATGAACTGCGTCTTAACCAATCAGATTTCAGTATTTAACATGAAAGTATAACAATATCATTTATCTACTGTGTTGGATGTAGTGCCACCGTGGTTTTAAAAAGATGCAGACATTGTTCACTCTATATGAACGACACACGTGTTCGATGTGCTTGCGAAGTAAAGCAGCACTGTCTGTACAAAATAATAAAGTAAACCTTGGAAATCCTTTCATAGAATAAATATACTTTGTATTTCATTGATTGTTGTTTTCTTTATATTACTGTCACCGTGTGAGAAACACTTATTTAGAGTGACATACTGTTTCTTTAATTTAGTGCTAATTATTTCTAATTAGACCTTCACCGCCGGACATTAAGATGTCACCTGATATTTAACTAATTATATATCTTCTATAGTAACTCTATTTATTTACACCTGTATGTATGTTTTATCTATAAATTAGTTGTTATCCACAATGATCATCAGTTGGAGACTGGACCTTGTACTGTCCATGCCGACTGCATAGATCGTGTAGAAACGACAAGTTTGGACCGTTAATAAATTGTTATTCGACATACCGACTTGTGAATTTCTACCGGTCATATTTGGTGGAGAATTCCTAAGGGTAAAGATACCCGGGGCTGCTACATATACTTTGTAGTAGTCGGATCCCAGTACCTACTCACAGCAGCGAGCAATCCCCAGTCCATGGATTTCTTCTTCCCCCTAAGCCCTGCGTGGATGCATCCAGTCCGGCCGCGCTTCCCTCTACAACCGTGTGGACGCTGCGGATTAAGGCATGGATGGAACATCGGCAGCGCCATTTCATCTCAATGTTTCAAGTGCGGTAGAAATGGACATTATGCGCGGATGTGCAGAACTAGGAACTCCGGAGCTGCCATCGACGTCGTCTCTTCTATTCCAACTCGCACAATTGGAACGCAAACAGAAGAAGTTTGGAAAAAAAGATCGGACAGAAAACGAGCTAGGGATAAAGAACGCATAAAAATTCAACAAAAATCGAAATGAAAAAAAAACAATTTACGTGAATGCCTTTTAAAAACTGAACTTTATTTATTTTACAACGATTGATAAACAAGTTCTACAACTTATATTAATATCTCTCGTTGGCACGGATGTTAGCGCGAGGGGGTCATTGGCCTTTTGCAACCGTAAATGTTAATGAAATTCATAGTTAAATGATAGAAACAGAAATCGAAAAATATAGGCAGCAGGCGGCATCCAAGAAAGCAGAGGCGGACTTTTGGAAACGTGATCGAAAAACCCTCGAACGTCAAATGTTGGAAAAAGACAATACCATCAAGAAACAGACTGAAGAACTCTGTGCCCAAAAAGAAGATCTGACGGGAGCAAGGATAAAACAAGCAGAGCTCCAAGTCGCATTGCAGGCTTTACAAGACAAACTTGAATCAATGCAATCGAAAGAAGATCAAAAAGCATCACCCGAGAGACCAAGAGCTTCATACCGCGCTCAATCCGGACCAAAACATCATCCGGGACAACATTTCCAAACACGAAATCCTCGCCATGCTTTTCCGATTGCCCATTCATGTACCGGAAGTGCTGCCGGGAGTCCAAAGAACCATCGGAAACACGAGGACGTGTTTCGGGGGGGCGAGAGGGTATTGTCACCGTATTTCTACCGGTCATATTACTACAAAGATTTTACTACAATATGTAGTTCATGCATTTGGAAGTCCGTGCAGCCTGAATGCCTCGATCGGAAAGCAACCGACCGTAACTTTCTCAACCGGTATATATACCCCAGTGGCAGTAGAGGAGCGATCGAAAGTAATTTGGCGACCAAATGCTTTTATGAATTCATGTCAGCTTTAATTAAGGGCGTTATTATTCGCCAAAGTTGTGAATAATACAGATAAACGGTAGAATTTTACTTCCTTCAGCAAATCTTCAGAATAGCTCATCGTCTTGCTAGCATTGATTGCTGAACGAAGATTATTGTTATCTATCCTCTTTCGATTTACTTAAATTCGTCAAGTAAGTTTTGATGTTTATACACGATGTAAAAACTCGAAAAATGTATTAAAATGAAGTTAACTACGGTATTTGACAAACTGAAAATTACAAATGTAAGATATTATTATATCTATTTCACAAAACTGTTATATCTTTTACGATCTGTCTTAATCTTATACTAACACACCTATCAAAAGTCCCAACTTAATTGGCAGTCTATATTTTATTCCACAGAGGAGGCCAAGTATATAAATTTAAGTGCGTGTGACTTTTAAAGGACTTGCCAATGATTGTGTTACATTAAATGATTTGAATGTTATAAATTATGAACCATATATAAAATAGGAGTGATTGTTTACGTTAAGCTACATGCACATGTATTGTTAGTGGAATAAGGTGGTGGATGGTGGTAAATGTTTTTGGGCAGCGGCTTTTCACCCAATTAATAATGAAAATACCGGTACCGTGATCTGCAGTTGATCATGACAGCATTTATATAAGCTATTATAATTTTCTTATTTATTTACACAAGTTCGTAAATTTATTGATTAATTTACATTATTTTTCTTCTTAATTTTTGAAACTTGAAAAAACAAGAAATCTGTGAATCAGTGCTCACTGGTAATACCCCCGCTCTGATGTGTATGCAAAGTAGGCAAAGTCGACAATTAACAAGAAGTTGATATCCCATTGGTACAAAAATATATCCCACCATATGGCATGCCAAAAAAATAGTGTATTAAAATTTCAAGCATCTGCAATTAATGTTGCTGAGAAATCTTTGACGAAAATTTGTTTGGAAATTTAGGCTAAAAATAAATAACGTCATCATTTAACATGAAGTTGACGTCCAATATGTACAAAAATATATCCCACCATATGGCATGCCATAGTGTGTTGAATAGCTGCTGAGAAAAATGCGACAGAAATTTTTGTTACGGACAGACAGACAAAAGGACAGACATACACACACACAAAGGTAACACAGTATACCCCCTTATCCTTCGGAGCGGGGGTATAATCAATCATCCGAATTGGAAGTCAGGTCAAACATGCATTTGTTTCTCAAAAAGACACTTACTTTGGCCGTCATGGTGCATTGCATCTGACCCCGATGAGGAATAGGCAAACGAAGTTTCGAATTCTTGAATACGTATACAGGCAATAAAAAGACACCAGCAAATTCCAGCTCAAAACTTTTGATTCGTTCTATTACCCAACTGGAACATTGGAAACCAGGTTATGCAAATGGGAAGATCACAAATAATAACGAGGAAGAAAGAAAAGGCGGTTACTGCTTTTTGCGAAAAATGTGTTCAGCTTTAATATACAAACTTGGATCACACGAATGAGTTTATTTTAATTATGGATAAATATTTCAATTTGCTGTGACCTTGGTAAAAAAGAATGAAATGGAACAAAATAGAAGTGCGAGTCTTGTGTTGTTTGGAGCAATCCTTGTCTCTATATTACCCCTGAAAGAGTGCGTAAGTATCATATTCAAGTATTCATGTACAAAGTATTTTACATTAAATTGACTGCTCGGGGAAAATGTGGTAGTCCAACTACACGTCTTAAGCTTGAAAATAAGATGGTGTATGTTTTTTGTACTTGAAACTGTTAATTATTATGCCAAATGTTTGTTTTTTTTAATATATATATATATATATATATATATATATATATATAAAACAACACAGTTTCATAACAGTTTTATGAGTGTTGTTTTTAAGAGTTTTAAATCATTTAAACAATTTATTCCAATTAGTTTGCACTTCAATAAAGATGTGTCAACAACACACTATGCCCCCAGGATAACATATGTATCAAAACAAAACACTCAACCCCCTTCCCTATGCCATGTCCCAATATAATAGGGGACATACATGCACCTTTAAGGACAAAATGAATGCACTGTCCATCCATGATGAAAATCAAAATCACTTCCAATATTATAACCAATTTTCTCTCTCTCTCTCTCTCTCTCTCTCTCTCTCTCTCTCTCTCTCTCTCTCTCTCTCTCTCTCTCTCTGTTGTACATGTATATTAAGTACATTAGTTTGGACTGAAAGAAAATACAAGATTCATGTACTTAAGATATCCTAGGTTAAAGATTTCAAACAATCTTTCAGTCTCAGCTTCCACTGCACCTGTAGAACGTTTATTTAGTATAGCTGGGAAGATTTTCAAACTAATAGGATGCAGTTAAAAGATGAAACCTTCGAAACTTTGATCATAAAGTGCAACAGCAACAGCAATCTTTTTGTCTTAAAGTGTCCTCAGCATAAAGAAATCCGATTAAAAAATATTAAGAAATATAACTGGGAAAAACCCTCTGTCTATAAATTAATACAATTAAGTGTCCAAAATTATAAAGATTTGTGTTATCTGGGGAAATACATGTATCTCTATTTAGCTTTTTAATAACCGCAACATTATTCCATTAATAGTTTTCTATTATGCACGAATTCTGTGTCTCTATATCTATCATATCTGACATTGTATCATGCCAAATGTCTATAAATATCTTTTTAATTACGTAATATGTTGTTCATAATGCCATAAGATTATCATATATTGAGCAAATAAAGAATGACTCTTGTACATATAGTCATTGAATTTGAACCTGATACTGAACATGAACCTGTAGATATGTTAAAGAGTGTTTTATATTTGAAACATTTACAAAAAACTCTTTATTAGCTTTACTTTTTAAAAACAAAGTAATGGTAATGGTAATGCATTACTTTACTCATGTAATGGTAATGTAATGCATTACTTCAAGAACATCAAGTAATGGTAATGGTAATTTAATGCCCAAATTCATGAAGTAATGGTAATGTAATGCATTACTGTACAATATATATATATATATATATATATATATATATATATATATATATATATATATATATATATATATATCAGGCTTGGGGTGATGCTAAATGTAATGGTAATGCATTGCAATGCATTACATATTTTCAAAGTAATGCTAGTAATGTGTAATGCCACAATTTTAGCATTACAAGTAATGGTAATGTAATGCATTACTTCCAAAAATCTAGTGTAATGCTGGCATTACATGGCATTACTTTGCATTACTATGCTTTTCTATGCATGTTAATTTGTAAAATTGTGATGGATTGAATAACTTAAACTGTATTTGATTATAAATTGTTTTTAAAGAAGAAAAATAATTCTTGAGATAAAAATATTTTAGTTGTATGATTAAGCATGTTAAAAAATAAATTAGAAATCCATTCTTAAATTTTCAATATAACTGGCTATATCAACACAATTTCATAACATTTTAAGAGCGTCTTGTTAAGAATTTCAAATCAATTGGAAAATGTACTCCAATTAGTTGTACATTCAATGAATTCTTTACTGTGAAGAATGTGTCAACAGTACACAGTGTTGTTCTAAGTATCAAAACATTGTATTGTTTAAAGAGGTGATAAACACCCCAATCATCACCCTTCTATTAGCTGTATGTGTTCCATTAGAATGGAGAACAGACATACAGCCTTAAAAGCAAAAATGAATGCACTAAAAAGAATGCACTGTCCAACCATGATCTCTTGAAGCTTAACAATTACTTTCAGTATTATAACCCATTTGAAAATAATTTTACACACACACACACTCTCTCTCTCTCTCTCTCTCTCTCTCTCTCTCTCTCTCTCTCTCTCTCTGTTGTATACATGTATTTAAAGTACAGATTTGGACTGATAGAACAAACATTATTCGTGTATTTTTTCTATTATTACATGAACACTTATATACATGTATCTTAGATTTTCACACCCGACAGGATGCAGTTGAAAGATGAAACCTGAGAAACTTTGATCATGTAGTGCAACAGCAATCTTGTATAAATCTGAACCCTATCAGATATAGTGAACATGAACCTGTAAATATGTTTACACATGTTTTATTTATGAAACATTTACAAAAACTCTTCATTTAGCTTTTAAATTACTCTTTTAAAACTTTTG
Source organism: Magallana gigas (assembly GCF_902806645.1). Classification (NCBI taxonomy): domain Eukaryota; kingdom Metazoa; phylum Mollusca; class Bivalvia; order Ostreida; family Ostreidae; genus Magallana; species Magallana gigas. The sequence continues at coordinate 56,923,176 of NC_047563.1, forward strand.
ACTTTTCTCAAAGTAATGGTAATGCTAATGCATTTCTTCTCTCATGTAATGGTAATGTAATGCATTACTTCAAGAAAATTAAGTAATGGTAATGGTAATTTAATGCCCTAATTCATGAAGTAATGGTAATGTAATGCATTACTTTACAATGTAATTCGCCCCAAGCCTGATATATATATATATATATATATATATATATATATATATATATATATATATATATATATATATATATATATATAGTTCATATATGAACTTAAGACAAATCTCTGCGGAAACCTAATTCATTTGGGTATTACAATATTCATGTGTTCCGTTCATATACGTATATGCTCATATTTCTTGATATGGTTTTAAAAAAAATATCTTTCATTGTGGTACACTCCCTGTGATTAAATTTCACTCTAATCATTAGGTTCACCATCAAAATGTTCACAACGATACATCCCAAACATATTTCTTTAAAACTGTTTTCCAATACACTTAAATATGTTAATCCAAGTCAGCAGTTTAACATTTCAGTTTCACATCTTTAACATTTCATGCAAAACCTTCACAGCACAGGCACCTGAATTTATGTATTTATTCGCGTGATAAATAACCTGATACCAACAAGGAACACACCCTCACTGTCTTGGATTTTCCGGGAAGTCCGATCACTTCAGCCTAACTTTCGGCATGAATGTCAAAACTAAAAATATTTTGCAATCCTCTCAGACAATGTTTAGTCCTTAAGGCCACGATTTTGTTCAAAAATTATTTTTCCGATTTTAATGTTAACATTGTTTTAGTAAAACATTTATGATATGCAACAAAATCTGAGTGTCATGTGTTGAGTTATTAGCAAGTTACAGAGCTTACAATTATTTGCTACGTAAACAAAGCTCTTGTTTACATTTTGAATGGTAAAGTGAAAATTCCAGTTTTAGGTCTAAAATAAATGCGTCAAACGTAAGGAACTATTTATTTATACTTACAATGAAAGAATAAAAGAATTGAGAGCCCTTTGTTTTGCTTCTTACTCTACAACTGATTCTCAAATTTCATTTCCTCATTAGAAATGTATTTCTAAACCATTGTAAATTAAAAAAAGAAAAGAAAAACAGAATTTGAATAAAATCATGACCATATTCCTTTAAACATCTTCGTTTGTTACTCAATTTAACTAGGGCTAAAGCCTTTGATATCCTGATTTATTATAAGGTCTTCCGTTTCTAGCGGAATGCTTTTTTGTTTTCGTACTGTTTCTTATTAAGGTCTTCCGCTTCCAGCGGAAGACCTTATTGTTTTCGTACTGTTTCTTTTTATTATTATTAAGGTCTTATGTTCCTAACGGAAGACCTTATTGTGTTCGCATTATTTCTTAAATATTATTTTTTCCCCACAAATTTTGTGCACGCGATTTCTCAGAAACTACTCGGCCATTTTTTCACAGATGATAGACAGAGGTCATAGATCTAGAGCGTTTTTGAAATTTTGAAATCGTCACTTCCGATAAGGTGACTGAAAGGTTACTAAAATGAGACTGAATGGCATAGCTTTATCCATTTTCAACGGAGGAAATTTTTGTTTTCGACCTGTTCCATTATTTTTTTTCCACAAATTTTGTGAACGCGATTTCTCATAAACTATTGGTCTGAGTTCAACCATTTTTTCTACAAATGATTGCCATACATCATAATTTTAGATATTTTTTTAAATTTTGAAATCGTCACTTCCGGTACAGAGTTACGGCCGATTTTCTATATTTTTTACGACCTATCTTGTGCAGAGAGGATCTCGAAAACTATTAGAGATATGACTATACAATTTTCAGGATAGGTAGTCTATAGTGTGAAGTTGTGAACTATTATGTTGGTTTACGCCAGTGGCGCTATTTCTTGGAGCTCGCATTGGCACGTAAATTGGGTAGAAATTTTCATTCAAAATTTTCATACGTTTTGATCTGTATCTTTTTATAGTTGATATTTTGTTAAGACATATATTACAAAAGTGGTAAAGAATCAAAAGTCCTTGGCAACAAAATAACGAAAAGTGATTGGCCCCTTTATTTAGGGGCTAAGACACTCGTACACTAGATTACAAGTAACTTAAAAACAATAAAGATTTTGTAATGCATTGTAGAAGCAAAGTTGTTGATAGTTATAATATCTATAAGAAAAATCATTGCCACGCCAATTTATTACGTAATGAAGGATTTTTAGGGGCCAAAGTACATAAACTTTGACGCAATATATCTAGAGAGGAAGACATATTCTGTTAAACATTGAAGAAAAGAAAATGTTTGCATTGATGATTCTAATTGATTCCACTATTAAAAACACCAAAATCTGTCTCAATTAATGATCTTATGGACTGGCCCCTAAAATATTCAATCATTTGTATCTCAATAATGAACAATAATTTTAGATGGGTGTAGGAGCAAAAAATATTAGTATTCTTAAGACCCTTTTAGGCAAATCAAGAAAAAGGGACTGATCCCGTAAATTGACGGCTAAACACTCGTTAAGTGTATCACAAATAACTTTAAAACAATAAAGATTTTGTAACGTCACCCAATTTATTACGTAATAAGGAATTTTTAGGGGCCAAAGTACTCCAACAAATGTGAGGAAAAAACTGGTTGCATAGTTATGATGTCCATGAAGCCCTCTACCAAATTGTGAAATTTATGGCCCCTGGGTCAGGGGTTCAGGCTCTAGGGTGTGGCCAATATGGCCATATAGTAAACATGTATTAAATCTTAGAAAATATCCTTCTCTACTACCATATATATTTTGTTAAAAACTAAATGCCTGATTATGATGTCCATGAAGCCCTCTACCTAAATTGTGAAATTCGTGATCCCTGGGTCAGGGGCGCAGACTCTAGGGTGGGGCCAATATGGCCATATAGTAAAAATGTATTAAATCTTAGAAAATCTTCTCTACTCCCATATGTATTGTTAAAAATAAATGCATGATTATGACAATTATGAGGCCCTCTACCAAAATTTTGAAATTCATGACCCTTGGGTCGGGGTTCAGGCTCTAGGGTAGGGCCAATATGGCCATAATGTAAAATTGTATTAAATCTTAAAAAATCTTCATCTCTACTCCCACACATGTGGGCAAAACACTGGATACATGGTTATGATGTCTACTAACTCCTCTAACAAAATTATGAAATTCATGGCCCCTTGGTCAGGGGTTCAGGACCAGGGGGGGGGGGGGCAATATGGCAATATAGTGTTAATGCATATATTTAAAAAAAATTTTTTTCTCTATTCTCACAAATCTGACAGGGCCAAAATGGATGTATAGGTGTTAATGCATATAATGTTAAAAAATATCTTCTTTACTCCCAACCACCTGAAAGGAAACTGAGTTCATGATTTTGTTGACCAGATCTTTAAGTTTTTTTCGCCAAAATTATAGGTTTCACAGTTCTTCTTGAACGATTTCAGGCAGGGAGGTGGTTGTCATTACAAATTTATAATTGTTCTACTCAAGAATGAAACTTAATTAATCAAATGCATATATGAGACTCCTCGACAAGTTTGTATATGGGTTATATGCTAATCAGGTGACCGTTAAGGCCAATTGGCTTCTTGTTTAAATGAGATTTTCCATGCACCATGGTTTATGTTGATAGTTAATTATGCATGCAATAATAAACATGTTTCTATGAACAATTATTACTGAAGTTATAATCTACAGTAAATATAGTCTTAAGCTTGTATGTTGTTGACGCCTTTTGAGTATGCATATCAGTGCTGTATTTGGAAGAAAGTACGCAAGTTATGACGTTATAGTATAACTTTCGCCCTCCCTTAAAACCCACTTAGTGTAAAGCAATAATTTATGCTGATATGTCTGTCTTTAAAAACCCCAGATGGCTGCGATATGTATTAGTTGGTAGATATATTTTTAGGTAACCTGAGTCACTCAGGTGGGCTATTGCAATTGGTATTCGTCTATCGTTGTGCGGTGTGCGTCATACGTTTACAATTTAACATTCATAACTTTTCCTTGAAAACTACAAGGCCAATGGTTACCATATTTGGTGTGTAGCATCTCTATGGCAAGATTATGCAGAGTCCGATTATCAAAAATCTTCTTCTGTACTTCCACACATGTGGGTAAAAACTAAATACAACTGTTATGATGCCAATGGAGCAATCTACCAAAATTGTAAAATTCATGGCCCCTGTTTCAGGGTTCAGGCTTTAGAGTTGGGCCAATATGGCTTTATAGAAGAGTATTAAATCTTAAAATATGTTCTTCTCTACTTTCAGAAAAAAAACTATAGCATGGTTATGATGTCCACTAAACCATATACCAAAATTATGAAATGCATTGCCTCTAGGTCATGCGTTAAGGCTTTAGAGTTTGGCCAATGTGTTGTTATAGAAGAGTATTAAACCTTTAAAAACATTTTTTTTCTCTACTTCCACACGTTGGGAAAAACTAAATGCATGGTTATTGTGTCCATGACGCCATCCACCAAAATTATGAAATTTATTTAGGGTCAGGGGTTCAGCCATAGGGTGGAGCCAACATAGCCATATAGTGTATAGTTAATGTAAACTTTTAAGGTTTTCTACAAGGGTTCCAATATTCAACATAATGCATCAATAGAGTAGTGAACAGTGCAGAAACACACAGTGCAGACATTATTATTAATCGGTCATACTGTATTTTATCAAATACATGTACTGGCGTGCTTTGTTAATGATGCTGTGTAGAACGTTACACTATCCACTAATGATAAAAAGTTGCATTAGTGGTCAGAATTCTCACCGTTGATGATATAATTTATCATTAACGAACTATTTAGCCGTTCAGTAATGATACAATTCCAAAATTTTATCATTAAAGGCCAACGTCCACTAATGATATAAGAAAAGAACGCAAAATAAGTACATCTTTGACATTTAGTGAAATCATTTTTATTGCATTAAAAGGCTCTTCTACAAAAGGTTGTAGCATATAAAAGTAAGTAAGCATCAGCAGATTAGCATTATCATTAATGTAAAACAATAACACAGTTGACATTCAAATTGAGATAATTATGTTAAATGTTTAGCTAAGCTGACATGATAAAAAAGTGAATATTTTCCTTGTAAAAAACTAGTCGATAGTGAAAATAATGTAACATGTAAGTAAAACCTGATGTAACGTAAAGCAGACTGAGTTTTGAATCCTGCGCTGTTTCCTTCTTTTCGGAGTATGTTAGAAAGTTTATTCAAAACAGATTTAATACTTTTAACAGCGGACTGTGATTTGTAAAGAAACATCAATTGAATTTTGTTTTCATTGTTTCCAATACATAAACTCTTATGCAATTCCACAGGACCTATAATGTGCAACATATGTTTTACGTGTGTTAATCATACGTTTAACATAAATGTCTTCATCTATGTGAAACGTATAAAAAACGCCCGGTTTGTTTCACATACATATTAAAACACATGTTTTATATATGATTCACGTATGTTTAACGTTTTTCTATCTATATGTTTAACATATGTGACTAACCACATGTGATATTACGCATGATGCATTTATATGTCTCATATGAGTATTACTCTAAACTTTATGTACTATTTCATGTCTTAAAATCTACCCATTTATATGTACTAAAGAATAAATGAAAATTCTTTAAATTATTCACTCAGTAAGATGTTAAAAAACCGTAAAATTCAAACAAAAACTACAATAACACACACGTTCAGATCACACTAAATTCCATGCAGACATACATACAGAGAGTTGGTGGCTAAATGGAAAAGTCAAAAAAGTTACACATTGATATATAAACATTTTAACTCTAATATATATTAAAAAAAGAAAAGTAAAAGGGTTTTCTATGCTAGGTGAAATCACCCTAAATATCGATAACAAAAATATCGTTCTGCAGAATTAATTATTTGAACACATCCTATTGACTTGATGAAAAATGTGTCCTTCTAATAAAACATTTCAGCGATTTCTTTAAATTATGTACCTAAACTGGATTAATATTCCATGCTCTAACAATGAACTGGACATAAATGTAACCGACGTCCTAAATACTCTCTCTCTCTCTCTCTCTCTCTCTCTCTCTCTCTCTCTCTCTCTCTCTCTCTCTTACCCAATCACAAAATTATAAATGACAAGTTTCTTTCTCTCTATCTAGATAAATGTATCTATCCCTATTTATCTAGTATCTATCTATCTTTTTTTATCATCTGCATGCGCATATACATAAATAAAGTTGTTGTCAGGGACGTAAGTCTGGCCTTAACTTTGTCCGATGCTAGTATTTACGCCCAGGCGTAGTACGCCTCTTAGTGAAACGCAATTTACGCCGGACAAAGTTTGGCGTACGCACCGCGGTCTAACCTAAGTTTAGTCGTATCATACTCCTTTTAGTGAAACGGGCCAATGGTATTTTAGACTTAAAATTTAGGATTTGATAGGGATAGCCCTACATCGGTAAAAAAAACTTTGTCAAAGCGCTCACCTCGTTCTTGATTTAATATTGCACAGTAGGATTGCTTCGGGAAATCAGGTGGTTGAACACATTTGTGTATTACAGTCTATAATGACTATGTTGAAGGGTTCCTTAAAAGCAGGGATTTGGTTTAAAAGAGCAGGAGGGATTTTTTGATTGGGTTTCTTTTCAACTTGGCACGCATGTCAGAGCCGTCAGTCTTAACCACATCCTTTCTCATCTTAAGCTAATTAAAGTAAACCAAAATCCTACTGCAGGTTAATGCCAAGAGTGAGACCTACGACTTATTGCTTGTAAGCAAGTAGGTACTGCTATCTGAGGGTGGACTTGCCACTCATTTTCTACAGAAGCATCACGAGGGCGCCATTTTCTCATAAGAGCACATTGATTCTTGTGATAACAAACATGGACCTTTTCCTCCTCAGAAAGAGATAAGAAACTGATACCTTGACCTTTAATTTTCAAATCTGATTGTTGCTCGAATATTGACCTATCCCTAGTAAGAGATGTCTTATCTGATCTAACGTAGTCCTTCCTTTTGCAGTTATTACATATTTGAACTGACTTAGTGGTTTTTCCTTCTATTCAATGACTCTCACTAGCTAGGAATGGGAGACATCGTGTAATGCGAGAACTCTTAGGAAGCTAAAATATTCCATTTGTTAAGTGTTGTTAAGAGCTTTTACGCCAATTCAATTGTGAAAAGGGCTTTATGTTTATTTTTTGTAAGTCCTGAATGTAATTATACCCGCGATAAAAACACGATTTGTTTCGTTGTACATGAAAATAGAATTTCGCCAATTAAAAGTAAGTCCATTCCTACTAATTATCTTTTTTCACAAAGTTCTGCACTATAAATGATTTAAATATGAAAGAAATTTTTTTAATGTACAATGAGTAATGCGATGCCTTATTATTAATAGTTATTCTTTTGAAAGAAAGTTATGAAGAAATATTTTTTTTTTCACTATCCAATTTCGTAAACAAAATTGCTGTGATTTCTTTACCCCATCCGCTTTTCCCGCGGCAGATATACACTTTTAACACTCGTTTATGAATATGCATACAAGAGTTTTCATTTTTCCTCAAATAAAATACCAAAACATTCATTCAGTACCAATAAATAACATTGCACATTCGTGTTTTCTTTTTACAGATCATCACATTAAAAAAGTCTTGGGTTGGATTTCAAACATAGTAAATAACCATCAAAAACGTCATACATACATTGTTGTAGCTTTAAGAATCTACATTACAAGTTCGTCATAATGGTGTATATGATTAACTCTTGCTGATGATATATAACTATGAATTTTAAGTGTAATACGTTTGTTATTCACGATATCTTACTCTTGTCTTGTCTTTAAATTGGATAACACTCGCAAGAAGTATAGAAATATCTTATATGGTGTACACATACTAGTGTATACGTTGTGATTGCTTAGTGAAAAACACCTTGTTTTTTGTTTGTGTAATTTGTAATCGTATTTAAGACTATCTTATAATCTACAAATGAATTACATGTATATTTTTCTTTTTTAAAAACACACATTTAATAATTATGATGTATTTTAACCCCACAGCCAACTTCAAATCACTGTTGATATAACGTGATACATTTAGATATAAACAGAAGCATGCTATTTTCTTGTCAGAAATATAGATAATTAAAATTTTATGTTCGATAACGCGCTTGAATTTAGCTTTGCAATTCACAATAAAAGGTAATTATAATTACAATCTATCAAAGACAGTCGTTTTCATCGTCATTCATATTTGACGCAATTTATGGTTTGAATAGTTATAAAAAAATACCTAATGAGATATATTTTGATGCATGTGTATGGCAAATAAAAATACAATATTTCCAGGTACAGCTAAAGGGTTACTCTTTTCCTGTTTATTCAACACGAATATGTCCCAGAAATGAAGCTGAATGGAACAGAAGGTCGTCTGCTTTAAACTGCAGCCAACTAAATGGATACATGTGTTTACCCAACCAACAACTAACAGAGTTGTTGGAATTCTGCTACAGAGAGCGAAAAATCTGGATTCAAGAAGGTAAATATCACAGTTATCAAAATGTATAAAGTTAAAAGAGTTAATTTTTAAATGTATATAGGCATATTTGATAATAGTTTTTAAACCTAGTATCCTTATAAACTATTATACATGTATATCTGTTTCATTGCATTGTAACTTTATTAATCGATACTGTTATCTTCACTGTTTCCAGGCTTGTGTTTGTATTTGGTAAAAAATGTATCTAAACTAAATGGATACAATTGCACGAATTTCACACATGGGTGCCATAACTCCTCTTTTCTCAGCGATAGAATATTTGAACGTAAGTGACTGGCATTAACCATATTTTAATAGTAGCCAGAATCGTTGACAAGATCTTGGCAGTAGACCATTCCATGTCCTTTTAACAGCTTCTTTAAGTATCTTTTTGTTTTGTTAACGATAGTTATGTGTAACCCTAATGATTATCATAACGTTAATCGTTAATTACAGTCACTAGATTCGTTAAAAAAAATCCCAACTAGCGTAGAGAAGAAAAAACATCGTGTTGAGCAAATCTTGTCGAGAAACGCTTTGTTACTTAAAACATGCATTTTATACAATTAACTGTCTTCAGATTTTTGTATTAATATCTTACTAAATTTATTATGTATGGATGGATGGATGGATAAATAAAAGGAAGAAAACTCTACCTAAACAATATTTTTCTTAAGGACCCTTTTCTTCATCATTAAAAGAATTTGTTCAGTATTGAAAATAACAAGATATGTCATAATATTGCTTTGTATTTTTACACAGACCCAGCTTGTACATCTATCGGAAATGGGTGTTTTCTTGCTGAAGCGTCGTGTAAAAGGTATAATTATAAGAGCTACCACACATAAATTACTGATCATATTATTCTTTAGTAAAATTTGAATAGCACATACGGTTTCATAATTATGTACTAAATTAATAAACAAACCTGGGTTGATGTTCAATTTTCACGCTGACGATGGCTGACAAGGAAATGAAGATATCACATTTCTTTCTTTTTAAATCATAATAATTTAATTGATTGAAATGTTCTAATAAAACTTGACATACAGAAAGAATGAAACTTCTCTGTGTTAATAAATTTATTGAGAATTACATTTACAGATACAACCAATATTATTTAGCTTGTTTCAAAATGTTAAATGTTTTAACTTGTCTTTAAATAATAGTGGATAACTCTTTTTTCTCAACAGTTAATGCTTAGGAGAAATATGGAAGTTATTTGATATTCAATAGATATTATATTTAATCATTGTACAAATTAGTTATTAGTTTTCATTCAGATGGAGAAATTATTTAAAATACTAGGGATGACAATTGCAAACCGCTTTACCAGTACCTCGGTTGAAACGCTGTTAAATGGATTAAAATATACTAATCCTTTAGTCATCTTAAAGTTGTTTATTGAACATTTTAACGTTTATTAACTAATTCTGAAGTTTAATTTAGTCTAACTTTCAACAAAATTTAAGACTAAGGTAAATTGTTTTTTTTATATTTTGTTATTGGACACTGTGAAAATAGTTTTGTGTTTTGTATATATATATATATATATATATATATATATATATATATATATATATATATATATATATATATATATATATATATATATATATATATATAGTATCTTTGAATTTTGCCAAAAAGACCAACTACAGCTTTTCCGAAACAAACCACAAAACAGATAATCACAGGAACTACTCCTAGCAATGACAAGGATAACGAGGTCTTGATAGCAATACTTCTAGGAATGCTATTCAATTCTTGCATCTTCCTCATATTGTGCTTCCGACGTCGAAGAAGTAAGTGTTGTTTATTATTTGGTATTGCAAACATTTTTTTTTTTAAAAAAATCATTCAATGCTATTTAGATTTGTTAATAGGCGAAAAAAATACATTCATGAGCCTTATTATGAAAGCAGTTTGGAAACTAAAAGCCATACGGTGAAAATAGTATGCATTGTAAGATAAGTAATACGCTTAGGAAAGAAGTCCTATAGCCAAAAAGACATAAAAGTACAACGAGCATATATGCTTTAATCCTAATACCAATTGTTCCCCATTGTTAGCAGAATTTATTCAAAAACTTGTACGTGAAAAAAAATCACTCGTTGTGGCCTTCAACTTAACATTCAGGTATATTGACGATTAACGATTGTTATTTCCATACTTACGTCGACTCGATATATTCCAGTGAACTTGAAAAAAAGATACCACAGAGTCTGCGTCATCTGTTTCATATTTGGATATTTTACTGGAAATGGACATTGATGGTAACCTAACAACAAAACGTTATGATTAACGCACTTCAATTGTTCTATTGTCAACTTTCCTTACTTATGTAGCAGTATACCTTCATCAGTTTTTGTCTCTCAGTTAATTCGATACACAAGGGCATGCTTTTCATATGAACAGTTTCTAAGGCGAGGCAAGCTTCTGACAAACAAGTTGATAAAACAAAACTATTAACAGTCTCGTTTGAAGTATCTTTTCGTAAGTTCTATGGTCGAATATTATGGTACAATCTTCCGCTAAGTCGCATGCTGACTGTCGTTCTTCATACTTATTGTTAGACTATAATTGATCACCTAATTGTCTATGGACTTGTTAGATTTATTCATTCTTATTGCAAAATTTTTATCTCAACTTTCAACATGGATAGAAGAGGTACAGTTGGGGTTGGAACCATTTAGTTTGCAATTAATATATTCTATTTTCTCTACCATCGTCTTTTACGGGGTGTTGTTTTTTTTTTGTCCCCGATTACGACAAAGAGCGCACGGCGGGTGTGACCGGTCAGCAGAGGATGCATATTCCTCTATGGCACCTGATCCCACCTCTATCTTTTTGGAGGTCTGTGTTGCTCTGCTTTGAATTTATATTCGTTTTAAGGATTTTTGAGATGGTTGACAGTTAGATATTGTCATTTCTTCATTAATAACTCATTAATTATTATAAAGAATTATTTCAACTGTGGTTTTAAATTTGTTAAGGATTTGATGACAGAAGAAGGCAATTTTGAAAGCCTTAAAACTCTTAGATACTAAAATGTTAAAAACAATTTTCTAGTATATATGGGTTTGAAAAGAGCAGTTTTTGAGAGTTTGAAAGCTTCAAATAATACTAAGATAGCATATGGACCATTTTTTCCAAATTTATTCAGTTATCTTTTACAAACAAAGCAAAGGATGTAAGGAAATGTATTATGTACTTATCGATAACAAAAAAGAATCAATTTGTTCAGCAAAGAGGTGGACAGAATCTGGAATTGTTTATACAGAAATAGAATAAAATAATATTTTTGAACTCCAATTTAAAACCTCAAAAGAATCCAAATTTTAATGGTTGCAATTCCAGATTTTACATAGAAATTTGCAAACGAATGAGTACCTTTTTAAAGCTCAATATAAATGATTCGCCCGCCTGCTCTTTCTGTAATCAAGATATAGAAACTTTTTTTCATGTCAAAGAAATATGGCACTACTTTGAAGAATGGTTAAGAAGCAAGTTTAATTTTTTAATGACATTTAATGAAAAAAACTACTGTAAACGTATACTATTTGGCGTTGCGATAATTGGCGGAAATAAGTTTTGGAACAAATTGGCGTAGATTTGAATTAGCGTATTCCTAAATGTGACTATTCTTAAACATATATGCGTGGCATTTAGTGATGTACTTGATTTAGCGGAAGCCGCAGTCCGCCAAAAGCGCTAAATAGAATACACAGCTTAATTTTAACACGTTTACAGTAGACTTTTTGGTAACATCAAAAATAGAAATATGTATTGACTAAAAAACCTATTGATTCTTACAACAAAACAATTTATTTTTGTCAGTAAATATAAGAATGTCCAAAAACTGTCGACGCTCATGTTAAAACGAACTGTCACCGATAGAATACATATTGAGAAACTATTATTGCTTTAGAATTGTAAATTTGCTGAGTCTGAAAAATATTGCCAACTATTTCTAATTTGTTATAAAATGAAATAGCGGCAAGAAAATTGTAAGCAAATTATGGCAAAAGAAATTATAGGTTTACTATTAAATGTATGTATCCACTTGCATTTGTTTGACTTTTTGATAGCTAGTGTTCCCCTGTCTTTCTCCCCTCTTTCACACCCATACCTCACCCTTTAACTAAAAATACTCAAACTTCCATGGTTAAAGAGTTAACAAGAGTTAAATATTCGACAATGTTTGTGTATCTTTATGTCCTTTTGTCGATGTATACACTTGTCTGTATGCATATATATGATATGTGACTGTATTTATATCTTTATCTTATATGAAGTGAATATGTGATGTGTATGCAGTGTAATCTAATTATATGAGAAGTTATAAAGTTTGAATAAAAAAATAGAGCATTGTGTTGGTAGATAAACCTGAAAAAATGTATGCACCTAAAGTAAACTCTTCTTATTAAGGTTTCAAACATTTAAGAAAACAAATTTGTACAAATGTAATGTAATGAATATCATTTTTTTCAATAGTTGGATGTATATTATGCTTTCTCAACAATTGATACTTAGGTATTATCAGATAAACAAGTTATTGCATTGAAAGTGAACTTACTTGGTTATCATGCTAGTTATATAGTAATATTCTCTATAAAACATGGTTTTTCGGGGGGTTTTTGGCCTTTTTTTTGTTTCGCTTATTTTGTTGGGTTTTTCTATTTTTTTGTTTTGTTTTGTTTTGTTATGTTTTTTGTGGGGAGGGGCCGATCTAAGGAACATTTGGTGTTAATGACAGATAGACGGGATTTTGGAGTTAACTATGAGCGGAGACATAAATAGCATATATAGGCAACTCCTCTACATGTATTAACATGTTTTTTTGTTGTTGTTTGAAAAGGTTATGGGACAAACCTTATTTTGAATACTTTATGTTAGTAAAATGATATATTGACATTTAACCAAAATTACATTGTTTTTAAGGAAAATGTGCATAGGATTTAGAAGATTTTGAAACAAAATGTTGAAAATTAAGATCAATATATAACAAATATATAGGCCAGATAAAACACGTTGGCGAAATATCGGACGACGGGTCGCTAACTGCCACCTAAAACTCCTTTTTGGTTGTTGATTTTAATCAACTCTCCTATGCAGTACTCTGGCAAACCGAAACTGAAACTGTTTGGACCTAAGCACAAATCAACACCGCTGACAAGAGTTACTAAATTCGATGTAATATACGCTGAAGCGTTTATTTAAAGGAAACTTATTTATAAATACCTAAGAAATAGTCAGATTTTAAATAGTACGAACAATTTAGAAGTTTTTTGCAGTCGTATGTTTGCTTACGCCAAAGTTCAATATAGTCTCGTTCAACCATCTGCTGTCTACGTACATCTCCGACAAGCAGAGAGTCAGTCATTAGAGGTAGCATCATCAAGCTATCACGTGACCTGGTATCTCCTACTTGTCGGAGATTAACGGAGACAGTCGAGCATCTGGTTAAACGAGACTAGAGTTGATTATTGGTTGAATCCATACACTTTTTGAAATATTTCGAATACCGACACATAGTTTGATGAAATCAATTCTATTTTTTAATATAACACAACATGATTCATAAGAGGTTTTCTCGAAATTATTGTCGGAAAAGTCCGAGAATCCATATTATAAAATGTGCGTAATTCAAATAGAGAATTTAAAGTACTTGCCAAGCAAAATAACATATCGTTGATTTTAAGATAAAAAATAATTGATAAAATCAACTCCCGTCAGTACTTCAGTTCTTTGATTAAATATTGTTTATAATCATGAAAATATAATATTTTGAATGTTTTGGTAATATGATTTATTTTATTTCGATTTAGTTCTTTATTAGAAAGATATTATGTTATTTCGATTAGTTGCGAATCTCTTTTATTTATTTTTCTCCAATGACCACTAAATTGTGGCAAATAATACATTTCTTGAACATTAAAAAGTTAACATTTGCGCTGGTACAAAATAATAATATTGATTGAGAATTATGCCCTAAAGGACGGGGTCGTGGAATGACCGGATGAGAAAATAAATAAATCTTTTTTGTTCGAACAAATAATTTATATGTTCGGACGAATAAGTTATTTATTTGTATGAATTAGAATTAGGATTTGTTCGGACGAATTAGGATTTATTCGGACAAATAAGTTATTAGTTCGGACGAATAACATATTTAGCTATTTGTTTGGACGAATTAGGATTTGTTCAGACGAATTAGCTATTTGTTCGGGCGAATAAGATATTTGGTCTGAACAAGTTCATTATTATGAGAGAGAGAGAGAGAGGCAGATGTGAAAAGTCTAAATCAGTTTACGAGATCATGTGCAGATTCAGGTATATCCGATTAGGGGGTGGAGGGGTTAAAGATAATTTTGCCTCTCCCCCCACACTTCCCTTGAAATCTTGAGATACATCCCCTGGAGATGCCCATTCTAGGCAGTGCAGGTTTTTCTTATAGTACCTAACAAAAAATTCGAGCAATGCCATAACAAATAATATTTCTCCCGCCATATGCATTATCGACATGCAAAAGTTTGTAAGATTTAAAGACTTAAGCTTATATTCTGGCAGCAATATATGCTAGATATTGTATAAATACAGGGGCATCGAAAGATATTTCATATTGTGGCAGCAAAATTGATCGATAAGTGTGGGAGGGGGCGTTAAACAGATTTAAGTTGTTCATCTACAATATTTCAAGTTATTCTTGAATTTGGTAAATTATATGATCGCTTATTTGATGGCACTATACAAGAAACCATGAAAAGTTTTACTTTATCCTTATTTCTTACCTTTTACGACATAATATGTGTATCTAATTAAGAGAACGCAACTCACATGTTCATTAAGGTAGTTTATGAGCATCAACCGTACCCCTAAGACAATTCATTTTTTTTAAGATTTATATAGTAAAGTGACCAAAAATAGGCCCAAGACCTCCCCCTTGGCTTAAATAGATATTCCTTAGACCCCCACCCCGAAATATTTTCTGGATCCGAGCATGTACACGTATAACAGTATAAGCATCAATTATGTCCACGTAAATTTGATTCAACTTATCAATTTCTGTTGAAGTTCAAAGACGTTAAAAAATCCTTACATGGATTTCCCTGATTCATGTGCTTAGATATTATATATATTTTCATAGCTCATAAGATATATAAGATGAGATGTTTTTAACTTACAGCTTGTAATTGATCATCAAAGCTGAAGAACGGTGTTTCTTCAATGTCAAACCTATGAAAATTATGCACTGCTGATTGTCAAAACACACCAGAGACATGTATATTTACTCAACTTTTGACCGTGTGATCAATAAAGTTAAGACTTTGCCGCTCCATTGAACAAAAATCGCCGTTATCATCGCTGCTCCAATGAATACAGGTCGCCGTTATTAGATTTCAATTCGATCTTAAATTTTCAAACTCATTTTTTTAGCAAATCATTGGGGCGGGTACCGCTTCTGCCGCCCCTGTTCCAATATCCTTAAACAATCGGTGACTAGTACATTATAACATTTAGGTGCTATTATTTGAAGGTAAAACGAAATTTAAGGAAAGGCCCGGGGTGGCTTGGTCACAGACCCTTTCCTCCTTCATCATCTATATTATTACCAGATCTGATAGTCCTGTAAGTTACTCATTAAAAATAAAATTCTGTTTTGATATACAAACACATAACTTATTCGTCCGAACAAATAGCTAATTCGTCCGAACAAATCCTAGTTCGTCCGAACAAGTCGTAATTTGTCCGAACAAATCCTAAATCATCCGAACAAATTACGTTTTTGTCCAAACAAATAGCTAATTCGTCCGAAGAAATAGCCAATTCGTCCGAACAAATGCTAAATCGTTCAAACAAATCCTAATTTGTCCGAACAAATCCTAATTCGTCCGAACAGATCCTATTTCGTCTGAACAAAAAGCTAATTCGTCCGAACAAATAGCTAATTCGTCCGAACAAATCCTAATTCATCCGAACAAATCCTAATTTGTCCAAACAAATCTAGTTTCATCCGAACAAATAACATTTTTGTCCGAACAAATAGCTATTTGTGCGAACAAATAGCTATTTTGTCCGAACAAATAACATTAATTAATTTTTATTCATCTCGCCCTTCCACGCCGCTGTACTAAATAACACCATGATACTTTTAAATATAGTAACTTTCGTAACATTTGTTTGCACTAGATGGACGTTCTTTGTGCAAAAGAAAAAACGATGTGGAACATCCTACTGTGACCGAACTTCAGTCCATAATGAAAAAAACAGACAATGAAAACGAAACGACGCAAAAAGGTATGATTTCACGTTGTTCATATAAACAATTAAATTCAGACTTGTAGTTTTCTATATTCGGTCTTTTTTACTTTAGAGATGTATCAAGATGAAATTTTTGAATTATGGCAACAGGAAAACACTATGTTTATTCCAACGAAAGCAAGTAAAGCAGTCGAAAAAATAACGGAAACCACAAACCTAGTAATTGTAACAGGTAACTCGGGATCTGGAAAATCCGCGATCATTCAACATATTGCACTCAAATATAGAGAAAGAGGATGGCGTGTTAAGCCAGTCAATGAAGTGAATGAAATCATAAAGGAAAAACCGACTGAGAGCAAAATGTTTGTATTTGATGATCCTATTGGCAAGGAGTCCTTTGATGAAATATCGCATAATTTGTGGATGAACAATGAGAGAAAATTAGAAGCTCGATTAAAGAAAGTTAATCTTCTTCTCTCATGCAGGAAATGTGTTCTTAATGATCCCAGAGTGAAAGGGTTATTTAAAAGTGTTTCAAATATTGTAGACATCGATGATGACAAATTAAAGCTAGGTGATGATGAAAAACAGAAAATCTTTAAACAATATATACCTAATATACAATTGACCGAAACAGAGTCTGCTGAAATAATGAAAATTAACACTTACTTTCCGTTATTGTGCAACCTTTATTCCAGCAATAAAAAATACCAAGAAGACTGGCTGCGATTCTTTAAAGAACCTGTTGAGGTTTTAAAAAAGGAATTACAAAGCTTAAGAAATGCAAATAAAAAAGAAAAGTACTGTGCTTTGGTTCTTTTAATCTTTTTCAACAATAATCTGTGTGTCAACGATCTAGTCGAAAACGACATTTCTGCAAAAAAATTCAAACATTCACTTAAGCTGTGTGGGATAGATACTAATACACCGCCTTACACCATAGGCGACCATTTGAAATCTCTTGAAGGGTTTTTTGTCAAAAAGATCGGTGACACCTTTCACTTTTATCACGATTTTGTTATGGAAGTTACCACCTTTGTTTTTGGAACAGATTATCCTAAAGAATTGATAAACTATGCCGATATCGGTTTCCTCCGTAGAAGAGTAAAATTAGAAAATTGTATTGCTAAAAATGATCCGTTGACTTCAGAAAACTGTATTGATAAAATGGATCCGTTGACTTTACATCTCAGTGAGAAATACATTAGTTGCCTTGGAAGTAGATTTTTGTCAGATATCTTACAGGATCGTTTATTAGATGTCGTACTTAACCCCTGTTTAAGGAATAAAAGAATTGTTGAATTTTTAAAGAAAGAAATGAAAACTCATCCTGAAAAGTTAACTGAAAAGAAAGAAATTAGAATTGAAAAACAACAAGCATCTAAAAAGTTGTTTTTATCTGAAATTGACTTTGTGTGTTTAGAAAATGAAATTTCACCCTTATTTGCTCTGATTGTATTTCATCATACTGATTTATCCCTTTATTGTCTGAAACAAATGGATGCAGAGCTTCTAGATAGTTCTCTGTTTTATGCAGTATGCTGCAACGGCTCAATGGATTTGTTTAATGAGTTTCCAAAACATCGTATGTTAGAATTTTTGATTGAAAAATGGAAATATCTCCATCCTATTCATATTGCATCAGTGTTTCATAACTATAAAATTTTGCGTGAGTTGATTCGGTTAGAGGTCGATGTTAACTTACAGACATACGATGACGGATCAAGTCCTTTGGTTTTAGCTGCTGGAAATGATATTACGGAATACATAGAATATAAGGGAGATGATTTAAGTGAAAATATGCGCGAAAAAACCATAGAGGTATTACTGGAAAATAATGGAGATATTAATCTAATAAGAAAAGATGGTGCAAGTCCCCTCTATGTAGCATGTCAAAGAGGACATGTCGAAACTGCAAAACGTTTACTGGAAAAAGGGGCAGATATAAATTTAGGTCTGAAATTCGATGCAGGTCCTTATGGAGCAGGTGTAAATTTTTGCCCAAAAAATGAAGAAAGTCCTGAGTATGCAACTTGCAGAAACGGACATGATAGCACATTGGAGCCTTTACTTAAAAACAGACCAGACATTAATCTGATTAGAAAAAATGGAGAAACTCCTCTTTACGCAGCATGTGAATTTGGACATCAAAGCACCGTGCAGTTAATACTTAAAGAAGGAGCTCGAGGAGAAGTAAATCATTGTAGGGATGACGGAGAAAGTCCTCTTTATGTGGCTTGCAAAAATGGGCATGATAGCACAGTTCAACTATTACTTAAACGTGGGGCGGAGATAAATCATGAAACGAAATGCGGATTAAGTCCAATTGATGCGGCTCGTTCGAACGGCCATGTTAGCACTGAAAACATTTTACTTGGAAATGGAGTAAGTTTATGTAGGCAATTCAATTTATTTACAAAAGACCGTTCCATTCAGACCACACGGAAACAGAAAAATAAGAACTCAGCCTACGACAAGCAGGAGAATCCCATGATTGATAGCAAATAACAAAATGGGATATAAGTCATTGTTTTCAACTTCAATTACCAATGAATATTTCCAACATTTTATTTTTACAATTGACATTATTCTTGATGTTGTTACAAAAGAACTATGAAGAGCAAGTTGACGATTTTCATAATTATGCAAAATTTTATAAGAAGATGGAACAGTGATATTAGTTCAAAAATCACAAATGTTTTACCTGAGAACAACCAATATGAAACAATAATATGGCTCAAGATCCGTGGCCCTCGTTATAACTTTAGTAGTGATCTTTACTCAGGATGTGTATATATTCCTTTAACCAATTCGTCATTCTATATATAGCCGTCGTCTTTGCGACCGTAATCTCCTTAATGGACAAGACACTCATATAACTGCATATCTAGACGTGCGAAAAGTCATGTTTATGGGAGAATTTAATGCAAAAACATCCAAGGATGATGTTTTTGCAAATGACAATCAACGACAATTTACTAAGCTTGATGTCTGATTATGAATTGTCATTATGTGAAATGGATTACATTCTACCTTTGCGCGTCAACCAGATAAAATAGCACATGACCATGGTTCCAAATTATTGTCCATGTCAAAATCAAGTGGTCTAATTTTAAATGACCGACACAAACATCCAATGTATAGAGATTTTTCTTTTATGGTGGCAAGATGGCTATGTGTTGTCGATCATTGTATATTTTCCCCTAATGTTTATAATTAAATAGAGTAAATCATTGTATTGGTTTTACCTTTTTCTCCGATCATGTGGCCCTATATATTCAACTTAGATATTCTTCAATCGCTTCAGAAAAACAGACAACGCAGTTTGATGAACACAAATCTCGAAAAATGAAATGGAATTAAAGTTTTTTTTTGACAACGCTATGAGCATACTTCTTATTACATGTCTGGAAAATATCCATACTATCTCGGAAACTTTAGACAAAGAATACCAAGGCACCATCTACATAGCTATAGATCAATTCACTGTGAAACTCTTTGAAGCCTTTAATCCTTTAATCAATTTTCTTGAAAAAGAGAACAGACCAACGACCAATCATGGTATATCTGCTTACTTATTTATGATCTTTGTCTGAAGTAACGCTGCAATACAGATCTACAGGTCGCATTAGCATGTACTAGTTTTACCAAGCTCTTCTATTAGATGGGTTTCACGTGGTGTACATACCTATATATGGTTTTTATATGCAAAATAAGATTATTTAACATACATAACCGTTTCTCTTGTGACTATCAACTAAAAGGATCCACATTGTGCTCTAATTGGATTATCATTAAGCACAATATTATGAGACACAGGTACATGTATACATAAGTATTACATGTACTTTCACTTTCTAAAAAGGGATATCTTCCTTTGCCAGCACACTGTATCATCATCTTTTAAGGTGGCTCTATACACCACTTTTTGATGACGCAGTACGCATAAAAGTAAATCTGGCAGCATTCAATTCCGGTACTGGCTGATTTAAACTGATGCAAATTGTATGGGGTCCGCTCTATTAAAAAAATTGTTAAATGAATAGTCTTAGATTTAATTTGTTAAATGGAAAAATGATTACTTACAAGTAATGTGACACCTTCACGTTGTGTCGTATTATTTATCGTAAAAAACAATAAAATCAAGTATAATTTTTAAAATAGTTTCTTTCCGATTTTCGCTATCTTACAGCGTAGCTCAGTGGGTTACTGGGTTCACTACAAACCTGTAGGTCATGAGTTCGAATCCCGTTCAGAACAATAAAAAATTTAACCTTCCAAAATTTTGTAACACGTCTTTTTTGGTTGTATACTGTGAAAGAAAATTCTAAACCGGTGAAAGTATTTTAATTATAATATACTTTAATCCACATTAATATTGACAGATGTTCCTAACCATCATAAGGGGATGGGAAGGTGACTTTGAATTTCTCTCAGATTGTGATACATAAATCCTATTAGTTAATTTTATCCTTTATTTATTTGTCTTAGTTTTGCATTAAAGCGAATAAATTCACTTATATAGGCCTATAATGAAATATGTATGTATTTATCATTCCATCGTGATATTTAAGACATTCACGCAGAAATGAAAAGTCCCCAAGATGTTTGGGCCTTACCCGAGGAACTTTCATAACAAAAAAAAATTAAAATATATTTGTGTTTATTTGCAATGTTTTTTATTCAAAAATTTTATGTCACTGTTATTAAAATACAATTTCTTTTAACATCAAGCAGCTTTTTCAGATGATTTGTCAACAGAGTAAGAAAATATGAAAAATTATGATTTGGGAAAATACTAAAAAAATTGCAATAATAAAATTTTTGATTGTTAAGAAGTATTATATTTATTTTTAGGTGTCCGAAGGAAATATCCATCATATAACAAAAAAAGTCTGTCAATTTCTTAATAGTTAATTTTAAAAAAATTATTTTACAGAACAGGAAAAAACATTTTAAAATTCTTTAAACATACTTATAATATCCGTATCGTATTTTTAATATTTGATAAGTATATGTTTTGTGGTCTTCTATTGAAAATTTGAATAAACTGTTGGTGTATAGAGCCACCCTAACTATCTAAGTAAGCATATCATCGTTACCTTTCCTATCATATTTGTACAGTTTCTATCATTTTAATTGCGAACGTTTATTTATTTGTCAGACTTGCACTATTGAGTTGACCCCAAATTGACCCTGTGACGTTATATATTAAATTCGTGTATCACAAGTAAAAAAACAAATATTTTTTCGCACAAAATCAAAAACAATAGTTTGCAAAGACCAAATATATTTGTATTACATGTAAGTAAGTATAGAGACTTATCATGTTTTAGGTTATAATCGGAAGGGCTCATTTTTCTTAATGTGTTCTGGCATCAACCGGTAAAATGTAGCCTACGGGACCCTATGGGATTGTTCTGACTCCATAAAACAGGAAAATACCAAATATATTGAAAACTGTTGAGATCCATATATATTCTTGTTTCTAATGTGATTATGATGCATCAAATGGTGTACGGTACATGACCCCCAGGAGTTTTCTTTAAACTCATCCACCTCTGAAAAAAGGAAATGATGATACATTTTAAAAAAATTTGAGAGCCCCATCCCTAAACCATATTTGGTCTTGCTTTTTGCATGTGTCATTGCGCACCAAATGGTATATATGTTATCTGCCCCCTTCGCGACACCCTGCTGTCCAGAAATGTAAATTATAAAGTATTTTATTTTATTCAGATGTAGTGTTTGACCCATATAAATCCTAGCCAAATGATGACCCTGCTTTGTTACAGTTGCCTCAGATACATTCACCTTTTTGTTCTGTTTATCTTAAAAATTAAAAATCAATTTCCAAAATCTTAATGTGCATCTATAGAAAAATACCAATCAAGAACAGATTTATTCACCATGTTCGTGGGTACAACGAAGAACGGGGCCCCGGTCTGGATAGGACAGGGGCCATCAACAACAACAAAAAGATTAATGGCCTGGTTAGAACACTTTGGGAACTATAATTAATTATAGTGAGATGATCTATGTCATTTTGACAGCTGTCACGTGTAACACCAACGGTTTTGTTAGTAATGTTAACGTTTGTATCGATCAAATGAATCACTTGCATACGACAAAATATTTCTTTGGATTTTTAATACTCTTTACTTATTTATAAAATATCTTTGAATCATATTCCAAATATTTTAAGGGCAATTTAGTACGATTATTACTATTGCACGATATATATTTTATGTAAAAACACGCAGTGAAAATGTGCTTGGGAGGTCCTAGGAACAGCTGCATTGATCTCTTAAAAATAAACATTTGAGGCAATACACATCGTTTTCATTGGAACTTAAACGTGAAGTTGAGATGGTTTTAAAACTTTTTACGGTTTGAAGTTGTATTTTCATGATCTTAAAAAAAAAAACCAAAAAAAAACTGAACTTTATTTATTTTACAACGATTGATAAACAAGTTCTACAATTTATATTACTATCTCTCGTTGGCACGGATGTTAGCGCGATATATATTTTCATGATCAGTGGGAGACAAATAGGTATTTCTGATCTGATAATTTAATGATGACGTTCGTGGTATATTTGAGAATAATGTCCGCGGCATCTCTTTGATCTCGGCAATAACTTTGGTAGAATGTGATATATTTTTGGGACAGTAAAATCAGTGTACCGGTGACATGCCATTTTTACTAAAATATTTATCATCATTTATAGTTGACCGACTATAAGTTTAATGTATGCAGAGTCAAAGTAAAGATAATGCACATAAGCTTAACATTTATGCAAACTACTCATGCATTAAGGGTGATGTGGGGCCATTTTTCACATTTGAGGACCAAAAGGTAAACATCATTTCTTGAACTGGATTGTTTCTGCACAAAACTGACCAAACCAGTCGTCAGAAGAAAACCCCCAATAAATATGAGATTCTACATGTTGTTTTGTAATCAAATGTTGCATACAAGAACAGAATAATGCTTTTTTACACACTTAGAACTACACAACTATAGACTTATCTTGAAAATTTAAAAAATCTGAAATTAAATGAAAGAAAGTCAACAATGTCCACTCTACTAACATTTGTTGAGAAAAAGGTCGAAGCTTGCCTACTTTAGTTGTAATTTTGTCTCAAAATAGGGTACCCTATTTTTAAAATGGGTCTCAAAAACTGTCAATCAGCACGAGCTATATTTGTCAGTCTATGAAGATACATTGAAGTTGAATTTTTATTTGAAAGAATATAAATATTTAAAAAAAAAACAACAACTAATTTTTGGAACCTTATTCCAAAGAATTTTCTTTAATCTATACAAATAGAACTGAAAAAAAAAATAACCACACTTGGGCCTGTTATAGAGATGTCTGTTAAATTCAACACAGATTGACACTAACTTTTTCTATAAAAACATAACGTCAATGTGCCTCGACAGATATGAGAGGTCTAAGTAGTGACTGAATTTCTTCATGTTTTAAAATTAAATTCCTTGTCAACTGATAAAAAAAAGAATATTCTATTCTGAGACACAGCTACAACATAAATGTGCAAGATTTAATTGTTCCCTCTGTCACATTTAATGTCCAAACTGTTTACCATAGTAAAAGTATGCATGTATAATATAAGTAAATACATGTAAAGTATATGTGTAAAGTAATGTATATGTATGTGGAAAAACGTGCATAGAATATAACCCCAATGTATGGTATATACAGTTATGAAATGTATACTATTAATAGATCCCAGTATTCCAGAGTATTCCAGTATTGCAGTATTCAGTATTCAAGGGAGTCAGCCTTCAGAAAATGGAACCACCATAAACATTCATCATTCAACAATTCACCAACTTTGGCCTGTCTTACACGGATACACGGACGGATGGTTTTGTGAGCCCGCCGAGGCCGCCATTACGGACCAGCCAATAAGTGACATACAAAAACTCAAATATATTTCTCTGTAAAACTTAATTACAAGATAAACAAATGTATCAAACAGTATTAAAATGTAGTTAATTATTCAACTAGTTATTCTTTCTGACAACCAGCACGGCCAATCTGTGACACCCTCAACAAATGGTTGTAGAGTGGACACCGATGAAACCTTTTTATATGTTTTCAGATTTTTAAATCTTCAAGATTAGTGTTATAAGTAATTAAAAAAGGTATTTATTCTGCACTTGTGTGTGCAATTTGCATGCAAAAAATTATATAAAACCTTATATTCATTGCTTTTTATCTTTTTACACCAATTTTGGTCTGTGTTTTGCATAGATGAATCAGCTCAAAAATGTTTTCAGTTTTGGTTCAAATATGTACAAGATGGCAGTACATCCCCCTTAAGGTTTTCGAATGTTATGCATCAATTGATTTACAACTCATTTTCCAACTGGAAATGATAACAAAGTTCCAAATGTGAGAGGGTTAAGGTTGCTTGGCACATCAATGTATCATCTAAAGGTATAAAGTATCCTTTTTGAAACATGATTTTACAAATAAGTTACATATATTAGCTCTTGATTTTATTTATATTATTGAATGTTTTTGTTGCAGTATTTTTGATACATCAAAAAAAAAATAAAAGTAGTGTCTATTTCTTATTTAAGCGTAAACAAATCATACATTGTATTTGAAGACAAAAATATAATGAAAGACATATCAAATGATACCTCGGTATATTGATGTATCGCCTTAACGACGGAAACATTGCCAACGAATTTCTGTTTAAAACCTTAATTAAGGGCGTAATTGTTTGCAGAAGTTGTGACTAATACAGATAAACGGTAGAATTTTACTTCCTTCAGCACATCTTCAAAATGGATCATCGTCCTGTTAGCGTTGATCGTTGGACGACGATTATTGTTATCGTCCTCACAAATCCCTATTGTTCATTAGGTAAGTTTTCATGTTTTAACACGATGATAAAACTGTCAAAAATATATTAAGATAAAATTTAACTATACGGTATTCGACAAATTGTAAAGAACAAATGTTTTTTTAGAGGATATTACAATAAATTATTATACATTTATATATAGTCGGGACAAACAAATGAAACATTTTTCAGTAACTTGTATACATTTATGTTACTGCTTGATGCTTTATGTATAACCCTTAACGAAATTATATCAATGAAATACAATTATTGTATGTAGTGAATAAATGAATTTTTCACTACAGCTTAAAAACTATGAAGTTACATAGAAGTATATACAGATAACACATGTAAAACACCTATTGAGACTGAAGAAAAATACTGACAAAATTAAGTATTGATGAGTTACAATACGTATTTTTTATCCAATACATGTAAGTGGGATAAAATATGGTACATCAAAAGTACAAAATAACACGCTAAAAAGGAGAAGATTATTAGAAAAAACAATTATATATGGCGAAATCTCCGGTTCAGCCTCCTGTCCTAAAGAAAATAAGGGGAGTTTGGGGTGTTTTTCGTTAAAAAAAGAATTATAAGATAGTCTCTTTCACTTTCCTTTCTTTGTGTATCTTTTCAAGTGTTATTATCTTCTTACATCTATTGCTTTGGGGTACATGTACCCAACGGGAAATTAACCCTAGGTGGTTATCAACAGAGTTAAAAAACCTTCTTTTAAAAAGTATATGTAAGCCAAAGCGCTTACCTCTTGGCCTCTTTAGGAAGCCAAAAATCTCCAACCAAGGACGGTTAGCTCTCTCTCAGACGTTTTAATTCTTCACATTAGATATTTAAAAAGTCATACATGTTGGCTATCTCTCTAAATATCTTTGAAGTACTTAAGAAATAACAGGTAAAAAGGGCTAAAACGCTTTCGTCATTCTTATTTCATTACCATATATCATTAATTGTCGTTTTCAAATTCAACTAAACGATGTTTTTTTTTAAAATAATATATATCCTTTTTTGAAAATGATGTTTAAAAATGTAAGACTAAAATCAATTATGCTTTCAGTAACAACAGACATCATAATATCTAAATATTTGATTCTTAATTTAAAGCCATAATATGTCACCGACCCATAGTAACCCTTCCTCTCCAAATAACCACTGATCCATACAAACAGATACTTCAATACAATGAGAGTATTGAATTCGGTTGTGTTAAAGGATACAGTATCAGTGGGGACACAGTCAGATACTGTACACAGAATGGAACTTTTAAACTGAATTTTCCTACATGTTCAGGTAATGCCATTTTCATAATACAGTTGTCTTATATCACGTCGTATCATTAACATTTGACACCAACAGTCGTACAATCTCTTACGGGTGGAAATATAGATACAATGAATGGAAAACCATGCCAGTTTCTTACTGTTTGTAAATATAACAATCAAACATGGCGAGAAAAACTGTGCATATTTTGAAAGACTGACACTAGTCAATATTATAATTTATTTCTTGTGTATATGTAATAAATTTGAGGGAGTTATGCGTTAAGGTATGACATGTCATCTATAGCAATATTTTGACAGCTCCGTAGAGATATGCTTACAATAAAAATTAATGATATTTTATATTCAAGCTATAAAGTGCCAACCACCAAGTTTAAAGTATCCCCTGCAAATAACGACATACAAGCAGATATTTCGATACAACGAATCCATTGAATTCCACTGTGCTGCAAACTACCATATCCAAGGAGAGGCAGTCAGATATTGTACACAGAACGACAGTTTCCAACAAAATCTTCCTACGTGCTCTGGTATGTAAATTTTGTAAGTTTTGAAACTATACCTTCTATTCCTTCGTTTGTTTGTTCCTTTGGGTTTTTTATGGAGGGGATGGGGGATGAGGTGGTGGTTAAGCAGTATGTTTTTCAAATTATTATATCATTCAAAATAATACAATTCGAACTTTATGTATGAAATACAGATTTTAAATTATTGTTATCATTTATGCTATGATTTTCGATATATCAAATACACCTTTACAGATTTAGCCAATGCACACTTTCTTTTGAATTAGACTTTAAAAAGAGTTAGACTACTTTATTTTGATAAAACATTACAATTTTATTCGTCATTTTTTCTTTTTCTTTCGAAAATCTCTTTTGCTTTACATTACTTCACAAACGTATATATACGTGTATCATCAAGTCATGTGATGAAGATATTACTATATATAGTAAAATTAGGAAAAAAGTAAAACAAAAAAACAAAACAAAACCCTAAACAGATCTTGTCGGCAACTGATTTGTGTATACAAGCATATTGTATAGACTATATATGAGTAAAAGCCATACATCAATGTACCCTTATATAAGCGTTACAGATTATAAAACTGTTAAAAGTTTCAGTGTATTTGTAAATTAATATACGCGTACAGGTATTGTTTGCTCTAAGAGTTTGCCGACTTACCATTAATTTTAGTACTTAAATTATTTGTACGATTGATGTAAACACCATTCCAATTTCATTATATTTGAACCACAGGAACTGGTATAATACATATACATATTATATAATAGCTTGAGTATATTTATTCAAAATGTTCTTTGATTGTTTCATAGTCTGGTTCATCTAAAACAAACATATTATACAACACCAAACACAAATTTGCATAAAAAATGTGAATCACCCTTTTGAAAAAAAAATTATCAATAGGTACTATTCTGAACCATCGATTATTTGAACCCCAGTAATGTTCTGCACATACATCGGACAATGTATAGTTACTCATGTGCCTATAAACAGCCATTATCTTTTACTGATGATTATCTCAGTAAATAAATCTAAATGTGCTGATTTTGACCAGCTCTGATAACTACTCTGCTATGAGTAAATACTTTGATTCATTTTTCTAAAAAAATTTTTTTTTAAAGTTATCACATGCCAGAGGCCGTGTTTATCGGAAGCACTCCAGCTGACCACAGATCCACACCAACAGACTTACTCCTACAATGAATCCATTGTGTTTAACTGTTCACCTGGATACACTCTTCATGGACCGTCAATAAAATACTGCCTTCAGAATGGGGACTTCAATAAAAGATTACCTTACTGTTCAGGTACAACTGTATAAGGCATCATGAACAAATACAGTAGAGAAAAACAATAAACAAATATGATTTAAATTCCTAAAAATAATTTATAAATTTTTAAAACGAATTCTATTTGAAGCTATAAGCAGTTATTGTTATGCCACCGATATGCTTTCCTTTCCTTAACGAAGTGTTAAAAAATTCATAGCAATCTTTTTGAAGACGTTGATATTAAAACAAAGGAATTTCCTGGATATTTCTTTACAATTTCGAGAAAAATTATTGAATGTCGTTACCTTGGTCAGTAGGCGAAATTGAGAATGATCTTTCTTTTAACTTTCGTATTTATGCATGTCCATACTTTGTTGTGTTTTCTGATATTTTCATTCTTTTTTTTAGTTAATCGAGCTCAGGACACTCAACAATCACTAACTGTGGCCATTTTAGCTGGGTGTGCCATTGGCCTTGTTGTTTTTTCCTCTGCTACAATCGTCATCATCATCACAAGGTGAATGTAAATTGTGTTCATTTACATGCGATGTTTTAATATTTGTCATCATGAAGCTGAAAATGAGTATCAATTCATAATGTTGTACTTATTCTTAAACATTTAGAAATGAATTAAGAGCAAAAAATCACATATCGTTCTAGTCGGCGACTGCGTAAACAGAAGGAAAATGTCAACTATGAAGAAGGAATTCGCCAATCAGAAGATAAAGATCATGAGTATACTGGAATAAAACAGCAGTCGTATGACAACACGGCCAGTTATGTTGTAACAGGAGAAACCCCAGACAACAGAGACCACCAATATACGGAACTGAAAGTGAAACCAGATGAATGGACAAAAACAGACGCCTTAACGTAGTGCCAGTGATCTATGAATCTACCCAGTGTACAAAAGGACCATCTGTGTAGCTATTTATATGAGAATTTTGAATAAATAAGAAATTTGTGAATTAAATATATTAGATACGCAAGTCACTCAATTTCGAGCATCTTTTTAATAATTTTTGCCCAACGCTTAATAAGGCATGGTTTACTACAAATACTTAATCCCTAAATAAGTCAACAGATCAAATATTGGAACCAAGTGGACGAACTGCTTTTTTTTTTTACATTTGTTTATGAATAAGCTCAAAATTGAACATTAGTTGTATGCTACAATCTTCAACGCACTACAACCTTTTCATACGGTCAGTAATCCCAGCGGGCATTTCAACGTTGAAACAAACAAATGAAAATGTAACGTTGTTTCAACGTCAAAATTCAACGTAGAAAAAGTGTTGAAATCTGGTTGAAAATATGTAGATAAGACGTCCAAAAAAGCTGTTTGTCAATTTTTTTCTAAAAAATATATTGTTTAATTATGTTGTGCTGCTTAATGTGTTTTGACACTTTACTAAAAGAAGATGTGAGCCAAATATAAAAAAGTCGCTCTTCATTTAAATCCTAGTAATATATGAGTACATCCCTCGCTAAACTGCTGAACTTTGCATTTCATAATGTTTTCCATATAAGGCTGTTGGAAAATGAACACAAACAAACCACGCGTACATTCCGCCAAATGGTAGCCATGCTTGTTTTCCATGATATGAAACAAAGAATGTCAACACTAACACGTAGAATCCACAATAATCAGTTCATCATTTGCACTCTGCAGACTGTTCTAAAAATTACTCCCAAAATATTCCAATTTTAAAAATAAGATAGTCACAATAGTTCAAAAGCTAAAATCCCCGCATTTTAGTGTACATAAAATCCGTGTTTGACTGCACGAGGTGTACTGAACTGAATTTCTTTGTTCACCAATAGCGTCTTTAGCTGTCAAGCTGACATAGAGCAGCCTGATAAATTGCATAACTTCCAAGATCAGCAGTGCTTGCAGTAGTGCTGGGTCTGCGCATCCCCTTATCACTTACCCAGTTAAAATGCAATTAGCAACTTCCTGTACGAACAACTCAATCTCTTTTTTCTTGTATCAAAACAATCTTTTGTTTTGAAATGTAATGAAAAAACATTATTTAACATTTTATTTTAAAAATCTTTGATATTTAAATTGAAAAAAAAATCAATATAATAATTTAATTCGAAATCAAATAAGATGAAAATATATTCAAATTAACATTAATATTTGTAAAACACATTATTTCATGCTTCCACAATTGACAAAATATAAGTAAAAGCTAAATTTTAAAAAATAAAAAGGAAGTTTCAAATTTGAAAATATGTGTTTCATTAATCAAAACGTTGTTTCAACGTTGAAAAGTGGTTGATGTCTTCAACGTTGAAAGTAAGTTGGGTCTTCAACGTGGAATGAACGTTGATATATGGTTTGGGTTTCAACGTTAAAACCTCAACGTTGAATCGACGTTGAATAATGGTTGATCAACGTTGCAACTTGATTTCAACCTTTTCTCAACGTTGAAACAGCGTTGAGTGCCCACTTGGATTGTGCATTAGATGCATCTTACTTTAAGTTCTCACTCCATTTAATAAAATTTTATATTGAAATTAGATACGACTGGAAAAAGAGGGGAAAAGATAAGAAATTTTAAAAATTTTATTCAATGAAAGAAAACATACACGAGGACTAGAGACAAATGGACAATTAAGAAATCTGCCGCTTACAAGCGATCTCCTTTTGTATCTTGAGATAGGTTGCATTCCTTCCAGGATGTAGCCTTGGGGGGGGGGGGGGTGGGGGTGGGCTATATCAAATCCTTACTCTGATCAAAACCTTGTTTTTCGTCAATTATATTTTTTGAGATTTTAACAGTATAAAATAGCTATGATTAGGAATAAGATTTGAAAAAGTTAAAGCACATAACAGAATGATATAAAGTGATATAAATGCGGATAAAAAAAGATTTTGTTCTGAGGACTATCTTAATGTTACAAAATATGTCAATTAAAACATATGGCGTTAATTTTTGAAATTAACGTTAAGTTTCCTTGCCCTGTTTTACAAGGCATGATTATTTAACTTTGGTTTTACGAAAATAAAAAGTTTTCGTTAATCTATTGGTGGCATATTTGTTAATAGTTGAGGAAAGTTATGAACAATGCGAATGGTGTCACCTCAATAATAAAACTGTAGGCAATAACGTGTTTATTTTTAGACGGAGGCTCCATGTGCCTCCTCTATTGCAGTCAGCTTGCATGTGACTTCGATAACGAACTTGGCGGATTCGACGGACACAACCTAGCAGCAAAATTTGCAATATCCGTTTCGGATTCATATTCCAATATTGTTATTGAAATAAATATCTTATTTACAATCACATAATAAACAATAAATAGAACTATACATATGAAAATGATAAACATTATTTGTCTAGTAAATTTTTGGTTAATTCGTCAAATTCATAGTAAAGATGAATATGCATGAGTTTAAGAATATTGACGATGTTTGGGGTTCACAAGAAATGGTATATAATCGAATAGTGGTTATATTTTTATATTTACATTCTACTGTGTTTTTCCATTAAATTCCGTGATGTTTAAATGCCTCTAAATGCAACAAGTAGTCAAAGGTCAAATTGACGAGTTTTATTATGACGTCACAAACGTTAAACGCTGTAAACTGCAACGTCACAAGCGAAAATCAAAGTTCACGCTTGTGGCTGTTACTGTGGCTCTTCCATTAATAGTAACTTACCCTTAGGATAAGATAGGAATTTTAAGGTATGAATCACATTTGCAGACAAGGCAAGAAGTTAAAAAAATGTAAATATAAGCATTGAATCATGATTTTTTGAAGTATACACTCTCATAACTGCAGCGGTGTGTGCATACAAATTTTCATAACGCGCTAACGCGCGTTACTCAATTTGTACGCACACACCGCTGCAGTTATGAGAGTGTATACTTCAAAAAATCATGATTCAATGCTATAATACAGCCTTATGTCCGTGACGACAAGTTATGAGGATTCCTCAAGAATTATCTTCATTTAACTAAAAAAAACTACAGGCAGTGGGTGCAAAGGTAGAGTTTCAAGGCCAGGTCTGGCCAGCGCTGCCGATATTAAAGTAAGTTGGGAAGTCTGTGTGTTTAATTTTACAAGCTGATAAGAATATTGCGCATTAAATAAGTAAAAAAAAAAACATTTGAAAGAATGTGCATCTTTTGTTTTATAAGTGAACTACGGGGATATTACAAGATCTACCGGTATATATTTTTTTTAATTAGCTTTAAGGTGGATCTCTGCACAAAATAAGAGTAGGAGATTTTTGCTGCCTACATTAGTTACAAATACTAGGCACAGTATTCAATAATAATAGACACCAAAGTACAATACTCTATTTAATAATCGATAAATCCATTGTAATGTATTCTTAAGCATTGTTTTTCAAGGGAAAGTATTCATAAATACTTTGAAAATAGTCAGATGTAAATGATACGAACACTTTAGATAATTTTCGTAGTCGCATGTGCTCCTACGCCAGATTTCAATATAGTCTCGTTTAAACAGACGCTCGACTGTCTCTTTAATTCTCCGACAGGCAGAGAGTCTTTCTTGCTTGAGTGCGTGAACGCGGTATTGTGGGAAGGCCTCTTAACTAGCGTCCCGGATTTTTTTTTTAAATTTACAGCCGACAACATGTTGTGTGCGTCTTTAAGAAAGCACCCGTAGCTCACTAAGTTGTATTGTGAGGTAAGTGAACTATAATACCATGGGACACCAAAGACAGTGGAGTATTGCTTTGTTTGGAACATTTCTTGCCTCTATAGTACGACTTAACGAATGTGTAGGTATCATGTTTAACTATTTCACATTAAATGTGTGCTTGTAAAACAAACGTTCAGTCAAATGTATATGTGTAATCAAAATTATAATATTTTACGAGTGTTAAATACTTAAAACTGTTTTATTATTGAAAATTAGCGATATTCAATTCTAAACTAGATTAACGCTCTCATGTGATGGACTTTGACTGATGTTTTTGTCTCGTGATAAAATTTAGAAACGAAAGTAGTTTTTCCATTTTCCTTTATCATGCAAATGATTATGCAGGATAGTGCTCAATTTCAAAGTATTCATAAGAGTAATTATGAATTGAGAACAAAGTTTAGAAAAAGGTCATTTTAATATATTTTTTTCTTTTTTTGGTAACAAGCAAATTACCTGTGACCCCCCCCCCCCCCCCTTCCTCCAATCCGTATGTTTTTGATAACAAATATTATCAAAAAGTAAATATGAACGGCCAATAAGTATGTCGCTTTAGAAACGAAAGTAGGCAAGTGCATCATTTTATTTCTCAGGTTTTCCAAAGGATTCTTAATGACAATGATAAATTTGGAACAAAATTTTAAAAAATAATAATGATATTATTAATTATTTTAATTTCTAACAGCCAAAAAATCCGCATTTCATATTGAGTTGTAAAATAATACTTCATTATAATGCAAATATTCACTTCAATGTGATGAAATGTATCAAGGGCTTGTTGATGTGTCCATTGGTGAGAAAATGTGCTTGCTTGTTTCTAAAGCCCGCTAAAAAAAAGGTCACGTACACATGTACTAAAAATATACGTTCTTTATAATGATGATGATGTACATGTAGTATAAATTTGAAATCACAACCTTCCAAGCGCTATCAAGTAATGGGGCAATTTATTATATTTTTACCATTTTTTATTAGCTCACCTGAGTTGAAAGCTCAAGTGAACTATTCTGATCACATTTTGTCCGTCGTCCGTCCGTCTATCTGTTTGTCCGTCCGTAAACTTTTTATATTTTGAACTTCTTCTCTAAAACCGCTTGGCCTATTTAAACCAAATTTTGCACAGCGCATTCTTATTGGAAGGGAATAGAAATTGCAGAAAAACTCACTGCATCCTCGCGCACAGGATATGCAAACACTTAAAGTAAATCGGAAAAATGAAGAGGCGGATCAAAGAAAAAAGAACGTTTAAGAAGAATAAAACATGAGTTTGACAATTTTATTAAATTGACACGAACAAATTAATATTTTGACACCGTTGACTACGATTATGTGGGTATTGTAAACATTTTAAATAATAA
This sequence comes from Magallana gigas, assembly GCF_902806645.1. NCBI lineage: Eukaryota > Metazoa > Mollusca > Bivalvia > Ostreida > Ostreidae > Magallana > Magallana gigas. The sequence goes on from NC_047563.1 coordinate 56,958,001, forward strand.
TCGGAAATGTTGTGTAAATATATTGTGTAGATCGAGTACGTAAGTTATAATTGGGTCAGCAGACTCTGAGACCATTTCTGTCTGATTTTTCAAAGCTAGGTGTGTGTTCCGTGTGTAGCATGTGCGGTGCATTCAATTAAAAGAAATCTGTCAATTTCAGAACTATTTGCTTATTTTATTTAGACCTTTGCGAGAATGGTGCGAAATCAGACCATTAACATCTTCAGCAGCCCCATAAATCAAGTTTATTATGCATGGATTAGAATGTTAAGAACGGTCTCAGAGTCTGCATATGCTGTGCGCGAGAATGCAGTAAGTGTTCCCACCGTCATTGCGGTGGTGGTTATCTGTCCTTGAATTTCCCAGCGGCAACGTTTTGAATCAAGGGCAGGCTATCCAGTCTAGTCGGGATGTTAGAATGTTGTCGTTTTTTGGTTTTGTTTTTTTTTATTGCACGAGTTTCAAATCAATAGTAAGAGTTGAAAAATGAAGGACTTTCCATAACCAGTAGGTAAAATAATCATACAATCGCCTTCCAGAGATTTCTTCAGAGAAACACTTTGTAGCGGTTTAAGTAATTGAAATATGTTTCTTTTTCTTTGTTTATATCTATTAAAGCCTTTTTAGTTTTGAAATAAAACTCTAAACTCCCTGTAAGATATTTCCGTCGGCATTCCATCGCAAGCGTGTGAAAATAATGCGGGCTAAAAATAGATTTTCTCGTCACTGCTATTTCCTATGACACGTTATCATGGCTGGTGGTTACCTGTCGTTGATTATATATACGAGGTGTGCTCGTAATCAGTGACGTGACAGCGATCCAATCTATTTATAACTTCGGGTTCGGTATTCCATACTTCTATAAGGTCACATACCACTATTTTTACCCCGTGCTTTTTGTCCACGCAAGTAGTTCCATTCTAAAAATGTATGTATGATTTAAAAAATTCCCTGGGGTACTAAATGGTCGAATTTGGTTCCTATTATGGAGTGGTTGGAAAGAAGAAGGTTTGAAAAAAATACAGGCAGGAAAAAATTTAAAAAAAATTATCTTTATAGACGCAATAGAAAGGGTGTAAAGAGGCCAATGTTTTCTCAAATTCCAAAATGAAAGTGAATTTTTAATGGTAGGGGTTATTTTAGTGGCCATATCTCAGTCCCCTCTCAATTGATTTTCCTGTAGTTTGGATATGTTGTTGAATTAGTATCATTCTATAGGTATGCTGTATTTGAACTCATTTAATCCGGTGGAATTTTTATATGATTTATTGTTGTATAAAGGAATGAGAGTGAAAACTAATTGTTGTCTGTGTACTATTAAACGAGATTCTTTGTTTAAAGCGGCCATGTTGGACGCATAATAAACGGGTCGGTCTGACAAACATGAATTTGTTTGTTGTGCAACAGTTTACGTGCATTAGAAATCTTTGAAACATGCAAGACACATTGATGCCAATTTTGTGAAGTTAATTGAAGTTAAATATTTCAATGCGTTGTCAGTTTTTACATATAACGGTGGTGTTATGTTAGCTCGTTTTAATTTTTGTTTCATATTTCATTATTTAAGCTTTGTAACCTGTTGAACTATCGGCTGTTTTTTTTTTAATTTTTACGTATCAAATCAAACATAGACTTCATTTAATCAGACAGCTAAATGTTTACCTGCGCAAAATAAGCAGACTCTGATGAATGAGCAGAGAACTAAAATACAATTTATTCTATTGGTAATCGGTATGATCTTTTGCGTAATGGTTAATTAATGCAATGTGTTTTGTTGAGATACTCAGATTTTTCTCGAGGTTATTTTGTTTAAACAGAGTTTAATATCGCAGTAGGAAATATGTAGGTATATATGATTCATTTTAAAAAATAAATTGTGATCTTTATTTGTTATAGTGCATGTTTCTTCTGTGTAATTGTCTACAATTTCTATTAACTAACTATATTTGAGTGTTAAGCTTCGAATTATAAGGAGGATACAGAGCTTTATTCACAATTTTTTGTTTGTACACAGATCTGAGGCCATTCTTTTTTTTTTTTTACATTCTAAATGCTTATAATAGAAAATGCCAACTTAAAAATCTTAAGTTGAATTCATAAACTCATGTGAAGAAACTATGACTCAAACCTAGCAGAATTGTGATCTCTGTATCTTGCTTATAATTATACGATTGACGGTGAAATTTTGGTTGATTATTAGAAATGTTTCGCTAAACGTTAATTACTTGAATGCACAAAAAATTAAAGAATGATATGCTGAAACTACTTTCTAGGGGGCCCTCTTTATACATTAAATAATGTGAAATCGACATCGATTTTGATAGTTTTACAGACACGAGTAAATAATGACACCGTTAAAACTGTTTTTATAGTTCAGTCACGGGAAAGAAGCATTATCGCTATTCCAAAGAAAATATTACCGCGGAAAATCATCCTTGTTTGAAGCCATTTGTTGTTTTTGAATAAAGATAACAATTCTGGGAGGAACTTAGTAAAACAGAGTGAATAAATACATTGTTTATAATAGCTCTTTAACATGTCATGTGACAACATTTTTCATTTGAGTGTATTTATCAATTGAGTAAGGTTATAAAAGTCACACGAGTTTACGGCAGGTAAACACCAGTCGTTTATAATGGGGAATAACAGTTAAATTTTTGAATGTTTTTAATTTGAGAAATTGAGCGCATTGAGGTACAATTTTATTCTTCACATCTAAAGGAATTTTTTTGATAGATACAATAATTATTATACTATTAAAAAAAATACAATAACTAGTAAGGAATATGCTCTCAAATATTTTGATCCCTATATAAAGTGAGGGGGTGGGGGGAGGAGGGGCAGAACGAAAATTTAGGGAATTGGAAGATAAAAGTGTAACACCATTAAAAGTTTAGTTTAATATCTTGCATAACATTTTCTTATTTTTGGTAAAAATGATATTTCATAAAGGTCGGCGTCACTGATTAAGTGTATGCAAAAATAAGTATGAAATTCGAATACCCTTACAATATTTTTTGCTATTCTACCGAGGGGCCATATGGCACAATATCCTTTGAATGACCATATAAAATCATAGTTGCGCAGGTGGGCGATGTGGCTCTATGGGACTCTTGTTGATTTCCCTTTAGATACCTCCGACATATAAGCATTTCTTGAATTCCAGGGAAAGTTAGATGGTTACAAATTTCCGGTTTATTCAACACAATCATGTCCCCTCAATCAAACAGAATGGAGCGAAAGGTCATCTGCTCTTAACTGCAGCAAGCGTAATGGATACATGTGTTTACCGAACCAAAACTTCACAGAGTTGTTAGAATTCTGCTACACAGAGCGACTAATTAGGATTCAAGAGGGTAAAAACTTATATTTTTAAGCTAAAGATTTACCTGTAAATCATATATAAGCACATTTACCGAAATGTTATTATGGAGACTGATTGGTTAACAAATTTGCCTTCGGGTCTACCTTTTGAAGTCATGAACTTGTAAGCTGTAAACTATTTTTTAGTATAGAAAAAAAATCTATACATTTTACCTCTAAAAATAAAATTTCTTTCTTGTTTAATTATGTTTATAAAAAGCTCTTATTTTCAAGGTGATTAAAATAGTCTAAAAGTGGCCTCTACAGCCATCCCTCTTAACACAATATCCGTTGAAATACCGCATGCATGTGACTTGTTTCAACCTATTTAATAGATTTAAAATTACATGTATAATTTTGATCCGTTTTCAGGTGTGTGTTTATATTTGGTCAAACATGTATCTAAAGTGAATGCATACAACTGCAGTCGTTTTAGGTATGGATGCCACACAGCCTTTTATCTCAGCAATAGAATCTTTGAACGTAAGTATCTGCTCATAACCTTACTTCAACAGTAGTCTGAGATAAACAAGACCGAGAAAGAGATGGGATATCTACCGATATCTTCTTGTTTTTTAAACCATTATCTGCATTTGCTTGTCGAACCTCTGAAAAGTAGATTCTCAGGTCTTGTTCCATACATTTTACTCTTAAAAATTTGACTTTCATGGACTATGAACTTGAACGTTTGGACGGACGTTATATATATATATATATGTATATATATATGTTCAAGTGTTATTTATTCATGGATCCAAAATCTTTTTTAATATAGTGATATTTAAAATGCTAATTCATATATCAATAGTCAATAAACATAGTGAATTATAGATCACTGGAATTTACTACGTTTCCACATTAATTTCATTCATATTCATTTATAGTGTTTAACATTCATGGGTTTAGTTTGGAGTGTGAAAGATCAAAGGTCTTTTAGTCATGCGAGAGTTGATTGGTTGTTTTATTTATTTTAGAAATAATAGTGAATGAGTGTTTTACAAGTTTTACATTTTAGTGCGCATGCTTAGCGCCAAATCCTAAAACTAATACACTTTACCCTCAGGCAGCCGAGGAAAAGGAAAAATCTATCTCATTCTCCATATATCATCTATTTTATAATAATAGAGCCTGTTTGGAAGGGTAACAGTTGAAATTGTCACCTTGAGAAAACTACTGACAACCGACGCGAAGCCGAGGTTGACAATGGTTTTCGCCTGGTGTCAATATCAACTGATACTGTCCTAAACAGACACAATCTATTTTATTATACTGAATGTCTTAAACTTAGAGAAAATTTACTGCTTTTATATAGAAATGACGAGAATTCTACGACAAACCGTACGTATTTTACGCGCATGTACGATACGTAAGGTTACCGTGGCCAAGTGTGTTGCTAACGCTAAGGGTAATAGAACGGATTATTAACTGGGTCTAAGCCATTCAGATTTCAGTATTTAACATGAAAGTACAAATAGAAATATTTGTCACTTTGGTAAGTTCGTATACCGCCGTTGCTATAAAGTTATCTGTTGAAATTTATTATTTTATGCATTAATTAATCATATTCAAACATCTTAAAATAATTCATTCATATTTTTTTTCATCTTTAAAGTGATATTTCAAATATCACAAAGTCCTAATTTCCTAATGTATTCCTTTCTTAAACAGACCCAGCGTGCACATCAATTGGAGAGGGATGTTTTCTTGCCGAACCATCCTGTGAAAGGTAGTGTTAATAAAGTTTTGTCATATCATTATATTTGACTATAAAATTTAATTTTTGCATTGGTATAGAATGGAAAAAAAAAATTCAAAATTTATATTTTTTTTATCAGACATAAATACATGAGTTATATATTTTTGTTGTTTAAGATAAGCTTCCTGTCATTTACAATACGTTTAAAGCAAGTAATGAATAAAAAATTAAAAAAAAACCCTCTCTGTGAATGCAAAGTAAATTATGTAAAATACCATTTAGAAGTATAATAAACAATTAGATTTTCATAAAAGCAGGAAGAAGTATAGCGCACTTTATATACGGTTTGTCAAATATAGCACTTTTGCAAACATCAGACATTTCTAATATTATACAATATTTAATTTGAATATATTCAAAGAAACAAACTTTACACAATTACTATGCTCTATGAGTCTTCGTTATCTTGCCCGACACCATTAATATATTCAGTTTTTTTTAGGGGTATATATTAAAGTATTTAGTATACGATATGAAATGGAATATTTGACTATCTAAATCACTCTAAACCAAAGAAATCTGATAAAAATTATGTTCCATATGTATTGCAGTAGATTGTAGTAAGGTCAATGAGTGTCTTTTCTAATACAATCATGTACGAGTATATAGCAATGTATATTGAAAATGGATCTTCTGAAAATGTTAGATGCGTGGTCTAGTGGTAAAGCGGAAGGTTAAGTCTTTTTAATTTTGTAGTCGCTGGATCGAATCCACCATGTAGTAAATATTTTTTTTTCACTTAAAAATTGAAACATGAAAAGAATAGAGAAACTAGATACGACCTCGTTACGAGTAACGAGTAGGTCTTCCGTCCGATTTTTTTTTTAGTTTAAATGATACCATGAAATATCGATACAATTTCAAAATTACCCCCCCCCCCCGAATTTCAAGATAAAGAATAAAAACCCTAATAACGTCAAACATGGGCCTGACGATGACTTTTTCAAACCGATAATGTAGAGATCAACAACTTTGATTTTATAATGCATGAGAAAATATTTATCGTTTTCAAGTTATTCGTAATAGACTTTACGAGTCTCTTGGTCCCTAATTAAAATGGCCAGCCCCTTTTTCACGATTTTATTGGATAGAACTTTTGATTCTCTACTTCTTTTGTTTTATATGTCTCAACAAAATATCAACTGATAAAAAGATACTGATCAAAACATATGAAAATTTTGATTCGAAATCTGTACCCCATTTTCGTGCCTAAGCGAGCTCCAAGGAATAGCGCCACTGGTGTAAAACAACTAAATAGTGCACAACTTCAAACCATGCCCTACCTATCCTGAAAATTTCAAAGTCATATCTCTAATAGTTTCTGAGATCAGCTCTGCACAAAAGTGGTCGTAAAAAATTTCAAAATCGACCGTAAATCCGGACCGGAAGTGACGACGACAAAAAATTCAAAAACATATAAAATTCAAATAATGTCCCATCATCTGTGAAAAAAATTGTTGAGATCGGTTGAGTAGTTTTTGAGAAATCGCGTGCACAAAATTTGAAGAAAAAAAAATAATTACAAACAGTACGAAAACAATAAGATACATGTATCTAATCTTCTGTGTGTTTTTTTTTAATCATTTTGTTTAATTCAGTCTGAGTATGAGCACACCTGTTATAAACAGATCTCTTCATTAACACTAAACATGTACTATATTAACACTTGGATCCATTGCATTTTGCTTGAATTTATCGCGGTTCAGAATATCAACTAATACAAGTATTATACACAGAGTTTTCCGAATTTATGAAAAATCACTTATTACAGACACAGTCATAAAACAGTACAGTGTATCTAGGTTTCAAAAATCATAATGCGACAGCTAGTTACCTGAAGCTAATTTTAGTAACAGGTCATTTCCGTCCAAACACAGGCGTAGGCGAAATAATGGTTCAATGCGTTAAATGCTACTTAGCATCAAATTTATGTTAATTTTTTTCGTTACTAACATTCATCAATAGATTGATAACATATTTTTTTACTCACCATAGTCACTCAGGTGAACTATTACTATTGGTTTTTGCCAGTCGTCGTGCGACGTGCACCTTACGTTGCACGTTTATAATTGAACTTCTGGAAAACTGCACGCCCTGTTCTTTTTAAATGTGGTATAATGCATTTTATGGAAAAGAAAAACAATCTTAAGTCTATATTTCAATTTTTAGGTCACCTGAGTAAACTCAAGTGACCTACTGCTATCTGTTTTCGTCCGTCGTCTTACGTTGTGCGTCGTCTGTCGTGCGTTAGCAATTTTACATTTTTAACTTCTTTTTAAAAACTTAAAGGCTAATTGTTACCATTTATGGTCCATCTCCATGGTAAGAGGAATCTAAATTGTGGAATTAATGGCTTTACCACTCCCGGGGCGCCCCAGGTGGGGTCAAATATGCAAAAAAAGCCAAATTTTCAAAAATCTTCTCTACTTATACACATGCGAGGAACAAAACTGGTTGCATGGTTATGATATCCATGAAGCTATGTACCTAACTTGTGAAACTCATGGTCCCTGGGTCAGGGGTTCAGGCTCTAGGGTGGGGCCAATATGGCCATATAGTTAGAATGTATGAAGTCTTAGAAAATCTTCTTCTCTACTCCCATATATAATTGTTAAAAACTAAATGCATGATTATGATGTCCATGAAGCTGATACCAAAATTGTGAAATTCACGACTCTTGGGTCAGGAGTTCAGGACCGACGGGTGAGGGGGGGGGGAGCAATATTGCCATGGAGTAAAAATGTATTGAATCTTAGAAAATCTTCTTTTCTCCCATATACATTTGTTAAAAACTAAATGCCTGGTTATAATGTCAATGAAGCCCTCTACCAAAAGTGTGAAATTCATGACCCTGTGTTAGAGTTTCAAGCTTTAGGGTGGGACCAATGTGGCAATAAAGTAAAAATGTATCAAATCTTCTTCTTTACTCCTACACATGTGGGCAAAGAGCTTAATACATGGTTATGATGTCCACTTTCTCCTCTACCTAAATTGTGAAATTCATGGCCCCCCTGGGCCAGGGGTTCAGGACACAGGGTGGGGGGATATATAGTGTTAATGCATGTAATGTTTAAAAATCTTTTTCTCTATTCTCACACAACTTTATAAAAACTGACTTCATAATTATGTTTTCCGGAAGTCCTCTATTAAATTTTATGTCCCCTGGAGTATGGGTTTTGACTCTAGGGCAGGTGCAAAGTGGATGTATAGGCGTTAATGCATATAATGTTTTAAATTATCTTCTTTACTCCCACACACCTGAAAGGAAAAAGTAGACCAGATCTTTAACTTTTTCGCCAAAATTATAGGTTACATACATGTAGTTCTTTTTGAAAGATTTCAAGCAGGGAGGTGGTCGTCATTACAAATTTATAATTTTTCTACTCCATAATGAAACCTAATTAAATGCATATATGAGACTCGACACGTTTCATTCCAAATTTAAAAAAAATTAAAAGTATTCTTCTTAAATTGACCAGGCAAGCTGCTATTCCTGTGAAAGCATCCTCAGTTAGTGTAGATTAACGTTTATATTCAAATTATGACCCATGGAGGAAGAATTAGGTCGCACAGTGGGGGGGGGGGGGTCGAATTTTTACATGGGAATATTATATATTCAATTTTGTCTTAAGCTCCTTTCACAATTGGCACACAATCACTTTTCAACATTTTCAGAATATTTTGGCTTCGCGCGAGCTATCGCATACGATGCACGAGCTCTTGCATTCGTTGCATGCGTTTTTATGGTTTTATCAAGTCCTCTTAAAATACGGGACATGCACACAATTCAGACGCGACCGAATGCGATCTAAATTTCTGCAATGCAACGCACCAACATTACTACAAACGTTTTACAACGTTTTTGTACTTTTAAAAATCGTAAAATAAACTGCAGCTGTTTATGCGTCTGTTGTGTAGTCGTGCATCATTGTAAGATTTATCGGTTTCAGTTTTCATGCTTTGCCACTTGTATATACTGGATACAGGGTTATTTCGCCCCGTGACATTTTCACTTCTACTTACGGTTTTAGCATGCTTTGAATTCGCCTCAACAATGTTTTGGTAAAAGAAAGATAGCATAAAATATTGGAATTCGCCAAGACTTATCCGTTGACTGACAAAAAGAGCGATAATAAAACGGGGGCGAATAGTTCCCTGATATAGTATACACTCTGTTTTAGGCCAGAAGTGTCCTTGATTTTCGCTGGTGCTTTTGTTATCTTCTTGGGCGGTATCTTTTTTTCAATTGTTATTACTCAAGAGCGTCGGAAAGGGTGGGACATGTTTATATACCCCTCTGACTCGCACGAGCATTCGTACGATGAAACGCATTATCGGACGAGCGGCGCACGTCCTATCGCATTGGCGCACGTTCAATCGTCTGATCATCTAGTCATTTGTGCGATGCTATCGCATAATCCTACAACGCTCGCTTTCAGTGTACAGCAGTCGCATTCAGACGCAAGATAAATCGCAGGATTCAATGCGTTTACAACGCACAACTGTCGCTTTGAATCGTGTGAGTTTCGTACGAGTAATTTTTCATATGCGATTATTTCAGCAACAGTTTACGAACCATATCTATTATTTTCGGTCGTACAAATATTTCGTTGCTCGTGCACCAATTGTGAAAGGGGCTTTCGTCGCGATCAACGGAGGTTTGGTTTAGCCACAACAGAGGGTCGAATTTTTATATAGGAATCTATACAGAAAAATCTTTCAAAAAATCTTCTTCTCAAAAACCATTTGGCCAGAAAAGCTGTAACTTACAGTATGTTGAAGCCTCCTTAGTAAGTTAAAATTCAAGTTTGTTCAAATCATTATCCCCGGGGGTAGAATTAGGCCATAATGTGAAAGAAGGGGGGGATTGAATTTTTGCATAAGAAATAAAGTTGATAATTCTCAAATTTAAAATGTTATATCATAAGGTAATCCCCTCAAGCAAGCATCATGACATTTGTTTATTCACAGTTATTAGACTGCGACCCCATATCAATTCTGGGGCAACACAAGGGGTATAACAAAGGGTATAAAATTTGATGTACGTTTATAATTATATGAATAGCCTTTCTTGCGCTTGATCTTTTTAGAACCGCAATGCTTAATATGTTATATGACTATGAACCGATCAAGTTACAAAAGAGATTCAATGTTTAGCATAAGAATATGCGAAGAAAAATATTTAAGAAATTTTTCTATGCAGTATCTATTTCACTGCATTGTTCAGATATTTTGTATAAGACTCCAGGAAGCTGATTTATCATGGTAGTCGTTGCTCATGTGAGCGGTGTGGCCCATAGGCCTCTTGTTAATATTTTAAATAGTAAATAGGGTTTTTTAATGCTTTATCACAAATGAAATTGAATGTCAAGTATTGAGTGAAATGCAAAATAAAAGAGTATAAAATTCTTTGTTTTGTAAACAAAGCTCGAGCCTTGTTATTGTTTACATATGTGTTTTATTGGTATACGTTTCAATCAAATGTTACTTTCTGTTGAAAATATTTTTTTATGAACACATTGAATTAGTTTACTTTGTGCAAAAGTCATTTTGTAAAAAAAATGGTAAATATATTCTTTACATTATTTGTAAACAATCATGAGACTCGAGCATTGTTTACACATCAATGGTTTATAACCTCTTTATCTCTCTTAAAACTTGACTTTTAAATTCAAATTTCAGTTAATCATTCGAAGGCACAAGGAAACCATTTTATACATAAAAAATAAATAAATATAATTTTGATCTAAAATCGTGCCCTAGTCCCTTTATCGATGCCGTTCAATCATTTACAAAAACGTTCCCCGTTTACATATTTTTAACGACTGTTTTGAATGACATGTCTTTAAACAAAGTTGAAGTAGATTAGTTACAAAAAATTCAGTATAAGGAGGTTTTAATTGACCATTCAAAGCTTTTTGTGTTTTTAATGTGATTTCTTATTTTTAGTCTGATAGGATAGAATATTTAAGATAGAATGAATATAACTATGAATGTAAAGTTTAATAAAGGATGCTGGATACAGGAGAGGTTAGGAGTTAAGTTGTAAACTTTATCAATAGCGACCCGGATAATGTATACAATATTTTAAAACTATTCATTACTTCGGCTGAAACTAAATAGAGTCTGTCTGCATATTTAGAAAAACCATAACGCTATCTACTAAAATTGTAAATTTTGTGATCAGGTGACTCAGGTTTATGACATGTACAGACAAAGAGATATGATGTTAGATATACAAATGATAAATATCAAGAAGAATTGAAAAAAATTATGTTTGTGTTTCAAAAGAATTAGCATTAAAGTGTATTAAATAGAAAGAAATATACTTTCTTGTCATATATGGCTAGTAGGTATAGAAGAATACAACGTCTTTCTTTGACACTTCAAATTTTATTTAACAGATCATCCTCAACTTTCTCGCCAATTACAACAAAAAAGATACATTCAGGGAGGATTCCTAGCAATGATAGGGATTACTCGGTCTTTCTAGCAGCAATACTTTTAGGATTGATAATCCTTATATGCATCTTCATTGTGCTGTCCATCCACTATCAAAGAAGTAGGTTTGTAAAATGAATATCGCTTGTCTAAAATCGTTCGTATTGCTAAAACCTTTCATCATAAGCCAATGAACATTTTTGCTGTGACGCAGAATGTTTTGTACATAAAAAATTTAGATCGTACCTGTACAAATAATGATCATAAATATACATATTTTTATGTATTTAATTTAATTAAATGTTAAATTAAAACAATCTTTGCTTTATTCATGTTCTAGAATGGCCAGTCTGCAAAAGAAATAATGATGCGGAATGTCCTAACGTTAAAGAGCATCAACCCCTTTTAGCAAAAAATTCAGATAAACCAACACAGAAAGGTATGTTTTCAATATATTAGATAAAGAAGATATCAAGAATGTATCAAAACTAACTTTTCAATTCTTTAAACCTAATCGTTTAGGTCTTTCATTAGAAAATTTGCTAAAGTTATTTCTAGAATCTATTCGTGATTGCTAGAATCTATTAGAATCTATTGATTACTAGAGTCAACACACACACACTGATTTTTTTGTTGTTTTGGATTTCAACTTCTGAACTATACTAAGGTCATTTTATATTTTTATCTTAGAGCCGCCAACTTATCAAAATGAAATCTTTGACTTATGGCAAAATGAAAACAATATGTTTATTCCAACAAAAGCAAGTGAAGAAGTCGAAAAAGTAACTGAAAGCACAAATCTAGTAATTGTAACAGGTTACTCAGGATCTGGAAAATCAGCGATCATTCAACATATTGCACTCAAATATAGAGAAAGAGGATGGAATGTTAAGCCGGTCAACGAAGTGAATGAAATTGTGAATGAAGAAACGTTTGAGAGAAAATTATTTGTATTTGATGATCCAATTGGCAAGGAGTCCCTTGATGAAATATCATATAGTTCTTGGGTGAAAAATGAAAAAAAATTGAAAGCTCGATTAAAAACAGTTACAATTCTTATCTCAACTAGAAAATGTGTTTTGTGCGATCCAAGAGTAAAAGGCTTGCTCAAAATTGATTCAAATATCGTAGACATCGATGATGAGATATTCAAATTAACTGATGACGAGAAACGGAAAATTCTGAAAATATACGCACCTGATATCAATTTATCTGAAGAAGAGTGGACTGAAATTTTCAAAATTAAAACCTACTTTCCGTTGTTATGCAACCTTTATTCCAGCAATACAAAATACCAAAAAGACGGGTTGCGATTTTTTAAAGAACCTGTTGATGTTTTTAAAGAGGAAATACATAGCTACAGAAATGCGAGGAACAAAGAAAAATACTGTGCACTAGTTCTTTTGATTTTCTTCAACAATAATCTTTGTGTCAACGATATTCTTGAACACGAATTTTCTTCAAATAAATTCAAACATTCGCTAGAATTGTGTGGAATGAATAGTAATACAGCCCCTTTCACTATTGGCGACCATTTGAAATCTCTGGAAGGTTTTTTCGTAAAGAGAATTGGAGACACCTATATGTTTTATCATGACTTTGTCATGGAAGTTACCACATTTGTGTTTGGAACAGATTATCCCGTAGATTTAGTTAACTATGCTGATATTGGTTTCCTCAGAAGAAAAGTGAAATTAGAAACTTGTTTTGTCCAAAACGATCCGTTGACTATATATCTTAGTAACAATTACATACTTAATCTTGGAAATAGGCTTTTTTCAGACATTTTCGGTGAACGTTTATTAGATGTCGTCCTTAATCCTTGTTTGAGGAATAAAAAAGTGATTGAAGTTTTTACAAAAGAAATAGACGATCATCCAGAAAAGCTAAAAATGTTAGCTGAAAGAAAAGAACTTAAAATTGAACAGCAACAGGCATACAAAAATTTACTTTTATCTAAACTTGCATTTGTAAGTTTAGAAAATGAAATTTCACCACTATTTGCTCTTATTGTATTTTTTCATACAGATTTGTCCCTATACTGTCTGAAACAAATGGATTCAGAGCTTCTAGATAGTTCTCTGTTTTCTGCAGTATGTTGCAATGGTTCAATTGATTTGTTTAATTTGTTTTCGAAAGAACATGTAGAAAAGTTTTTGACTTATAGATGGAAATTGTTCTATCCTCTCCACATTGTATCAGTATTTCACAATTACGAAATGTTGTGTGAGTTGATTCGGTTGAAAGTTGATGTGAATTTACAAACAGACGAAGATAAATCTAGTTCTTTGATATTGGCAGCTGGAAATGATACTACGGAAAACGAAGAATATCAGCGGGGTTACTTGAGTGAATTTAGGCGTAATAAAACCATAGAAGTTTTATTGAGTGAAAAAGGAGTGAAAATTAATTTATGTAGAAAAGATGGCGCCAGTCCTCTCTACGTGGCTTGTCAGAGAGGATATAATAGCACAGTGCAACTACTTCTGCAGAAGGGCGCAAATATTAATTTATGCATGAAATACGGTGCAGGGCCCTTATTTTCAGCAAGTGAAAACGGACATTACAACACCGTGCAAATATTGCTCAGTAAGGGAGCAGATATTAATTTATGTTCGAGTGATGGAGCACCTCCTCTCTATGTAGCGAGTCTAAATGGATATTATGATATAGTAACACTTTTATTGAACAGCGGTGCAAACATAAATTTATGTATGGAAGACGGTGACAGTCCTCTCTATGCAGCGTGTCTTAACGGTCATCATCGCATTGTGCAACTTTTAGTGGACAAGGGAGCAGATATTAATTTATGTAAGCGATATAGTGAAAACCCGCTCTTTATAGCAAGTAGAAAAGGACATGATAGTATTGTTGAAATTTTAGTAAACAACGGCGCAAACATAAATTATCTTAATGAGTTTGAAGTAACTCCACTTTATTTAGCTTGTCAAAACGGACGCACTAGCACCGTTCAAGTTTTGTTGAATAGAGGAGCAGCAATTAATTTATGTAAAAGAAACGGAGAAAGTCCCTTGTATGTAGCTTGCAAAAATGGACATGATAGCACATTACAATGTCTACTTAAAAATGGAGCAGATATAAATTTGCCTACAAAAAATGGAGAAAGTCCTCTTTATGCAGCTTGCGCAAACGGACATCGAAGCACTGTGCAATTAATACTTAACAATGGAGGAATTATTAATAATTGTAGCAAAGACGGGGAAAGTCCTCTTTATGCAGCAAGTAAAAATGGGTATGATAGCATAGTTAAACTGTTACTTAAGGGTGGAGCAGACAAAAAACTTTGTACGAAGGACGGATTAAGTCCTCTTAATGCAGCTCGTTCAAACGGCCATATTAGCACTGAACAACTTTTACTTAACAATGGAATATGCATGTAGAAGATATCCAATTTAATCAATAAAGACGTTTTTACCCCGTACATACTACTTTGTATATGACGATGGTGTTTGATTCATTCAATTTTTTGGATGTGATGAACCTGTATAAACCTTACATTTTTTTTAAAAGACAAGATAAAGACGTTTTATGAATACTGTATAAATTACCAAGTGCTCTTAATATGGATATAGCAGTAGAATTGGTAGAGAAAATTTAATTTTCTCTAATAATGTTTTAACTGCTTATGTATTTCTTTAGATGGCGTGTCAAAATACTTTCAGCTGTATCACTGATGCGGGCAAGTTAACTTTTTTTCTTTCAGCTTCATGCATACTGTCATTTTAATATTTTTAGATGATATCGTAAAATTACATTTACTTTAATACATGAATGAGCTACAACGACTGCATATAAATAAAAAGCTACTTCGTCCTGAGAACTTGAATTATGCTTGGTATCGTTAACTTGTTTTCCTTTTTTTAATGCGTAAGTTGGGGTTATCGTCATGATGTCAGGCATATCTAAGGTTTGAAAGTTTTCTACACTGAAACACTGCATGCAATGGGAGCAAGAACTATTTTTTTAGATTAAAAAATATAAACCGATGCTTGGTCAATATGTCAAGTTTACATTCACAATTGATGAATATGATAAATAGAATGTAACTATCAACAGTGAGTAAGAGTTTTCAAGTTAAAGGATTCTTCACCATGCACGCGTGTAATCTTAATTTAAAGATAGGTTACCCATAATTGACTGGGTAAGGGGGGACGGAGGGGGGGGGGGGGCATTGAAACATGTTGTTTCATATTGACTATTACGGTATAATGTAAGTAACAATTTGTGTTGGATTATCATCATTAACAAAGAATCTCCAGTTTGGTTTAGATTTACATGTATGTTCATATTGCTGGAATATTTACTGAAGGAATGAATTTTCGTTTCGCAAAACCACTCTGAAATGTAAACTCGTATCTGATTGGCTACAAGATGCAGGATAGAATAGGATAGGATAGGATAGGGTAGGATAGGATAGGATAGGATAGAGTTTGACTTCAATATTTCTATGATGCATCCTGCATCCTATCCTTGTCAACTTTCAGAATAGCAGCCCTATATTTTTGTTCTTGTATTTCTGACATATTCTGATAAAACAAATAAGCACTAGTATCTGTCTCTTACAAAACTCTAAAAATCTTCTTTTTTCTAAAAAAAAAACCTGTAAAGGTCCATAAAATGACATTTAGCTGTATCGAGCTACCTTAAGGACGAAAAAGTAATCAACGAAGATGCCTATTTAAAACCTTAGGGCGTAAATATTTGCCGGAGATATGACTAATACAGATAAACAGTAGAATTTTACTTCCTTCAGCACATCTTCAAAATGGCTCATCGTCTTGTTCGTAATGATGGTTGCTAGACGATTATTTTTATTTTCCTCGTAGCCCGCTTTTGTTCATCAAGTAAGTCATGATTATTATACACGATAGTAAAACCATTGACAAAAGTAATTACATATAGAGAATCATTTGAAAATTTGTAATGTACATAAGTCTTTATTAGTAGATTGCTTTATGAACCGTTTAATATATATTGAATGAACTTTAAATTTTGCAGTACATTTTATACAAGTATGTTTATGCTTCTGCATCTAGTTATAACTCTAAAGTAATAATATAAAAAACAATATGTTTGTGTTAAAAATTGTTTATTACAGCTTGAAAACTTTAAAGCTAGAAAAGTATATACAACCAACACATGAACAACACCGGTTGAGACCCAACAAAAATAGTAGCACAATTTACTATTGTAATTCAGATAATGCATTTCCTCTTTACTCCAATACATGTGAGTAAAACATAAAAATACAAAATATAAAATAAAAACTTCAAAACAAAAACATTGACTGGAAAAATGGCAAAGGGTGAAGTCCAAAACCCCCATCTTAAAACAAAATAAGGAGAGTCGGGAGGGATGTTATAATCTTTGTTCAACTCTCTTCACTTTCCTCTCTTTGTCTATTTTGTTTTCAAGTGACACTGTCTTTTGATCAATCCGCTTGCAGCTATTGCTTAGGGGTTCCCAACGGGGAATGACCCTAATGAGGTCCTTAAACGGGTTAACAAACAAAATTATTATGAAAGATGTCATAAAAATTGACCTTTTAAATTCTTTAGTTTAGATGGGTCAGAAGAGGTATTTCCAGATGTCTTTTTCTGTTCGCATTCATAACTATGTCATTTTTGGCCATTTAAAACAAAATGAAAAATTTGATAATGAAGAAAACATCTATTGTTAGCTTTGAGGGGATATGATGTCCTCGACGAGGACAGTAAGCACTCTCAAACTTTGTAATTTTTTCACATTAAAATATCAAAAGTTATACTACATACAGTTGGCTATGATTCTAAATACATGTATCTTTGAAGTGTAAGTTACAGGTATAAGGCTTAAGTTATACTTGTTATTTCATTACAATACATTCTTCATTTCGCATTTTTTTAGATTCAACTGAACGATGTTTTTGAGATAATGTCTATGCTATTATTCCAGGTCAGGTTTAAAATATTTAATGTTACTTGATGATATCCCGCAAAAGCGATGGAAATACCACTTGACACAATTTTTTGTACACATTTTTATTAAATATACTGTGTCTCAATTTTTTAAATTATTTTTCTTAATCCATATTTCAAAATTGAAATCATAAAGCGACTGACTGAATAAGAAGAGAAGCGGGAAGAAATAAAAATCTGTACTGAAATTGATTGCATGTGGCCTAAATTCTTTTTGTTGCAGCTGACTGGAAAATTACAGTCGCTTTTAATTTTTTACTGTTTGCTCCGTTTGTACCTAATTGTTGCAATTATGATACTTTCATTTTTGCGCTATCTGTTATTTATTAAATGTCAACCCTCAATCGTATATACATTGCACATGCCTAGAATTTTTATTTCAAAACGGAGAGGGGGTGCTGTGCGTTGTATAGAGAGGTCTTTTCTTAAATGACTATGTGCGGTATCACAGGACGAAAAACCACCTTTAAGCAAGTCCTTAAAGGTGGCTTAAAGGTGACTTAAAGGAGCTTAAAGGCTATACGACCTTTAAGCCGCCTTTAAGTCACCTTTAAGCAAGTGCTTATAGGTCCTTAATGTCCAAACTTCTTTAAGCCACCTTTAAGCCTCCTTTAAGCATCTTTAAGTGGCATTTACGCTCTCTTTACACTGCCTTTACACTGTCTTTAAGTGGCCTTTAAGTCAATATTGATCAAGTTGAACAATAAACACATATATTAAATGCAAAAGCTCTTTTATAGAGATGGAAGGGGGTCATCCGAGTAATAATATAATTTCCAAGGAAGGGGGGGGGGTGTTCCAGGCGGTTTTGATCGTCGCTCCATTAAACACAGATCGCTATCATCAGCACCGCTCCGATGGACACAGATTGCCGTTATAAAATTCTTTATAATTTTTTGGGGGTTTCAAAATTATTGTAGGGATGAGCGCAGTCTCTGTATCTTAATATGTGCATAAAACTAATTAAAGTATGTTTGTTTCCTATTATAAATTAATCGGTGAAAAATCTCTCTCTCTCTCTCTCTCTCTCTCTCTCTCTCTCTCTCTCTCTCTCTCTCTCTCTCTCTCTCAGTTCATCCGGTTATTAAACAAAATAAAGATAATGAACCAAAAATGCATGATTTAATTTGTTAATCGGTTTAAGGTTTGTATTTTTTTTTTCAATTTTCATTATTTCTAACTCTAGATCTGCTAGATACATGTTAAAGATGAAAAGACTCTCAACTGCCTTTGTTATATCGGGCAGGATATTACTGCTTTGTTTGTCTAGACATAGTTTTGTTCGTTTGTGTATATCTAATTAGAGTCTATTGTTTGTACAACTTAAGAAAACCCCTGGAACTAACACAGAATATACAAGATATACACAACAGTTGTGTCGTGTGCCCAGGTGCATGTTTGTGTATATCTAATTAAAGTCTATTGTTTGTCCAACTTAAGAAAACCCCTGGAACTAACACAGAATATACAAGATATACACAACAGGTGTGTCGTGTGCCAAGGTGCACGTCAGGGTTTCTAAAGGCGTTGAATTTTAGTATGTACGAGTATACGATAAGTCTAGTGAATGAAAGTTAATTTACATTTGTAATTCATTTTCAAAGTATTATTTCCTAGCTCTGGGTTTCAAAGATGTTACGTCTACAAATTAACGATACATGTATGTAAGAGTAAAATCTTGAGGCTAATTAATTAATGTACCGGTGATCATAAATAGGGGTTGATTATTTAAATATATGTATAAGGGTAAATATGTCAAATATACCCGGCCTGGCACATCATACAATTGTATGTACAAGTCATTTGCAATTGCCACATGCAGTAAATACGTCACCGGTAATTGGTAATTTTGTTTGTTATAGAATTGATAGTTTATAAATCATGTACATACAATTACATGCAAATATTTAAACATATTGGAACGGCGCCGCGATCATGAAAACCTGGAAATTGCGGGAAATTGAACAAATACCCTAATAGTATCAATGCATTTAATAAAAGAAATGATTTCATTTTCTTTCTTACATTTTTATAGCTATAAATAAGATGAACGTATATCTACTCAGTTTAAATTTATTAACTACATGTCAGAAAGCCTACTATAGTGAACCTAACGGTTTCCATTAAGGTATAATATATTTTTGTTCACTGAAGACCAAGTTCCGTATTTCATTCTAAATACATGCATGCATGTAATTTATAAATTAGATATAATTGATTTTTACAAACTGAATGGTTTGTCAACATCTTTTCAAGTAAACACATTCAATACAGTGATTCAATATCCACTGATATATAGGATATAAAAACGCTTATATATATGTAAGTTGTCGTGGCGCAGAGGATGTGTGGTGATGCTAGTACATTAAGGGTCCCGGGTTCAATTCTCGCCGTGGCCGGTTTTTTTTGGTGTTTTTTTTTTCATTTTTCTTTCTAGAACAAAAACCGTTTTAATACCTTTTCTTTCATAAAGTTAATACATTTTGTTGGAAATTAAGCACAACATTGAATTAATTTTTTTTAATGGCTTAAAGGTGGCTTAAAGGTAGCTTAAAGGTGGCTTAAAGGTGGCTTAAAGAAGTTTGGACATTAAGGACCTATAAGTTGTCCTTAAAGGTGGCTTAAAGGTGACTTAAAGATAGTCTTTAAGCTGCCTTTAAGCCATCTTTACGCTTTCTTTAAGCCACCTTTAAGCAATACATATAGCTTAAAGGTAGCTTAAAGGTGGCTTAAAGATCGTCTTTAAGCTACCTTTAAACACCTTTAAGCTATCTTTAAGGAGGACTTAAAGATGGTCATTCATCCTGTGTATGGTCAAATGTCTGCCCTCGATTTCAACCAATTTTTAAATAGTATCATTTAAAAATCAAATCTTCATAAATCATTGCACAGAGGATGCCTATCACTTGAATCTGGATTTTAGTCATCATTTCTCATTCGCGGTTTATCTATGACGTAAGCTAATTCACCAAATTCCCGCAAATTTGCAAACAAATGAAAATATTCTCATTTTCGCTTTATATTTTGCATTTGGAGGCTTAGAGTGCAGGTCTGTTCAAGTACGATTTTAACATATGTTTTAATTCAGATAGTTATACAAATTATTCTTAAAAAATGGTACTTGAGCAAGCCTGCGCTTGATGTTTCCCAGTCGAAAAACCATCGAAAAATACCCATATTTTGCTACAAAACATCAATTTATCAAAATAAGGCAATGTTTAGGACGTAGTTTCTACATTATGACGTCACTGTAGTGATAACTTTTTATACCCTTATTTTCAATACGATTTAACTATCTTTCACCTTATTTCTACAGCTCTTGATAAAACTTTGATGGGGGGGGGGGGGTGCAAAAAATGCATAATGCTGCACAAGTCCTCTATTCTTTAAGACAAGTTTCACTATAATTTTTAATTAGGTACAAAAAAGTTTTCTAAATGTAAATTTCAGATTAAAAGTTTGTTTTTGAAAAAAAAATGCTTAATATTCAAACACAACGAGCATTAAATTCTATAATAATTTCATTTTAAAATACGTAGTCGCCTCGATGTCGTTTAATGTACATGTACAAATACAATGTATTTCTGATAATGAAACTTAAACTATTCCATTTATTGATCGTGTCAGGAACAATTTAAAAAATTTCTTGAATATTTCTAGTCTACATATTGGAATGATATAGTCTTATCGATTGCGTGTACTGTAATTCGATTCTAAAGTCCTGATAGAAGGGAAAATGTTTTTTTTTAAAAATAGTCCGGTACCAAATAATTATGAATTTTATACATTGTGCTCAATTTTGCTGATTTCGTCTCTCTGAAAGAGGCAATCAACCTGTTTCTAAATAAAGGGACTCTCTTGAAGATAATATGGGTAAGCCAGTGATGATTCTTGGTGCATAGAGTTGAACTTTTTCTAATTTTTCGACATCTTGTAACGAACAACCATCCCAGACAACAGAGCAGTATTAAATTAAAGGTCGAATAAACATAATGTACATTTTTGATAAAGTATTTCTTTCTATGTTAAATTTGAGCTTCTTCAAAAGGCCTAGTCTTTGGTATGCATTTTTAACAATATTATCTATATACTCTGACCAGCAAAGGTTCTGACGAAAAAGTATTCCTAAGTGTTTGTGTAATGAAACATATTCTAATCGACTATTTTGGAATTGGAGTTTGGGAGAGTAAGAATTTGTTTTGAGTGTAAAAAATATTGCTTTTATTTTGGATGGATTAAATTTCAACAGCCAATTGGATGACCAGTTTTCTAGAACTTTCAGATCATGATTCAGGACATATTCAATATTGGCAACATTGTATGAAAAAAATTGTAAAGAGTTATATTAACATTGCCGCTGTGTTCCATATGTATATTCTATGTTTTGTTAATGTTATATTTGTTTGTTTTATTTGATGTAAAACTGATATAATGAATAAATCTATATAAATATAAAAAAAAAAACATTGCTGCTGTGTTATCTTTTATTGTGAATCTAGCTCAAGGCACTCGACAATCCCTTAGTGTTGCCATTCTAGCTGAATTTGCTATTGTCATCGTTGTTTTTTCCTCTGCTACAATAGCCATTATCATCACAAGGTATCTAAATGATGTAGATTTGTACATCTGATATTTGAAAGTAACAGCACCCAGTCATCTTCCTAGTAATCATAAAGCTGAAGATGCCTGGGGTATCTTGTTCACGTACTGATTCTGAAATGTCTTGAAATGAATTTATATCGCAAATTGCTTTAATAAAACATCATTCTATGCGACGAATTAATAAAAAAAATAATGGCAACTATAAAGAAGAAATTCATCAATCAGATGATAAAGATCATGAGTAAAGTAGAAAAGAACAGCATTTGTATGACTACGGGGGCCACTATATTGTATCAGAACAAAATCCCGACGAGAGAGAGCAGCAATTTACGGAATTGTACATGTAAGTGAATTTAGATGTGGTGACAAAAAACAGACAACTCGACATAAGCCAAATGATCTCAAACAAACCTAGTTTAGATAAGTATTGTTAAATTCATGACTACCCCATAGACAAGTCCTTTTATTTTAAGTTTAAGCTTTATCACAAAGTGGTGTCACTGTGTTTACTTCTCTTTCAAGTATTATGTTGATTTAAACCAATATGTAATGTCAGTAGTATGCACCATTTTCATAAGTAGTACTTTTAAAAAAATCACGAAGCTGTATCCGCCGTAATTCATCAAACTATGAGTAGTCAACACGAACGAGCAAGTATTTAATTACACTTACGTAATCGTACTGCTTTGATATAATTTGAAGGACAAATGATGTATAATCTTTAAAAAGAACATAAACATTTTCTTTAAAACTGCAGCAAAGACGATATATGTTATAACATAATCCTTAAATTGATGTTGATTGGCTTTATATTCTATTACATAGTGATGATTCTCAGTGGGTTGTGACTAAAATATCTTTAATAATTGGTACACTTAAATATATGTCCGGGTAGTAGAGTATACTTTTTAGTAAGAGGTTTCATTACCAAGAACTCTTAGTTTGCTTCTTTCGCGCAAATTTTTTTTTACTGTTATTTTATCAATTATATCTACTATTTGGAGTAGAATTATTGTTGCTTTGATGTTTCCTGTTGGTTTGTTAAGTTCCTGTTTATTCAATACAATATAATTACTGAAATTAAAGGTATTTTGACATGAATGATTATATACTGACTATGTCTATTGTGAAGTCAAACGTTTGAATCTGCCTCTAGGATTCTGGTGAAATATGCCAGTGGTGTTTCAAAAATAATGTCATTTCACCCTCTTTGCGTTTAAATCATGTACATATCTTACCGACACTCTATTAATAGGTTAGGTTGATTACTGAACCGCAGCTGGAGAACTTTTCATGTTCATAATTTCACGGACCTAGCTACAGTGTACATTGCTTTATTTAAAGCGTATGCATTACACTATACACAAAATTACTGGGAAAAGAGCAAACAATGCACTTAACATTTTAACCTTTATGCACGTCAAAAGTATATCCTTACTTGGCATTAAACCAGTAGATATACACCTTGAGGTCTGTGATATCTGCTAGTATGGGAATGATCAAACGTCTCACAGATCTTTTTTGTAGGTGGGTTGCACATCGACGAGGTTACACTGCAACAGTTACAACCGATAATAGCATCGTAAAAATTAACCAAAACCTAGATAGGAAAGATATACCGTAAGGCAATTAGCAAGGATGACAATCTTGTTTTTAACACGTTTTCATGGTACATTTATTTATTTTAAAGAATACACAGAAGATAAATGGCTGTACTGTTATGGGTTTATTATTAATACGTATGGTATAATTATTACATGATTTAGCACATTTAACGAAACACAGTTGATAATAGATTACACAAAATATGCAAGCAATTCAGAGATCGCAATGCAAATGTCAAAACAATGGATGACGCCGATTCTCAACTGCATATAGCAGCCAACAGTTCAATTCAATGTCAATGAGCCATAAATTGATGGTAACCCTGGAAGATGGACAGCAGTAAACCAGCGATGGCTTGTATAGCAATTCTGCCATATGGATCGCTGAGTACAAGCATTGTGACCAGCGATCCAACCGCCATACGTGCGGTAATTGGCATACAAGACAACGCTAACAACAATATACAAAATTCTTGAGCAACTGCAATCATTGATACAAGACTAAGGATGCAAACAACAGGGCAAACTGCAAGGCACATGGTGGTGAGGGTGGAGGGAATGTTGGGGTCAAGGATAGTACAAATGGTGAGGTTTGAGCCATGACAAATACAGAGCTAGACGGAATTGGGATGTTTTCTGGAGTTGGACGACAAAACATTAGTTAAAGCAGCTTTTAAGGAGTTTATGAACAGTGAATTGCCTAGGTTAGACAGGTGTACCCCGTCACAATAGAGTTTTGTTTGGTCCGACTTAATACCAGGATGCATAATTAATGCGCCCAGTAATACACGGCGCATGAAAGACCAGAGTGAGGAATTAATGCACTGTCTACCCTTTTCAGCACAATGTTAAATATCATACTGTGGAATCATTAAATTTCGTGGGGGCCAATTTGTGTGGAAGGCTTAAATGTTACAAGTTCGTGTGGACGTGATTTCGTGTATTCTTATATGACTTTATTACCCTAATTTATCAATTCGTGAAGGATGTTATTTCGTGGATGAGAGGTACCCACGAATTCCACGAAAATTGAGCCACCACGAAATGTAATGATTCCTCAGTATGTCTCCAGGATTGACGTGGCAGAATATTTGACCATAACAGTAAGGCAATGGGCATTAATGTATGGATTTTGCGGAGTAGTGATTTCATTTTGATCTGTAATTTTTTAAGTGATTGTAGGCCAAAACTGTTCCCGCCACAATGGGTAACAAGTGCGTGAGGGGCGTTACCATTAAACCTACATGTATGCAATAGATTTTTCAAGTTAAGCTCCAAGTCTTCTAACTTTAAACCGCTGCGGCCAGCCCATATGACATTGATGTTATAAGGTCCAATTTTTCGCCATAAGTGGAATTAGAGTATTTCTTTGCCCCGGAAATGAATAAAGAGCCAACGATTCATACTGTCCGCAAACCTGCAAGCTTAGTTTACAATTAGTAAGATTCAGTTGCTTACATGTACATGTAAACAGATTGAGGGCGATTATAAGATTTTAAAGCGTCTGAACGCCATCTGCCCTTAGATTTGATTATGTTCTCTGGGATGCCCTGTAAGTACATGTAGGTTGCGGCACCAATTCTAAATGAGTGCGATTTGAAAACTGTGCATGTGTTGAGAAATGACAAGGCTCTTTTGAGAACTTGGTTGAATTGGTAGTAAGTAAGAGGGGAGCCATCAATGTGACACAAAAGCTGACCTGGGTATTTAGGTCTTGCATTCAAAAAAGACTGCAAGTTGTTGAATAGCAAGTTATTGTCATCAGAAAAGGGTTATGATTAACGTTGTGCCTGCACACTGTGGTCGGTTTTGGTTTTTGCTAGAATCAATTTAATTAAATTACTTGACAACAAGGTGTTATGAATGGTTAAAGCATTGTTTTGACTACGATTTGTTTGGGTAATCTCACCCACTCGCAATATAGCAAACTAAGCGAAAGAGACGGCTGAAGCACACAATTTTTCCTCAAATGTATTGGCAAACACATGCGGCAGTGCATTTAAAATGTTAATAAGGGTTGGGAGGGTTAGGGGCATCTAGAGTCTCTTGACTGAGACATGCGACGGAAATCCGACAGCAATTTCGTTACAATGAAAAATGAGCAAGGGTCATGATAGCTATTAATCGGATTTTTTCCTTTTTCTGATTGCTGCTAAGTAAAATCTAGCTGTTGCGTAAGATTTTCCCTTACATAACAAACATGCTATGTAATTAATGATATGATCAAGAGGGGGAGGCCACAATTCGGGCAAATTGTATTGAGATGAAGGGAGGAATTGATGCATTTATCGTATGTAGCTTGGGTATTGTTGGAGATAGAGTTTGTAGCAGTTCATCTTCTTTGGGTTTAAGATGTTGTAAAACTCCATGGGTACCGGACAAGGATATTGGTCCGCATGGGGGGCCAACTGCCTGAATGCGCGCTACTGGAAACAAGATATTGCATTGGGTATTTAATTTGTGCAGCCAGGTACGTGGACACATTTAATCAGCATGGGTCTAAGAAAAGACACGACCCTTTCGGATTTTGATGACTTTTGATTTAGAATACGGACCAATGCTTGGTTATCAATGTTCAGAATAAGCTTTTTAGATTTAAGTGAATGACCCCATGTGAATATGGCTAAACCTACGGGAATCAGCTCGACGTAGGTTTTGTCTCTTCTTGTGTCTGATGACCAGTGCTTGGGACACTGAATGTAGGCCCAATGACTACCAAAGATGACACAACAACCCAAGGAGCCTGAGCATTCAGATGTAGGGTATCTTGATCCAACCAATCGGTGTCTGACAATTGGGTTGAGCCATGTAAATTTGCTAAAAAAAATCGAGCCAAACCTGCATATCTTGCTTTAAAGTTTTTGTTACTCTGATATAATGATATGGTTTAACTGCCAGAGATAAACTACTATACATTCTGTATAAGGCCTTTTTGATGAAAACTAAAGACCCCGCTAATGACTGCATTTGTTTAAGGGTGATTTTATTCTAAGAAATAGAACTAGATAGCAAAACTTTGAGGGCTATGACTCTGTCAGGGGCACGAATATTGACTGACTGATGGTGTCGATGCCAAGGCCTAAAGATGTAAAATGTAATGCTAATAGTAGGACCATCAGACTTCTCATGCGAAATAGGTACCACAAATTGCTGGCATACGTGATCGAATGTATTCATTACGTGGAGGCAGATATTGGTATTTGCCGGGCCTGCAAACAAAAAGTCATCGAGGTAGTGGACCATTGTATCGACATTTGCTGTAGTTTGGATAATCCAATGTAATGATGTGGGAAATTTTTCGAAGGTTGTATATGCAATCAATGGAGCAACCAAAAGTCAAACAATTATCGATGTAGTAATTGTGGTTAAAATGAAAGCCTAATAATGGGAAGTCTTCGGGGCAAATTGGAAGTAATCGGAATGCATTAGCTATATCTTTTTTCCCCAACAAGGCATTACGCCTAACTTGCTTATCATTGCAGTTGTATCATCAAAGGACGTGTACTGAACCGAACATTGTCCTTGGTTGATAAAGTCATTGACACTTTGGCCCTGTGGTGCAGACAAGTTGCAGATCATTCGCCAACCCTCTTTTTCTGGTTTTTTTTGTACTACCCCGATTGGACTGCAGCGAAGGTTTGAAATCGGAACATGTATGAAAGGGCACGCAATACGACCCGACTGAACTTCTTGAAATATTGTTTGCTGTAACTGGTCTGCGTTAGAACCGGCAGATAACATGTTTTTGAAATAACCGAGGATCTAATGCCAGTGTAATGAAGGCTTAAGCCAAAATTTAAACTCTGAACAAGTTCCCTAGCTATGTAACCAGTTCTATAATTTGTATATTAAATTACAGCGCTAGCGTGTTTGATTGGTATACGTGTTTAGAGTGAGTTATTATGTATGAGAGTTTAATATCTGTAACGTGGACAATGACAAGATTAGACAATAGGGTCAC
Source organism: Magallana gigas (assembly GCF_902806645.1). NCBI lineage: Eukaryota > Metazoa > Mollusca > Bivalvia > Ostreida > Ostreidae > Magallana > Magallana gigas. The sequence continues at coordinate 56,985,706 of NC_047563.1, forward strand.
ATGACTAACTCTGCACCTTCCCTTCCCCGCCAAAATCTTATACCGGACTGGCACTCTCCGGCTAGCCCTTGAAAGGGTCAGAACTGTATAGCAATATACTTAAAGGGGCATGTTCAGGATTTAGGTCAAATTTTATTCTCCTGTTTTTATTATTTACAATGCTTTAGGAATGCATTTCTAGTGATCAAATAAAATTTGAGAGTCAGTTGTAGAGTTATAAGCAAGATACAGGACTGACAATTATTTATCATGTAAACAAGGATCGTGCCCTGTTTTTGTTTACATAGGTTGAATATACCGGTAAAAACCTTTTTCAAGTTGATTTCTCTAGATCTTCTTATTCATTTTAAGTTTTGTAATCAAAATTTTATGTAAAATATAACAAAGTACTTTTGATAATTAAGTTACTGATGATGAAACCGGAGTTTACTAACAGTTCAAACATAATAATGACATTGAAGAATGAAAAACGTCCTTAGCATTGCTGAAATGTTACGAACCGCGATGGATTTATTTAATGAATAAGGAATCATTCTTTAAGTATTATTAAGTGATAATTTTGATCGGAGCGTGGTCAAATCCAAGGGCTTTAATTTATTATAGATTAGACCACACTCTGGCTAAAATTACAATATTCAAAGAATGATTTCTTATTACCTATATTTATATTATTTCCAATTTTTACACTTTAAAAAACATTTTAAAACCATTATTTTTCATGTAGTAAATGTTGTGTATTACTTCGCGGCGCAGATAATATCGTTTTTCGGTTATGCTATAAGACACGTCCATTTACATGTAGTGTTGCTTATCTTTTATAAAGTTATTTGGCTATAGGTCTCAAAATTGATTCGTAATGTTATTACAGATAAAGACAGTTGAAAATGTAAACATATATATTTTTTCTTTGACAAAAAAGACCCTGTCATGCCTATTCCTGTTCTGTCAAAGGGCAAAATAGTTACATGTAAGTTCCATAAAAATGTTTCAATTAAAAAATTAAAGAAATGTTACTAAAGTCGTCACTCCAAAACTGGAATGAATTATTTCCGCCTATTGCACGACAATGTGCACGCACACAAGGCAGGTTTTGTAACCGAGTATTTAGAGGCGGAAACGGTTACTGTCCTAACACGCCCATTCTCCGTGTTTTCTCGAGATTTATCCCCGAAGGCCAACGTAAGTGAATTAATCGTCTAAAAAGTATCCAGGCCAAGGGTGTGTACTTAAAATGGAAGGGATGAATAAAAGAATCAAAGATTAATTAATATGGATGAAAACAGCTAAGTGTCACTTTTTCTGGAACATCCCTCCTACGTTCAGACAGAATTCATTAACACTAGACAAATTGCTCTCGCACCATTTAAAATAATATGTTTTACGGTGCGACCGTTGGGGCGAGCACAGCATGTGATCAAACAATGAATTATAATAAATTAATAAAATAAAATTAACAACGTGAAATTTGAATGCCAAAAAATAAAACATACCTATTTTTCAGTAAATTTTCATTATTCATAGTTTATAAGATTTGTTATAATTTATTTATTTATATGTAGAACAATAGTTTAATCTCAGATACAAAGTTGTTAAATAATAAAGATTTTAATATATAAATATTCATTGCACTGCATCTCCTTTTTTAAAGTGATTGTGATTATGATTGATTGATTGATTTTCCCCTTTTTTTTGCAGTAGACATTTTTTCTTAAACTTACATATAAAACTTGACTCATCGTAGAGCTCCCCCCATGCTAAATTTTTTTTCATTTTTGTCAATTTATACATAGAATATCGACTTACCATGGATTTGCCCCTCCACTTAAAAAAAAATAATTAATGTTTAATTTTATTTTTAATTTACGCTTAAAAATATTTGCTCATCATGTCAAAAGAACACCCCCCCCCCCCCCGCATGTAATAAATGGAAGTGAAAATAAAGAAACCATTGAACTGCTAAAGAGCTGAAGGATTAGAATTTTCATGATTTATTTTTCTTTTGCTTGCAAAGATTTTTTGGATGAGGCTGCCATCCACCCACCCACCCCCTTTAAAAAAGGGCGCTGCTACGTATAACGTTACGTTTCAGGAAATTACCGTGATTATAGTGAATAAAATATTTGTGAGCATTCATCCAAATTAGTGCAATTTACAACTGTTTCCTGTATCTGAAGAAATGTCCTTATTCGTCAGCTGTTCTTTATCTTAGCCTTTGCAAGATTTTAAGAGGATTTTGGTCATTTCAGCAGATTTACAATAACTTCAATTAGAGTAATTTTCCCTTATCAGTGCTTATTGTGACGTCAAAGCTGACGTTGGTTAAGTGTCGTCTTACTCTTTAAAACTCCCCTGAGAAATAAAAGTATGCGAAGTATACTGTTTTATTTACTTAAAAAGCATGATGTTCTTAAAATTACACATCTTATAAGCTTTTCAAAGGTTTTACTTTGATTCTCGGGAGAACGTGATGTTGGAACGTGAGGTTGGAAACCATTGGTACTATGAATTGTGGGTCAAAATTTACTGACTCCGAAAAAATATATCGGATCAATGTGTAAACGTTTGTGACGTCACACGATTATTTTTGATTGAAAGTGTACTGAGGTGAACTTTAGAGGTAACATTGACTGTATGTCGCTTACATCGTTATTGTTTTTACTGTCTAAATTTGCTGATTCTCGTGAGAGTGTGAAGTGATAAAAATTGCCATGATTACAGGGAACTACTGGGACGATTAAAACGATGCATTACTGGTCCGATTTACTGACGCCAAAAAAATCCGTTGAATGAATGTGCAACTAGTCCGAATTTTCTATTCACACACGCCTTGCCGGTAGAGCTCGCTTCGCGCCGGCGCTGCGCGCCGGCGAGCTGCGCTCGCTAAAATTATATTTACATCCTAATTTTAAAAAAAATATTTTTAATGTTTAAATAAGTGACCTTAATTTTAAGTAATACATTTAAATGCCCAAACAGATAAATGGATGCATTGTTAACCGAAGCGTAACTGTTCTTTAGAAATGCTCAAATCGTGCTCACACTTTTTTTTTGGAAAAATAAACCTTTACTTTCTTGTTTGTGTTCTTATTATTGATGCATGCATTACTAAAACCTCACAAAAATCTGACAGGGTATGCCGTGTTTGACAACAGAAGAGCGTGGTAGGACAGTTGGTATGATCTCTGCATGGTGCTTCTTTAGAGAGGTTAGAAAAAATGTTAATAATTTTACAGTTACCGATGGTATTGGCTAAAGCATGATGAAGCATGCTTATCTAATAAAAACGATGTTTTTTTAGATAGCCACAGTGTTAAATCGGCACCATCAATTGCAAGGTTGTACCGGAAATTCCAAAGCGGCGCGTAACTACTAGGCGACAAGACAGACACATCGCATTTATCCGAGTAAATGGAGGCCACTCCCGATATTGGGGAGTATCAATGTTTCATAAACAGTACTTAAAGCGACTGGTCAATAAGTTTGCAACAAATGATGTTTCATTTTCTGTCTTATATAAACTTATATAAAATAATATACTAATCAATCTTTGTTGCGTTCAGATCTAAAACAATTAAAGGAATAGTAAGTTAGCAATTTTGCCCAGTGTAAATTATTTCGTCTAATCTAAAGTTTGATATTTTTCACTCATTGTTTCGTCGCACAGATAAAAAATATTCGCGTCTATTAGGTAAATTACTGCCCCCTAAACCAGAAAAAAATGAAATAAACGTTAATTTCTTTTAATCTTATAATGAACGCCATGATTGTTAATTAAATTCTAATTTTGAGAGGAAACAAAAGTGCGCTATAAACCTTTGGTAACTTCCTAAAGATAATACATATAGCTGGTGTTATGATTCTTCGTGTCATACAGAGACCAGATAACTAAAAGCTCCCATAGAGCAACATTTTTTCTTTTATCTCATGTTAAATTAAAAAAAAAAACATGTATTAAAAACCCGTTTTCATGTTTTGCATTTGTTTACCTGCTCTTGTATATACATGTGTACTGCGATTTTTTTTTACCCTCAATATGTTTTAAATCAGCAAATAACATTGAACAAATCAGCGTTTACCTTTTGTTTAATTTTAATTTGTTTTATTGTTTGTTTGTTTTTTGGAGGGGGGGGGGTGTTTTTGTTTGTTTTTGTTTTTTTGCTTTTATTCTATTTGCTTTTTGTGCATTTAACCTTTATTCTAGTATTGTATCGATTGTATTTCAGGTATAAGTTTCTCTCTCTCTCTCTCTCTCTCTCTCTCTCTCTCTCTCTCTCTCTCTCTCAAAATATTCGTTCGTCTTGCATTATTATTTTTCTTTTTAATTATTGTGCGTCAACAGCTCGATCTCTTTATTTGTGTTTTTTTCATCAAGTCGTGCTCTGTCTTAATTTTACCTATTTTATCGTGCTGTGTTTGCTACCCGTTCTCTTTGTCTTCCCATAAAACAGTTTCTCAAATTTTAAATGACCATGTAAACCTAGTAAAGCATTCTCCACATTCCACACGTAGAACAAGGAGTTTTCTGAAGAGTCATGCTACCTTTTTTAGAGGAGGGGGGGGGGGGGCAAGATAAAGAAAGGAAAAGATTTCTTATTCTATATAATATGGCTGAGCCAGATATTTATGGGAAAGTTTTTTTTGATTCAATGGAAAAGATTTTTTTATTTTTAAATATAACTTTCTGTACTAGCAAATATGAATATAATAAGATACACTTGCTATCTTGTTATTAAGAAGTATCGAAATCACATGCAAACAACAGTTCTTTTGTGTGTTGAAACACTTAAAAATGAACTCATCCCCGATTTTTCAAATCTATTAGATCAGGGAAGTTATTTTGCCGTAAAAGCAATACCAGGAAGAAAAAAAAATATACATATAATGTGGCTGAGCCAGATTTTTTAGGGTTAATTTTTTTCAGTTTGATGGAAAGTTTTAATTAACATAGAGCGTAGATCGTAAGTAAAGTTCCCATGTAGGTTGCATTTTCAAGAGAACTAAATATGTTAAGAAATTTTTAGGAATTATATCAACTGAAAAAGTTTTAAATTTTCTTTTTAACGCTCGAGGAATACAGTATTCATTAATGCAAATTCATTGATGTATAATGTAAAAGGAAATTGACAAAACCCATTGCATTTGAATGTAGTTTCTTTTTTAAGGTGTTATCATTATTTCTTAACCTTTTGTCTAATTTTAGACCATTTAAAGTCGCATGATAAGTATTAGAAGCGATGGACCCTAAACACAGTGCACAAGATGTGGTTCGTTGTGATATATGTGATAGTCCTGTCCCCCACTACACTGTGACTTCTGTTGCTTAAACCTCTGTAAAAACTGTGTGGCAGACCATTTGCTGGAGTTACCCAAAAATATCAGGTTGTACCATATCAAGAGAGGGGGCGTAGTCCAAATTATCCTTCTTGCCCAGAACATGCTAAAGAAGAGTGCAAATACTTTTGTGAACAATGTGACAATCCCATTTGTGTTCATTGTATTTCCTCTGGGAGTCACCGCAACAATACCCTTATAGATATTTTAAATATTTTTGAAAGGAAAAAGGGGGATCTACAATATGATTTAAAAGAATTAGAGGAGTCCTTATTTCCAAAATATGAAGATTTTACAACTTCTATTCAAAAGTGGAAAACTGATCTTTATGAAAATTCAAAGAAGTTGACCAAAGCTGTCGAGAATCACGGCGAAGACTTGCACAATGAAATTGACACCATTGTTCAAAAATTAAAATCTGAAATTGAGGAAATAGAATTAAAAAACATGGCTGTTCTTACAGAACGGGAAACTAAAATCTCACGCATAATGTCTGAAATTAAACCGGACATAACTAATCTTAAGAAGTTATTAAAATCCAATGATAGTTGTCTTGTCTCCACTTACAAGTCTAGAAATGCAGAATTTAAAATTTTGCCTCGTAAAATCAATATTTCGCTACCAAACTTCGTTCCTAAAACTTTAAACAAAGAAAAACTTCACCAACAGTTTGGAAAACTCTCCGATGTTAGCACTATAACAGAAGAACCTGGCCACACAATTGAAATCTCAGAAGCAGAAAGCTCCCCAATCAGACCACTACTTGATAAGCCTTGGATCATTAGAACCCTAGACACAGAATATGGAGACTTCCAGAAAGAACTACTTAGTGTAATTTGCCTCAGCGATGAAGCGATTTGGTCGTGTGGTAATAATGATAACATCATGAGACTCTACAGCCTTCAAGGAAAGCTTTTAGAATCGGTCAAAACCAAGCCAGGGAACGAGCCACAGGACATTGCAGTGACAAAGAGTGGTGATCTAGTTTATACCGATTACGTCAATAGAACTGTAAACAAAATAAAAAATAAAAAAATACAAGAAGTTATAAAACTTCTTGACTGGATTCCTCGCTGTGTCTGTAGTACCTTTTTAGATGACCTCCTGGTGATAATGGATAATGAAAATGATAGTCAAACAAAAATTGTTCATTACTCTGGATCCACAGAGAAACAGAGTATTGAGTTCGATGACAAAGGCGAGCCCCTCTATTCATCTGGTCCTTTCGTCAAATACAAACCAGGATATCTGCGTTGCGGACTGGGGAGCCCGAGCAGTAGTGGTTGTCGATCAAGCCGGAAAACGTAGATTCAGATACACTGGAAACCCTTCTACGTCCAAACGTGGTAAGCAATCTACTACTAGGCGATCATTTGAACCGTGCGGAATAGCTACGGATAGTCAGAGTCTGATATTGATAGCCGACCGTAAAAACCACCATGTTCACATCTTGCATCAGGATGGACATTTCCTGCGCTACATAGACAATGGTGATTTACATTCTCCAATGGGCTTATGTTTGGACAGCAGAGATAATCTCTTTGTTGCTGAATGGGGTACTGGTAAAATAAAGAAAATCCAGTATTACAAATAAACGCCACCCTGGCACGTTGCAAGTGTTACCCTCTTAGCAAATCCGGAAAAAGACCCAGCAAAAGTTCTACAATTCCACTATGTTGTATATCAATTGATGATAATCATGAAAATCTAACTTTAAAGGCAAAGGTGTTTATCATTTTCCATAACATGTCACATGTTAGATAATGTTTTATCAAATTAATTATTCATAATATTTTTAAAGATTCTCTTAATATTTACAATAATATGTATTTTTTCAATGCTTTAATTGTATCTATTTTTTCAAATTAAATACTAGATAAAATTAAGTTTTATTATCTGTTTCATTTGCGATTAATGAAGAACTTAAAACTGTAATTGAAGTAATATTACTAATCTAATTATTAGAATCAATTATAAAAGTGATTAAAATATGTCAAATATTGGTATGTCAGAGGTCAAAGGTAAACTATTTTCCAAGCAGAATTGACAAAACCAACAAAATTGTAAATGGGGTAGTAAGAATTAACAGATTTGAACAACATCTATTAAAGATTTTTTTCTAAAGTCTATGAGCTTAGTGTGGTTTTTTTTCAATCAGTGGCCGGCATGTGATCAAAGAAAATAAACCTGAAGGGCTTATAGATGTGCCATTTATTTCTGAGTGTTATTTTTTTTTTGAATGTCGGTAACTGAATTAGTTTGGTCTTTAAAATTTATACGCACATGTTAAAGCATTGAATAATTATTTTTTGAAAGATGTGGTCTCATAACTGCAACGGTGTGTGCATACAAATTGAATAACGCGTGCTCGTTTTTTAAACATTTATTTCCTTCCCGCAAATATGATTTATTTTTAGAAAGCTCTGTCTTATTCAACGAGTAATGCGAAATTAACAGAATGGCCAATGGAACAGCCGAAATATGCTGACAAAAATAGTGCACAGCGTTTTAAATTCTAATAACAAAATTTTATTTTTCTTTCTGAAATTTCACGAATTTACTTTTGGTATACTAAGAAATTAATCCATTGAATTCATTTTACTGTAAAATATATTTACATCAAGGAAATATTTATCAGCGTAAGTATAATATCAGGTCGTTGTCCAGTTTGAAGTCACGAGAAGAGTCAGTTCATGTTCTTCGAGAAATACTGAAGGAATACTGAATGTATTCGTACGCACCAGATTTGGTAATTGGGTCTTCCGTGTTATGCGTAAATATCACTCAAATCAATCAATCCAATTTAATGGAGGGAAAGTGAATGTAAATATAACGTGTATAAACACTTATTCACTTGCTGTGGTTACTTATATTCCTTAACATAAAATGAGATAGAACAACACTACCCTGCAGTTTTCATAAAACAATAAACAGATCACGTGAAGGCAAAACATTTCATTTTTATCAAAACAGCTGCTAAAATTTTATATTCGTTTGCAAGGAAAACAGTATGTTGCATCAAAACAATCCATAAGAAAGGATTCTAACCGCACTTTTTTTAATTCAAGCATTGATCAAATTATCGATTCATGTAAAATTTGAAGTTCCAAATATATTGGGTAGTGTTGTTCTAGTCAGAATTTTTATATCAATTAATATTTATTCGCTTAATGAGATATCGGCGCTTCTGATTGGTCGAAAAATGTCTTTGATACCTGCATCAATAAAATTTTTGCCGGATCTACTTTTCTCAACTGTTCTAATCTAACCCTATTTATAGAAAGGGAATTTCCAAAATAAACACTGTCAAGAAAATGTAAAGGTGTGTCTATCTTATTGTCAGCAAACAAAATACAACTTTATAAACATAAAAACTTGAAAGTTTAACCTTCAAAAATAAACAAAACACATTATTTGATTCACGAATTAGAAAATTAAGCGTCTTCTCACGATTTCATCTGCTTGATGTAAATCAACATTTACTGCGAGGCGGGCTGTTTCTTTCCAGGAATATTATAACGAACATATACACCCCTGCGAGTGTTATTGTCATTTAAATTTTAAATCACGTGGTTTTATTTGTCCCTTTCAGTTTCGCAGTAAAAATCATGCCTCGTGTTTACAGTCTATTTTAGAGAATCTAGGTACTTGTAGTCAAATATAAATTCTAGAGGTTAATTGATTTTAATCTTTATCTTCATTAATTGGTTGGTAAAATGTGTCCTAGAAATAAATGTGACAATACAAAAATAGTTTTTTTTTCTGATGGTGCTACAATTAGCATGCGTAGTAGACATCCCCCCTAAGAATTAATTTTCTATCCGCGCCTGACCTAGTAATAACACTAATAGTGAAACAGACTACTATTTTATGCAGAATGTTCCTTGAAAACGGCTCAATATACTAAGTTTTTATGCAAAACATTCACCCATTATTTTTTAAAAACATGGTATTGTACACCACAAGTATCAAACATGGCTATGCATTTATTAAGCAACCCAATGTATATATTATCAACCACTCTACACGTGGTTGAACACGAACGATAACTCTGTTTCGAGCATCATCGTTTAATTTAAAAAACCGGTAGATGGTGAAATAAGACATACATCTTAAAAGATGTTGATGTTTTAACATAAATCAAAGTAGGATGTGATATGAAAATCGACCAGTACTTACGTATTTTGAGAATATTATCCGAACACTTATACTTCCGCTTGAAATTTCACAGGAACTGAACAAATCTCGGTGAAGTCTCGTGAACTTTCCTTCGAGCACCTCTGAATTTATTACATACTAAGCAACGATAAAGAAAACATACCGAACACATTCGCAGGGGTGATATAGGCCTATCCACTTTCACGGTAACACTGCTGTTCAATTTTGGTAACGATAATTTTTAAGTTTACACACGTACATGATCGGTCATCAGAATAAGCATCGTAAAGAAAAGCTATGATTAATGCATCAACTCCTTCAGCGCATTCCAAGCGGCATTTAAGTACATCACTGGCTATCTAGTTACCACAACGTTTACAAAAGTCGTTTATACATACTATTCTTTGTCGACATATCACACAACTTTTTTCGTCCACGATCGGCTCCCCTGTGATGGTTATGTCCAGTTGCATATTACAGCAATCTCACATGAAGACTAGTTTTATTACGAGTTTTTCTGCACAATGAATAATATCACAAGCTATCACATGTATTTTCCTTTCGTTTTCAATTCAGCCGTTTCAGATTTTAACTCACTTTTTGTGTTTAATCCATTAAATTCAGCTCAATAGCTCTGCATCAGCTGAAGGCGCATCCATTTTTAATATGGTTGCTGTTGTTGTTTTGTATTCATACGCGCCGCTTCATTTTCATTATTTACATTTTGGATCAATGACACTTCACATTTTTTTATGTGAAAATGTTTTATTAAATGACAAGAAATGAAGATAATAATTTTTCTATTGATCGACGTATCAAAGAAAAAATTGACCGGCAAACTTTTTTATAAATGCGCTACGCGATCAATAGAAAAATTATTATCTTCATTTCTTAAATCATAAGAAACGACAGAGGAAAGCCTGACCGAGAAATAAAAGTAAATTTATATACTTTTAGCGAACAATTGATAAAAGTAACATCTCTCCGAATATTATTTTGTTCCATTCTCAAAAAATCACACTAACATACTTATAATCAGATTTCTTAGATTTCTTATTAAGGTATCCCGTTTCCAACGGAAGACCTTATAGTTTTAGTACAGTTTCTTATTATTAAGGTCTTCCGTTGGAAACGGAAGACCTTATTGTTTTCGTACTGTTTCTTCTTATAATTTTTTCCACAAATTTTGTGAAATTTTGAAATCATCACTTCCGGTACCGAGTTATGGCGGATTTTCTATTTTTTACGACCTATTTTGTGCAGAGCTGATCTCAGAAACTATCAAAGATATGAATACGAAATCTATTACGAATAACTTGAAAACGATAAATATTTTGTTATGCATTATAAAATACAAGTTGTTGATCTCTACATTATCGGTTTGAAAAAGTCATTGTCAGGCCCGTATTTGTCGTAATTAGGGATTTTATTCTTTATGTTAAAATTTGGGGGGGGGGGGGGTTAATTTTGAAATTGTATCGATATTGCATGGTATCATTTAAACTATAAAAAAAAAATCGGACGGAAGACCTACTCGTCACTTCCGGTCCTCACCGGAAGGGTTCAAACAAATCAAGCTGTTTGAAAGTTTCACAATTTTTCTTTGACAATTTTAGTAAAATTGATAAACAATAAAGTACAAGTGTGTAATGTTCATGAAATACTAACTTTTTATTTTGACTGAGCATTTCCGTTTGTCTGTTTCCTGTCAAGAAAAAAAAAACAAAAATAAAAAACATTTACTCCACAAGATTTCAAAAACGGTGATGACTTGAACAACCAAACTTTGTGGGATGATAGCCCTATGTTTGAATCCGTGTTTACATTTTTTTGTTTGAATTGTCGTCTCTTCCGGTCGTCACCGGAAGTACTTAAAATATTTTTTCCCTATTTTTTTTTTACATGGACTGAATACCGGTATATAATTACACGATCTTATATATGTTAAATAAGCAAAGGTATTCAACTTCCCGTCAGTTATATCAAATATCTTAGGTACCTAGCCTTTTTACAAAATTGACAACCGCGAGATTTTAGTCACTGTAAGTGATTGAGAAACGAACTCTTATAAATGATAGACAATCGATTGAAGATATGTTTAACGGGTTTTCTTTTGTCAACCGTCACTTCCGGTACGCACCAGAAGAGTTCAAACAATTCATTTTTTTCACAAGTTTAACCGATTATCTTTGGTGTTTCATCTTCCACGATTAACAGTGATGTACACTAGACAAATGTATAATAAAAAACAGCTTTTATTTTTATAAATCTCTTTCGTTCGTCCGTTTCCGGTCTCGAGACAAAAATCATAGATTCACCAAGATCGCTGATTTGGCAGAGAATATCGATATTTCATCGTATCATATAAAAATATAAAATCAAAATCGGGCGGAAGTAACATCGTAACGAGATCTAGTATTTTGAATCTATTTACAATGCTTTCCGATCAAATTTACACAACATTTACACAACATTCAACTTTCAGTCATGACGTCATCAATGTAATTTTGATAAAAATTGCCTTCAATATTTATTAAAATTTGTTTTTGGTCTACGTTTCGTTGCTTAAATATTTGAATATGTACATTATAACTAAGATTTGTGGTTTCATGAAATAACATGTAACTCAGATTCCATATGCTTCCCTAACACCCCCGCAGAAATAATGTAATGTTAAAGGTTTCAAGGTTACATATAGTATTTTGCTTTTGTATTATAATTTTGCTGAAATGAATGACTAAAACTTCCAATCCTTTCCTTCTGCGGCTATATTTATAATATTTGCATGGTAATAAACAATTAAAACCTCAAAATATTCAAAGAATGTTTTTAGTATTTATCATAGCAAAATTGAAGAAATCTTCGGATGTCCAAATATAATACGTTGAATAAAAAAAGTTTTTATCGTCCCTTTTGTTTTTACCAAGAGCTTGAAGGCGGAATGATGAAAAATTAAAGGACTTTTATTTCTGAATATGGATTTCTTGGGTAAACGTTATTTATAGAAACTATTAAAGAAAAAGTGTTTTTATTTTATGTAAAGTCAATTAAAATATTTTAACTGAAATAGCTTTCATTGCGTAAAAAGAACTTAATGCTTCAGTATAAAACAAATGCTGTTTATAAACCTTATAATTATACTTGTGTAACTAAAAACACATCTTTTCTAAGTAACTCACTAAATATTTCGTCAATATGCTTATGGCAGATTTTGGCAGGTTGTGATAAAGTATTCCTGGCTATAATTATGACAAGTATCGTATTTATTACGTAAATGTAGCGTAAATTGGATTTTTGAAAAATGAAGATTTTAATTGTGAATTTAATATTGATGACAGTGTTATGCCACAAATATGATTATTTTATTACAAATTGTTGGACGACGAAGCCCCATTCATGCCTCTCAAACTTGGATAAATCTATTTAAATATAAAAGTGTTAGTACAAAAATTTATGTTGTATTAGTACTAGTACGATCGACCAAAACTCTCAAATTTAAATACTCATCGTTAGATAGTATACGATTATGATAAACAGTGTACCCCAAATCAATTTGATGGTTTTGAATATGTATTATTTGATTGTTACTGATTGCAACTGATGGCTAGTTTATGCTGAAAGCCAGTACCCATATACTCTACAGATGCAATTATATGTTTAAGACATTTTTAACATGCAACGATATTTAAACAACGAAGGTGTATTTGCTGCCAAGAAAAGAAATACTGACGGTACTATGGATCACATGTGCAAATTTGGTCTTTAAATTTCACTTGAATCTCTAATTAAAAAAAATTATATCATTATATTATATCGTGCAAAATGACAACAACAAACTGTCAACCATCTCAAAAATTAATTAGAGGAAATACAAATTCAAAGCAGAATCAACTGAGACCTCTAAAAAGATAGAGGTAGGATAAGGTGCCTAGGAGGAGTGAGCACCCTCTGCTGACCGGTCACACCCGCCGTTTGCTCTTTGTCGTAACCGAAAAAAACCTGAAAATTCCGTAGACAATTAGGTGATTAATGATAGTCTAACAATTAATATGAAAAGTATGAAAGTATATAAGGGTATTCGATCTGCATCGCTTACATGTATGTTATATGCTGCCAGTAAGTGAAATGTATCAAATAAATATATGGAAAATATACTTTTTATCAACTCTTCTACGAAAAAACAAAACAATTAAGATTTTATACACCTGGAATACTAATTTGCTCTTGTTAATGTAAAGTCCTTTACACTTCCTTGTATCTTAACACAAAGCTCGATTTCTTAAAAATACTAAATAAATGTAGTCAAAAAATGACCTAGACCATCGAACACTTTTGAATGTTTTAGCCTTGTTCATGAAATATATATTACATTTTCCAAATAATAAAGAGAAGTGAAGAATATTCTTAAGTTAAAACATTATTTGGAAAAATAACAAATGCATCCATGCGTTATAGCATCAATCTTTGTATGGCGTGTTCCATAGCATTTATATTTGTATTGCATGTTTCATGGCATTTAAGGTGGAATAATTTAATACTGGTTGTAACGACTCATCTGCAGTAAATTCATCTGTATAGTATGACATATTTTGCCCATTTATAAGAATACGACACGCGTACAACACGTACCAACCCACTTAAGGTACATGTAAGTTATATTGACGTTACTTTCTGATTCTAGTTGCGAAAATTGAATGATATGGAATAAATTTAAAATTCACCCAAGTTACACGAATATAACATAACATGGACGAGTTACGCTTTTAAAACTGCTTTACGGTTTATAAAGAGTACACTGTCCCCAAGTTGTTTTATATCAGAACACATAGTGAAATATTCACTCTTTAAATAGACGTTTTCATTGTTGCATTACTGTAAACCAACTTCTTCGTGGGAGAGAAATTTTATCGATGTTTGGGAGAGTCTACTCGTAGCAAATACTTTTCGCACTGAACAGGTCCTCATGTTTTTGTTATTTTTTTCAGATAATGTACATCTTAATCGCGATCATTTGTCGCCGCCAAACAGAATATTGCCGATAATCTTCGTAATAATGTCACCGCGAATAAAAGTTGGTTAGCTTAGCATCAACAAATTCAACGTGTCATTTACAGCAAACAAAATACATTATATCTAACTACGATGATTAAACTTTAACTAACGTGAAAATGTTTGTAATTATCAACAGGTTAATCACAATCATATTACAATGTTTTTTCAATTTTAAGAAAGAGATATTATACAAACTCTTTTTCAAAAAATGGTACATTATTTCAATTTTGATATCTGCTTTAAAATATTATATTTTATATCTGATCTAAAAATTAAAAACAAAGATAGAAGAGACAACATAGACAAGACCCTAAACATTTGCCAATAGCATATCATAAGGATTATTATGTGTAATTTGTGTTAATATCAATGAAGTCAAATTTTTTCAAAATGATTCAGTAAATAACTTTATTTTCTATAATGCATTTTTGCAGCTTGTTGCATTCGTGTCCATATAAATAGTTACACGTCATCTTTCTACAGAAAAGGAAAGAAGATATGTTAGGTGAATAGTAGGTTTAATAATGTTGATTATTATAACTCTACATCTTCAGAAATATATACATATATAACTCATTCGGTTACATCGAATATTTAAAATGTTTTGCTGTAAAATAAATAATTTTTTAACAATTCAAATTATTTACCTGTATATAATGTTCTAAAGAAAAAAAATCGTCCATCTTGACTTCTATAGCCCACCTCGAAAGGTATAAATAGCAAAACTGCGAAGAAAGCCGTAAGACCCATAAGCATCATGCTTTTTGTCGGTATATGGCAGGCCTGGTGTAAAGAGTATTTATACACAATGTCATTGATAACCTATTTACGTTATCTTTTCTCTTTGATGCCAAGGTACTGGATTGCGTGCCAAGGTGCTCATGTTTTCGAAAATCGGACCTACTAATCTTGTATGCAATACAATAAACCTATATTACTGTTACGTGCATAACAGTACATGTCTGTGTCAAAACAAATCAATCTAAAATAATTTTTAAAAGAAACAAACTAGAATTACTATTGGTATTAAAATAAGCCTTTTAAATCCACTCCGCTATGATACGCTCATTTTAATTAGATTAGTCGGAAAAAGTTACTTTTCATTATTTAATGTTAGAGATACTTCAAATAGAATTTTTTAATTTACAAATTAATTTTTTTTATTGTCAGAGATATCTTTAAACATAATTTTTAATTTTTCGTATTAATTCTTTTTTAATTATAAAGATCATGTTTCTTTTTTATAAAACTTGTACCTTATTTAATCTTATTGATGAATGATATTCTGCATTTTATGATTGAAAGGGTTTTATAAAATGAAAATGAATTAAATTCTATTTTATTCTATGTTATTTTTTTAGGGTTTTCGTTACCAACGGAGGACCTTATTGTTATTCTTTGGGGTTTTCCCCTATTATTAATATTATTATTGTGTGCCCGCGATTGATCGGAAACGGCTCGGCCGATCTCCATCAAATTTTCAGATATGATAGATTTTTGTGTGAACTTGATTGCAATTTTTTTTACATTGATGACGTCATATCTGTTTTTGAGATATTGAGATTTTTTCAATTTTTATATTGGTATTTTGTTTGCGGACGATCTCTTAAATCATAAGAGACATATTGCCCTCAAATTTCTACAGTTAGTAGAGGAAAGACTGAAGTTTTGCATGGTTGTTGTTTTACATGTCTAGCACTAAATGCGCCAAAGCTCAGTAGGGCTTGAAAATTGAGATATGAAAAGTGTTAATTTCGTGCTTCACTTTTTTTTTTATCTCTTTTCTGGAAAATATTTTGTTAAAACATGTAAATAAAAAGTTCAAAGGACTACATATGGTTTAGGCCTAAAATGGCCCCCTAATATGTGCATTGTCATTTTACTGTAATTTTTTGTTTTATTTGTACAAATATACATTTGAAGTTTTTCATAATTTTCATTTTGATGTTAGTGCCCACAATTTAAAAATATGATATCATAAAGTTTACTTATTCCCGCCATTTTCTCATTTTTAGCATAAAAAGGCTTGTTTTGAGGCAGTTTTTCTGTAAAGGAAACAATGAGCAACTGCTTGAACAAACAAAATATTTTCACCAAAGATGTATCTCTCCAATACTTATAAGTGACAAAAAGTTCGTTCTTGTTCAAAGAGTGGCTCTATATTTCCCATTCGAAAAAAGACAAGAAAAAATGTCAATTTTTGATTGATTTTGATTAAATTATAAAAATAGCGTCACTTCTGACGTCATATACTGCCAGTGAGTGCAGAAATATCAAATAAATGGGTGAAAAACATATTTCATGTCAACTCTTCTATAAAATAACACAACAAATTAATTTATCTGAATCATTTTAAAAATAGCGAATTTGGGGGGCTAAATTTGACCAATATCGTATGTTCTTTGCAAGACCTTTCAGCTAATATCACGTATTTACCAGTAGCAAAATCCCCTAAAATGTTCGTGACTTTCGATTTAAAGAATGTCATGCCTATCAAACTAGTGATAAGACAACCAGAACTGCATGTATCAGCGGTGGTTCTTAAAAAGGAATATATTTAGTTATAATTCATATGTGTTGGTCTTCTTTCTGTTAAAGGTAGTATGGAATCAAAATAATGGAAACAAAATGATTTTGGTATTAGTGGATACACATATGTACAGTGATTTCATGCATATCTTTTACAAATTTATGCCATGCTATGTTATGCAATTTTAATAATATGCTATGAGATTTCAATGCAATGCTTTGAGATTTGTATGCTATGCTACGAGAAATCGTAAAGGCTTAATGATACGGTATGGTATGCTATGCTATGGTATGCTATGAGATTTGAACGAAAATGTCTCCATACACACAGGAAACATTCCGAAGTAAAATGATAAGAAGCCAAAGTTTACCACTAATTATAATCTGCAATGTGAACATTTATTCTTTTAAATAAAAGCATTTAAAAACGAATTAAAATTATGATGTATGGTATGTTATAGGATGCACCTGGCTTGATTCGTGGAACGCGGGGGTGTTAAGGAAGCATATGGGCAATTAAGCGTCTTTTTTTACTGTTATATTCAAAAACCTGAAAAATTATAGTTATTTTTATTTAGATTAAAAACTTAGTATTATCCTTTAAAATAGATGTCAGTGCAATAAAATAGGGTAGTACATTACTGCCACATTGGTGCATTATCACGTGACAACTATAAATAGCTTACGTATATTCCTTAACATAAAATGTGATAAAACAACACTACCCCGTGGTTTTTAAAATATAATCAAAGTACTGATGTACTGACGGGAGTTGTTTTCATCGATTATCGTTTATTTTAAAATCAACTTATTTTGCGTGGCAATTAAATTCTACTCTGTATTTGAATTACGCACTTTATTATTTATATGAATTTTTAGACTTTTCAAACAAGAACCCCATATGAATCATGTTACGTAATATTTAAAGATAGATTTCAAACTATGTATTAGTAATTAAAACAATTCTAAAAATTGTATGGATCCAAGCACTATTGATATCGAACTCTTGTCTCGTTCAACCAGACGCTCGGCTGTCTCCGTTAATCTCCGAAAAGCAAGAGAGTCTCTCTGCTTGTCGGAGATTAACGAAGACAGCCGAGCGTTTGCTTGAACGAGACTATATTAAACTCTGGCGTAGGAATATATGAGACTACACAAATATGACAAATATATTACTACTGTTCTAACTACAATTATTTATAATAATAATAGTTCTACATATGATAGCCCTATCACTCACAATGCAGTAGGCTTAACTTTTCAAAAATAGGTTGAATATCTAGGTTAAAATATGTTCAATAAGTATGTCCTTGTTTAAAGTTTATCTTAAGTAAGTCAAACTCCAATCAAAGTATGAAGGTCTAATATTTTACCAATAAAATGTATTTACTTTCAATAGAAGTACAAGTTTGGAAATGACAGCCCTAACTCTCACGTTTAGTAATGATATCCAACACAAAAGTTTTTCAAAAGTAGATCAAACTGAAAGGTCAAGGTCGGAGGGGCAAAATAATTGGAACCAATACCCTCTAAACCAATTGCTTCCAAGTCAACAATATATAATTTCTGTTTTATTGTTCGTAATTTCGCATTGGGTCGGTCCTTAACTGGTGCTCGTGTTTTGCTATATCACGCAACTCCTTTTAAGCAAATCCAAACACATATGGAGTTCCTTTCCTAATTTATTTGTGGATGTATCAAATGATATGCTTGTTCTTAAGTGTATGATACATGTAACATAGAATACTACTTGCTATCGAGTAACATTTGACATTTTTACTGAAAATAAAAACAGGTTATCTAATACTCATATAAAACCACTTATGACATATCTTTACTATCCAGCGCAAATGTCCCCCTTAACATACTGGAAGACACTAACTATATACAGTAGTGCATGCATTAACTTTATGCGTACTAGATTGTTAAGAGAGCGTAAACTCACACTACAGAGCGCCAAAGACATTTGTGGAGCCCCGGAGTTTTAAAAACGCAACACAGATAAATCGGAGACGAGAAAAACGCACATGCAGTTAAAGGACAAGAAACAGAACTACAAACAAAGAGTAGCAAAGCCTGAGCCTTTAATTCGATGTAAGTACTGCGGAAAAGACCATGTTAAGGGACCGGACCATTGTCCGGCTTATGGCAAATTTTGCGGTAAATGTAATCAGAAAAAGCATTATGCAGCAGAGTGCAGGTTTGTGATGCAGCCAGCACCAAAGTATTCCAAACACAAGAAACAAAGAAATCGTCAAATTAATCAGACTAAAGAAAGTAAAAAAGACAGTGATGACAACTTTTTCATGCTCAGGGAAAGAAGATAAATGGACAGTGTAATTACTAGTCAATTATGCAAAACCTATTAACTTTAAAATTGAGACTAGTGCTTAATGTAACGTTATGAGTTTAAAAACCTGTCAAGATGCCAACATCAAGATTAAACAATTGATGCGGAGTAATAACATACTGGTCTCCTACTCATGTCATACAATGAAAGCCTATGGAAAAGTTCAAACTTCAGTAAAATAAAAGGACCAATGTTTTTTTTCATGGAAATTCAGATAGTTGATGATAAAGTTCAGCCCATTCTAGGATTGAAATCCGGCTAAGATATACACATAGTGAACCGTGTGTACAGCATAGTGACAAAAGTGAGTAAATTTGCCGCCATTTTGAATTCTGATTGTTTTTATCGGGTTTGTAAAAATTAAGTTTTCGATACATATACAGTGCCAAATAGTGTTGTTGTCATGCATAAGAATGATTTTAAGTACGACTGTACCAGCTCTTCAGTTTTTAGAGGTACAAGCGTCTGCTTCTGCTTTTGACCGCCATTAGTTCACAATGGATACCAAACGACAGGAAATGACAGATGAAACGAATACAATAATTTTGGAGTTATTTGACACCGGTTTCAAACAAAGTGAAATATCTAAAGTGTTGAAAATAAGTCTATTTACTATCTGTAGATTGTTGAAGCGGTATCATGAAAGCGGCTCCATTGAAAATCGCCCCCGATCAGGACGACCTAAAAAGAAGGACGATCGAAGCTGCCGGACTCTGAATCGAATCATTCGAGGGAATCGTACATCAACGCTGGTAGATATTACTAATGAATTTAACACTTTTTATCTGTGTCGAAAAGGACAATCCAGCGATCCATTCATAAATATGACCTGAAAAAGCGAGCTATCGCCAAGAAATTAGGCGTTAGACAAATAAATAGAGTCCGTCCTGTTTCGTGGGCCAGGAGTAAGTTAACATGGACAGTAGCTGGAAACTGGAGTAAGGTCATATTTAGTGATGAAATGGCAGTAACTGTTAATGGTTGTGGGGCTGTTAAAGTCTGGAGAACAAAACGAGAGAAGTACCTTCCCGAATGCATCGGTCATTTGAAACGTCACACTGGCAAGAATTTGAAAGTAATGGTGTGGGGTTGTATTACCTCTCATGGTCAGGAGTTATTGACTTTCATAGATGGAACTATGGACAGTGAGAAATACATCAACGTATTAAATGAGAACCTGTGGCCAGTCATAGCCAACTATTTTTCAAATAAGCCATACATGTTTCAGGATGACAATGCACCACCTCATGCCTCAAGGATGACCAAAGCCTGGAAATAAAATAACAACATTCCAACTCTTACATGGCCAGCTCAGTCTCCTGATGTTAATATAATCG
Organism: Magallana gigas; assembly: GCF_902806645.1. Classification (NCBI taxonomy): domain Eukaryota; kingdom Metazoa; phylum Mollusca; class Bivalvia; order Ostreida; family Ostreidae; genus Magallana; species Magallana gigas. Next base: position 57,006,463 of record NC_047563.1, read on the forward strand.
AAAATATCTGGTTGCTTTTAAAAAATCAAGTAAAAAGACATATGATAAACATTGACACAGTTGATGATCTGAAAGCAGTACTTCAGCATGCCTGGCTATCAATCCCTTTGATGTAGATACAGCACGTGTATTCCTCAATTCCCCGTCGACTACAGTTAGTTATCAGAAATAGGGCCATATTACAAAATATTAGGACAAAACACAACTCCGCAGAAAGGTAAGTAGGTTTTTTATTACCCTGATTTGTATACAATCAGAATTCAAAATGGCCGCCAATTTACTCACTTTTGTCACCACACTGTATACAGTGAAGAGAAATAAAATGAATATGATCATTTCTTCCACGGATGTTTATTCCAGAAATTCCAGAAGTGCAACTTTCCCCTGAACAGCCTCTACTCGGACAGAAGAGTAGAGGCAATCTTGAAATCCAGCCTGCGACCAATGTGATACACGTATAACAAAGAAAATGTTCAAGGATGTGCAAAACACCAACGATACGCAAAATTCTTTCTATGATACGCTTAAGAGAAATTCAGGACAGTCCATTGAAAACCATGGAAAGCAGTTAGACCTGAAGAAACGCAAAGATCATATTTCGTGTCACATGGAAAAACACTGGGGAGAAACCGCAAAGACCTCATCAAAACTAAGGAACGAAACAAGGATCCACTGGAAGTCGCCGATGAATCAAACAGTAATTTTTATTTGTTTCCAAGTAACCTGCGTAGTGCTTCTAGCACTGGAAAACATAAAATATCCAGAAGTTTTACCACAACGAATGGTCGCTTCGTCAAACCACTTGTGACAGAGTACTAATTCAGAGAAAATTAACTTCAGATTTCTGCTTTTAAAATATCTTATTAGTTTACTAGTTGTGTTGTTTTTAGTTGACAGTTAAACACACACTTTTAAAACGTCTAATTATACAGCCTGTACTATAAAGTTATTTCAAATGCCTTTTGAGTGCGTATTTTACTTAAAGGGGAGAAGTCGCATATTATAGAATCAAGAACAATAACTCTTGATATTTGTTAAGATACTTGGTAGTGTTGTCATTTTTGCCATGAAGACGCTGAACGTATTCCCAAATAAACTAGTTCTCATCGCCAATCATTTTTGCTACTACAACTCTAACCGACAGAGAAAAAAATCTATAAAGCAACATGAATCACTTATTCATCTTATCTTGAAACAGCTGATTCACTGTTCTTAAATGAATTCCAACAACATTTTATTATGGCAAGATACATGTACAATGTAGTCATGGTCTGAGATCGATTATGGATATATAATTTTCAGCCTTCTTGATCAACCCCTGCGAATGTGTCCGGAATGTTTTCTTTATCGTTGCTAAGTATGTAATAAATCCAGAGCTGCTCGAATAAAAGTTCACGAGACTTCCCCGAGATTTGTTCAGCTCCTGTGAAAGGAAGTATAAGTGTTCGGATAATATTCTAAAAATACGTAAGTACTGGTCAACTTTCATATCATATCCTACTTTGATTTATGTTAAAACATCAAAATCTTTTAAGATGTATATCTTATTTCACCATCTAGCGGTTATTTAAATTAAATGATGATATTCATAACAGAGTTATCGTCCGTGTTCAACCACGTGTAGAGTGGTTGAAAATTTAAACATTTGGTTGCTAAATAAAATCATAGCCATGTTTGATACTTGTGGTGTGCAATACCATGTTTTAAAAAAATAATGGGTGGCTGTTTTGCATCAAAACTCATTCTGCATAATATAGTATAGTCTCTTTCACTATTGATGTTATTACAAGGTCATCGCAAATCGAAAATTAATTTCTAGGGGGATCTTACTACGCATGTTAATTGTTGCAACAGCAGAATAAAAAGTATTTTTTGTATTGCCACATTTATTTCTAGAACACATTTTTTCCACTAATTAATGAAGATAAAGTTTGAAATCAGTTACGTCTAGAATTTATATTTGACAACAAGTACCTAGATTCTATAAAATAGACTATAAACACGAGGCACGATTTTTACTGCGAAACTGAAAGGGTCAAATAAAACCACGTGGTCAAAAATTTAAATGACAATAACATTCGCAAGTGTAATGATCGTTAATTGCCGAAATTATAGACTTTATTATGACTAACCGGGGTTTTTTAATACAGATGACACCGCATCCACCTCTTCTTCCTACTGATTTATTAATGAACCAAAATATCTGTCTGCGGATGGCAAACCCACCCTTGGCATGCCCCATGGTCTGTCGTGACAACTGTCTGTCAGTATGGTCAGTTCGGGAAGTTGCGCGCTGTGGCTACTATGTAGATGGAAAACGGGTAAGTTGTCGTAACCAAGTAAACCAGTCGGACTCGATGACAATGAATATATTTTAATTCTTATTTTTTATCGCAAATTGTAAGTTCTAAAGATAAATGCACAGCATAATTAATCATTAAATGTTTTAAATACGCGTAACTTTCAAGCGCTCTATAGAAACAGCCAGACTGAAATCTACACGCCCCGTTCATCGATTGGTCGAAATCTACAGCGACTGAAACTGACAAGAAAGTGACAGGACTAAAATTGACATGCACGCCCTGCTAATCGATTGGTCGAGACCTACAACTACTTAAGAAATTGACGGACTACAAGAAATGATCATGATGATGTCAGACTCAGAGTCTCACAGTCTTTTAGCTAACGTACTAAAAACATTAACAGTATTTTAGTGTATTTTACTCATGTTTTAGCTTCATAACTTTTTACAGTGAAACTATTTTAGTACGAACACGATATAGCGAATTTTCGGATATAGCGAAGTTTTTTGGAGTCCCCGCTAAAATTCTTAACAAATCTTTACAAAATTTTACGTTTATAACAAATTCGGATGTAACGAATTTACGAAAGTAGTGAACTGATTTTGAGTCCCGGATAGGTGAATAATAACGAAATTTGACACTTTTATAACGATTTTTTTTACAGTTTAAACAAAGAACTATATATGATATTAGTCAAATTTGGCCCCCAAAATTCGCTATTTTTAAAATAATTCAGGTACATTAACTTCTTGTGTTATTTTATAAAAGAGGTGACATGAAATATGTTTTTCACCCATTTATTTGATTTATATGCACTCACTGGCAGTATATGACGTCAGAAGTGACGCTATTTTTATAATTCAATCAAAATCAACCAAAAATTGACATTTTTCTTATCTTTTTTCGAATGGGAAATATAGAGCGACTCTTTGAACAAGAACGAACTTTTTGTCACTTATAAGTATTGTAAAGATACATCTTCGGTGAAAATATTTTGTTTGTTCAAGTAGTCGCTCAATGTTTCCTTAAAGGAAAACTGCCTCAAAACAAGCCGTTGTATGCTAAAAATAAGAAAATGGCGGGAAAAGGTTAAGTTTATGATGTCATATTTTTAAATTGTGGGCACTAAAAATCAAAATGAAAATTATGAAAAAACTTCAAATGTATATTTGTACAAATAAAACAAAGAATTACAGCAAAATGACAATGTTCATTTTAGGGGGCCATTTTAGGCTCAAACCATATATAGTCCTTTGGACTTTCAGTTAACAAAATAGAAAGAATTGAAAGGATTTTTTTTTCGTATAATTTTTTCAATTTACAATCCGATTAGTTAAGTTATCAAAGTAATGAATTCTTTTTAAAGCCTAAATTAGCTAAAATTATGGTCGGTGAAAGAAAACATGTATATAGTGAATTCGCTATAATATTATTACGAATTAGTTATACGGATATAACGAATTACGGATATAACGAAGTAATTCAATTGGTCCCTAGGACTTCGCTATAACCGAGTTTTACTGTAGTTTGAAATATTTCCTAAATACATATAGAACAAAAGTTGTGTAGGTATTCAAATACCTATCCCCACAATGGGATAATATAATTTGAATATTCTCATCGTTCGTTTTATTGTCAAAGAACGCTCGTATTTTCACCTGACGTTAATTCACTCTCTGTGCTCATCGTTTGTTTAGCGTTCACTCTCAGTTCGGTTACATTAGCGTCGCTGACACTCCAACAGGGAAAGTTAAAGTAACAAATCTTTTCAAATAACAGGTATCAGTACTAGAAGAGTGTATCTGATTAATTGGAAAAAGATGCTTTTACTTAGAGCAGAGTTCGTGGCAAAGCCGCGAGTAGGTCTTCCGTTGTTGCTGCGAGTTGAAAATATATCTTATTTGGTGTTAAACGATTATAATGACAAAACTTTCAGCTCTGCTTTTGTTTTAATTTTATACGTGTTGTAATTGAAAGCTTGTATAAAAACGAGTTTTGAAAAAGACAAGAAGAAAATGTTTTAGGAAAACTATTTGTCGAACACAGTTTGTGTAATTGTTTCAAAAGCTCTTTAAACAATGAGAATTTTAATGGCAAGTTAATTTTCTAAAGAGTAACAGGCATTGTTATATACATGTATCATGATTCATGTCAGGAATTGCATTTTAAAAGAGATCGAACCCGCCTAAAAAACACGTAACCGTTTCTTTATGATAACTTCTGTATTTAAATCTTTTTAAATTTTGGAAGACTATGTGCAAGTTTGAAATTGTTGCGTGGTGTCAATATTTGGTATATAGTCAACATTGATGGCATCCCTTACATTTCTATAGGGCTGATATAATTATTTAATGATACGAGTAGACTTGGACATTCAAAATAATAATTAGCTTTCAAAGATCAGCGGGATAATTTATGCAAAAGTGAGCGTCTAAATTTTACACGAGATGGTGCTATTTCATAAAGACACCGCATTGTAACTTGGTACTAAATAACCTTATTAACAGAAATGAATATTACTTCTCTCGATGATGTAATAATACACAAATACCTTATGTTTATGTCAGATTTTTCTTCTTTATCAGATTAAAAGTAATTCTCTCTGAAATATGACAAATGTGACATGTACATAAAGAAAATTCGACGCATGTTCCATGTTTTTGTTTTGTTTTGTGCTTTCTTCTGTTTTCTCATAAATATATATCAAGAAATTACAGTCCGTATCTAAAATGTGCAGATTTAGAGGGGGTGAGGTATTTGTTACATGTATGTATCATTGGGTTTTGCATTGTCTATGATTATGTAATTTAGATGACCGCAGATGGCCAGTTCCCATGCGATGGATCTCCTTGGCCAGTGTTCGAAGGATGAGTTACGTAATTATGTACACAAAACTCAGGGGTTTGTAGGTTGATTGTTACGGAATATATGATTGATAGTCTTTATTCTTATTTAGTTATTAATTAAATACATGTATAATAATTTTAATAATATCTAAATTAACATTTTCTGCATTAACAAAGATCATGCTAATACCTGTCGTCGCACGTAGGAACATCGCAGGTACATGTAAAATATTTTTTTTTTTTTTTTTTTATTTGCAGTTTTTCATTTTATAATACACTGTACATATAACACATTCATACACACATACATACAAGTCATGATCTCATAATTTTTGAAAACTATTCAAGTTGATACAATTTTGCATAAACTGAAATGAATAAAGCTCTTGAAGTTAAATATTAAGAAAAAGATTTTTCCATTCAAACCATCTATCATTATGTTTATCATAAGAAGAGTTTCTTATAGCAACACATTTTTCTATTTCATATCTAAAGTTTAAGTGACATAGTAGACCTGCAAATATTGGAACTTTTTTGTTGTACAGACATTGAAAAATATATTGTTTAGTATACAGGATCAAAAAGTTGATGACTAAGTTAGAATTAGAAGGAGGAGTCTCTCCAAATAATATGTTATACTCATTAAAGCCAACTCTTTTTGAAACAGCATGATATATATGCATACTTAAACTACTCCATAAATCTAAAGCAAAGGAACAAGATGTGAATACATGTTCAATAGTTTCAACTTCATTATTACAAAAAGAACATATATCATTATCAACTATTTTTATCTTTTTTAGATACGATTTTACAGGAAGAATTCTATGTAGAGTTCTATATTGTAGCCACTGTACAGTAGTATCTGTTGTAACTTTGAAACATACTTTGAAAATATCCTGTAAAATTAGTTCGGAGTAGCCTCTCATGACAATTTTTGAATTCCATCGAATGATTGAGTTTGGAATAATACATTGGACATTTGTATTGATTAAATTATAAATAGGTTTAGTGCATTTCTTGTACAAAAGTAATTCAACACAGTAAAAGGGTAGAAAAGGACCAACAAAATTGACATAGTTCTCCTTTGAAAAATTTGAGTCTTTAACAAACTTTCGAACAGCACTAATTATGCTGTTATATTGCATAAAACATACTTTGTTCAAATGAAATCTTTTTTCAATTTCAGATTTTGATAAAAATGACCCATCATCATGTAAAAAGTCTTTAACAATTTTTACACCTTTTTTGTACCATTCTTTATAAAACATAGACTTCTTCTCTACTTTGATGTTTGAGTTATGCCATATTGGAGAAAATATTATATTATTGTTAGAATCAGAAATTTGGTTAGAGTGTACGTTCATAACATTAAGCCAAGCATCAAAGACATCTCTCCAAAATATATTATTGCATTGTTCTATAAGTTTTTTAATAAAATTATCACCAAACTCTAAAAAACCAACCCCTATGTCACCAAAGATAGCTTTAAAAATGCTCATCCATGATTGTCCCCCTTGCACCACTCTTTTGATCCAAGAACATTTAAGCGAAATTATAAAATTTTTAAAATTTAACATTTTCAAACCTCCAGTGCAAAAGTTTTGGGTCACAATTGAACGTTTGACTTTGTCACACTTGGATTTCCAAACAAATCTAAAAAACTCATTATTCAAAAATGTAATTGTATCTTTCTTAGGATTCGGTAGGGAAATGAGTAAATGGTTTAATTAATTAGGTACAATAAGACTCTTAAGTACTGTAATTCTTCCAATGGGAGTAAGAATTCTTCTTTCCCATTGTTGAATCAAAGCAATAATTTTGGGAATTTGAATGTCATAATTTAAATCTGGAATTTTTTCTAAGTCCACTGAAAAATGAATACCTAATAGTACAAATTCAGTGGCCCCCCAATCTAGTTTCCATCTAGAATGATGGAAAACTTCAGAAGAGAATTTTTTTGATCCAAACCATACAATTTTAGTTTTTGAGCTATTAACTTGCAGACCAGAAATTTTTGAGAATAATTCTAAAGTTTCAAGAGCATTAAACAAGGATGAAGCTGAACCATCAAGGATAAGTGACGTATCATCAGCATATTGGGAAATTTTGTGTTCCCTATCATAGACAAAAATACCTCTTATATCCTTATTTTGTTTTATAAGTATAGCTAAGATTTCTGCACAGAGAATAAAAAGATATGGGGCTACGGGATCACCCTGACGACAACCTCTCTGTATTTCAAACTGCTGCGATAGAAAGCCGCTTTGAAGGATTAAAGCTTAAAAATTTGTATTTAAAATTTTTACCCATTTTATAATATTGTTTCCAAATCCAAAAAAGTGCAGCACCTTATAAAGAAAAGACCATGATACCGAGTCAAAAGCCTTTTCAAAATCAATAAGCATAAGTAAACCAGGCAAATTATTAATTTCTGTGTAAGACATTAGATCATATATAAATCTAGTGTTTTCTCCAATATATCTGCCCTGTATGAAACCTGTTTGTGTATTTGAAATAAGTAGGTCTAAGGTGGATTTTATTCTATAACTGATGCATCCAGATATTAGCTTGTATAAAACATTAAGTAAAGTAATAGGTCTCCAGTTTTTTAAAAATTGCCTGGGTTTATCCCCTTTTGGCAGACATGATATGATTCCTAGTCTCTGGGACACTGGCAACTGACCATGCACAAAGATATGATTAATAGCGCTTGTAATGTATATTTTTAGATCATTCCAGAAAAATTTATAAAATTCAGCTGAAAAACCATCACTCCCTGGAGACTTGTTATTTTTCATACCCTTTAAAACATTTAAAATTTCTCTCTCACTAATATCTCTATCTAGAAAGTCAGCTGTTATATTGTCTAATTTTGGTATGTCTAAAGGCTGGAAAACAGACTGTATATCTATATCTACAAGCTCTGAGTCTGAATTTTTAAACAACTTCTCATAGAAGGACTTAACCTCTTCCATAATTTCTGATTGTTTATATAAAATCTTTTCTTCTGAAACAAACACTTTTTTAATAATTTTATTGAGAAAATTCCGGGATTCTAAATGACAAAAATATTTTGTAGGTTTTTCACCCTCGTCAATCCACTTCGCCCGAGAACGTATGAAATGTCCTCGCAATTTTTCTTTTCTTAAAGTTTCTAGAGTTGCTTGTTTTTCTTCTAACAATGAAAAGTCAAAATCAGTGCTATTTTCTAATTCATTAATATCAGAAATTAATTGTTTTTCAATTTTATCATTTTCTCTCTTTCTGTATGATGAATAGGAAATAGTTATTCCTCTGATTTCCATGAGAAGGATGTCTAAAAAGGCAGACTCATCAATAGAGTTATTATATTGATCTTTAACAGACACAATAAGTTTTTTAACTTTTTCAACATATATTTTATCATGAAGTAAATTATTATTAAATTTCCATAAGCCTTTTCCTCGCACAAAAGAATTAAATTTAAGTTCATAAACAACAACAGAGTGATCTGATCTATAGCCTGATTTGATTGAAACAGTTTCAGTAATATTTGAAAGATTTTCTGAAATAAGGATGTAATCAAGACGCCCTTGTTTAAATGGGGTTTTTCTTCTCCATGTAAAGATTTTTTTGTCGGGATTAAGGATTCTATAATAGTCAATCAAACCCAAGTCACTCATAATCTCTAGTAGCTTTTCTCTGGCTTTGGGATTATTTACATGAGAGTAATTATGGGTGTCAAGAGTTTGATTGAATGTAAAATATTAACTAAGTGAAAATACAGAAGTATAAAGGTTTTTAAAGATTTGTTAAATAAAGCAAAGGGGGAAAATTCATATACAGTGCTAAATCATTGACTTATGACAGCGACATGCATGAACTTCGCGTGCTTCTACCTAAAGGTAGGCTAAGCTTGCGAAGCGTCTCTACAAAATAATCACTAATCATTCAAGGAGTGATAACTCTCCACGGCCAAGTGCGGGGAATGAGTTACGTAAATACATTACACAAAGCTTACGTTCTAAAATGTTCCAGTAATTGTTTGCTTATTCATAATATAATCATATACTCAAGCGTTTTGTATTTACTTCTTGTGCTAAATTAATAAAAGAAAACCAAACTTTATTTATTTAACCGCTCCCTAATTTGGTTTTATTTTTTATAAGAACATGACATATCCCAAAACGAGTTATGATAAAAACACAGGGCACTAAAAACGTATTTTGATAAATTTGTAGATTCCAATGTAAACAAAATAAAAGTATTGATTGCGACTTAAAACACTATTATACACAGGGAGTTTTTGTCTATTTGCAAAATGAAAGCGGGTATACATGTTTTCATGTGAAGCTTTTAATTTTCATAATATGCAATATCCAAACAATACTAAATTACAATTGGATTGATATGATAATGAAGAACAAATTTTCCAGCGACAGCATTATCGAAATATTTACCGTTTTTAGTTATAAAACAAAGACTTTCCAGGTGCCTAGATCCCTTTTTGAAGGGACCAGCCTCTTTTGTATGGTCCCAAATGAAAGCCCTTAAAATTATGCACAATTTTGTTCTATATATATTTAGGAAAAATTTCAAACTACAGAAAAAATCAGTTATAGCGAAGTCCTAGGGACCAATGGAATTACTTCGTTCTATCCGTAATTCGTTATATTCGCATAACGAATTCGTAATTATATTTATAGCGAATTCACTATATACTGTGGTTTCATCAATATTCGTTAAATACCAATTTTCGTGGATTTCGTAGTTAAGTTGATCCACGAAATTAAATGTTCATTGAAGTGCAATTCTATTAACATTTTGCATTTAAAGGGTCATTGGCCACGAATATACATATCCTTGAAACTGTGATTTTCACTTTATCCACGAAAATTGATATCCTTGAATATTAATGAAACCTGAAAAAAATGTACATGTTTTCTTTCACCGGACTATAATTTTTGCTAATTTAGGCTAAAAAAATCATTACTTTAATAACTTTACTAATCGGATTGTAAATTGAAAAAAATATACGAAAATAAATTCTTTGAATTCTTTCTATTTTGCTAACTGAAAGTGCAAACTTTTTTAAACTGTAAAAAAAAATCGTTATTATTCACCTCTACGGGACTCAAAATCAGTTCGCTATATCCGTAAATTCGTTATATCCGAATTCGTTATAAACGTTAAATTTTGTAAAGATTTGTTAAGAATTTTAGCGGGGACTCAAAAAAACTTCGCTATATCCGAAAATTCGCTATATCCGTGTTCGTACTAAAAGAGTTTTACTGTAAAAAGTTACGAAGCTACAACATGAGTAAAATTAAGCTATTTTTAAAACATAGATTTTGATTAAATAATTCAAGTGGTATAATTAGAAAAAACTAAAATACAAAAATCAGAAAATATTCAAAGTGTCAATAATAAAGATTTTCAACTTTGAATTATTTGCTACGGGCCATTTCGGAGCCTTTGTCTGGAAACGAATGCCCCTAAAATTTTAAAAAGGGGAATAACTCAAAACTGGAAGTTCGATTTCAATTTGTTTTTGTGCTCTAGAAAATTCCTTTAATTTGTAATATACCATGCCAATTTGAATGAAATCGAATGACAAACAAATAAATTATTGATGTTTTAAAAACGTCTAGAAGAAGGATACAATAATGAAGAATTACCATCAGAATCAGTACAAGGTCTTCCGTTGGAAACGGAAGACCTTAATAAAACTTAACCAGTTAATGAACATTGAAAAAAATATAAAGAACACATACAACATACCAAAACTAAAGGAAAATAACCAAGAAAGCAACCATATACTCAATGACATATAAAAAAAAAAAACAAATCGATCAAGTAATTATAAGTTGTAAATTACATTCTGTTTACCAAATTTTGGAATACAACAACAGTACAGTGTACTTTGAATATCTTCACGGTACATACTCTGCCGAACTGAATCATTTTTGGACAAATGGATAACTATAGGATGAGTTTCATTAAAATAGTTATTAAGGGGGGGGGGGTGAAAATATTAGATAATATTTATACACAATTTGAAAAATTGAACAAAACTAGAAAAAACTTTATCAATGACTATTTGTATCATTGGTGATATTTTTGAAATATATATAATTGAATCACTAGTTTGTTTTTTTTTTGTTTTTTTTTTTGGGGGGGGGGGGTGTATGGTTTTTTTGTGGGTTTCTTCTTCTTTTATACAAAATAGTTATTAACCTCACGTTTCTTTTTATAAGTAGAAAAATATCATGTGGATTTACTACTTCCTTAAGAGAACGTTTCGAAGAGGAACATTGCAAAATTGAATTTGAAAGACAGCGAAAAATCTTTTTTGTCAAGTAATAGCATGATGGACTTTCAGCTAAATTTTTAAATACTGATTGTGTCTTTCATTTAAAAAGAATGATTGTTTATTTACCAAGAAGTCTCAAAGATAAGCACATGTAACAGTATTCCTGTTCTATCGCTCTTGTTTCAAAATTGTTTTACAGTATTTACTGAACCAGGGAAATAAAGTGTTTAAATAGTTGACAAATTCAACAAATATTTCATATTTTCTATTTCTGAAGTTTAAATATGGCATGCAAAAATCACGCAATTGACCAAAGAGTATGTTTGAATGTCAGAAATGATTACTTTGTAAATTAATTATCTAACAAACTAAAACCTAGAAATTGATTGACTTACTTTATATCATCAAATAAGGCGACTGGTGCAAGAACGTTAAAAGGAGGTATAAATTTAATCTTTAAATACTCAGGTTCTACAACTAAAATCAATAAAACACACTCACATACTTCATTCAAAATCATATTTGAGTGACAACTATTTAACCAACAAAAATCAATCTATTTGAGAACAAAAATACATTTTTGTGTTTAGCTCACAAAAAAATTGTGCAGTTTTTCGATTGGTCGATTTCTTCAACACAACTTTCTGCAGTATTTCTTCAATTCTATGTTTTTCATTACAAATCAATTTGAAAGATATTCTGAACTTCAGTGTCGTTATTTAGTTGATTTGTTCTACAAAATGTTTCGCTAAAACCTTTAAAACAAAGGTTTTAATTATTAGCGCTTTATAATTTGGAATGTTTTAGAACAAATTATACCTCTTTTTCTGATGAAAATTTGGCGTTAAATTGTCTTTTATTTTTGACAATGTTTGGAATTCACCAAAATACCGACTTTTGTAGAATGCATCTTGTTTATTTGTAATATTGGATTTTCTTCACCCTACCAGTGCCCCATTCAGCAACAAAGAGGTTGTCTCTTGTGTCCATGCACAAGCCCATTGGATAATTTAAAGCACAATTGTCTATGTAGCGCAGGAACTGTCCATCTTGATGCATAATGTGAATACGGTGGTTTTTACGGTCGGCTGTCAGTATCAGACTTTGACTATCTGTAGCTATGCCGCACGGTTCAAAGGATCGCTTGGTAGATGAGGGATTTTCACGTTTTGACGTTGAAGGATTACCAGTGTATCTAAATCTTCGTTTTCCAGCCACATTGACAACCACTACTGCTCGGGCTCCCCAGTCAGCCACGCAGATATCCTGATTTCTATTTTCACTGATGTATTTAACATAAGGACCAGATGAATAGAGAAGTTGGCCTTCGTCATCGAACATTATACTCTGTTTCTCTGTAAATCCAGAATAACGAACAACTTTTGTTTGATTATCAAATTCATTATCCATGATTACCAGAAGGTCATCAGTGGAGGTATTACAGACACACCGAGGGATCCAGTCCAGTAATTTGATAACGTCTTGTATCTTTCTTTTCTTCACTATGTTTACAGTTCTATTAATGTAATCGGTGTAAACTAGATAACCACTCCAAGTAACCGCAATGTCCTGTGGCTCGTTCCCTGACTTTGTTTTGACTGTTTCTAGTAGCATTCCATGAAGATTGTATACCCTCAAGGTATTATCATTATTTCCACATGCCCAGATTTCTTCATCGCTGAGACAAGAAACTTTTTGTAATTCTTTCTGAAAATCTCCATAATCTGTCATTAAGGTTGTGATGATCCTTGGTTTCTCAAGAAATGGTTTAAGAGGTTCGGTTAACACATCCGCGATTTCCAAGTCATGATTTTCTGTTTCAATGGATATTGCACCAAAGAGTTCATGAAGTGTTCCTGTGCTTAATTCATGGGCAGTGAATTTTGGAAGCGCTACCTTTATTTTTGGAGGCAGTTTTCTAAATTCTGCATTTCTAGATTTGTAAGTAGAAACGAGGCATCCATCGTTTGATTTTAATAACATTTTCAGGTCAGCAATGCTCTGCTTTATATCAGAAATGTTGTGTGTGATTAAAACTTCCTGCTTATTCAGGACCGCCAAGTTTGTATTGTCTATTTCCTGATTATCAGAATTCAGTTTCTTAATTATGTTGTCTATTTCTCTCTGCAATAGTTCTACTTGTTTTTGGACAGATGTAGTCAACTTCTCTGAATTTAAAAAACTTCAGCTTTTTGTACTTGAATATCAGTTACATAATCTTCAAATTCAGGAAATATAGATTCTTCCAATTCTTTCAAATCTCTTTGTAAGTCATCTTTCTTTCTTTCAAAACTGTTCAAAATATCAATCAAATTATGGCCCAGATGTTTTCCTGTGGAAATACAATGAAAACAAACGGGAATATCACATTTTTCACAAAAATGTTTGAACTGCTCTCTAGTGTGTTCCGTACAAGTTGGATAATTTGCAGTTGACCCCCGTTCACGTAACGGTACCACTTGATGTTTTTTTGATAAATCTAACAAATGGTCTCCAACACATAATTTACAGAGATATATGTGACAGAAATCACAGTGTAGTGGAGGGGAAGGACTTTCACATGAGGCACACCGCAAGACATCTTGGGCGCTGAGCTGAGGATCCATCGTAGCGCACCTCAGTCACTCAACTGGAAGAGGTTAAAAAGTTTTAAAATTACATAAATTAAGATAAATTATTTAATGTAAACAAATATATGAACATTCAAAGTGCAATTATTTTTTAACAATTTTAAAAAATGAACCTTTAATTAATTGTTATAATTTTGCATTTAAAGTTTCTTTGCATCGATTAAATTAGATTACTAGATTATTGATCTTATATGGAATTTGTTTATGTTTCATCCTGAAATGCTACTTGTAATTTAATTCCCTCACTGATAATTTGTTATGTGATATACCTATTTTATATTTTGGTTAAAAATGATATTTCTAGTTTTACAAAATAACAGTGAATTAAGTTTTCAACGTACCAAAAACAATGGAAAATTGACCTATTACAATTAAGAATGATATTTGTAGATTTACAGAACCAATCTTGAGTTAAAGTTTTCAATGTACCATCAAAAATTGTAAAAAGATAAATTGACCTTTTTTATTACTTTGCTAATGATTAAAACAATTTCCAGTTTTGACATTAACTTACGATTCCTTGTTCAACGGTCTTTGCAAAGTCAGAGACATATCGTGAAATTATAAGTTAAATTATTTATGAAAAACATATGATTGATCTTAATTAATTTTGTAACAAGCATTTTAAAAATGTTACTTTCATTTAAAGCTTATGCTAATTTTAAAGGAAAAAATATACATAGAATGTGTCTTGTAATGGTTTGATTGAAACCTGTCTCTTTCTACAGTGTCTGGAACTGTTTCAGGGTAGTTTTTATTTAAAAAAGAAATGTTTTAGGGATGTTAAAATATTCGCTTTCTTAACTAAATGGTCGACTGACAATACAATCTACACTTTTAATTTAATGCAACACCTTATCTGACGACTGGGGATTTTATGGAGGGTGGTATTTTAGTAAGAGTTATTATTCGCATGGTCATTAAAAAGTCTTTAACCATTTTTAGCTATATTATCAAACGCTACAGAAAAGTGATTAAAATGTGCACAAAATGTTCACCAACAATACACAGCTTCGCCAGCCAAGGGTTTTCGGTCCACTTTCCTCTCCATAAACCCTTGGTGGATTTCATTACAAAAACTCGGTGATGTTGTGGGTACCTAGCGAGCAACTTGAGTTGCGCCCCTTGCATATTTACATTTTAATCGAATTAAACAACGGGTTATATACACATTATGGCATTAATACATCTTGAAAACATTTTGACTACCGAATATCGGAACATAATCAACAATGTTATTAAATACGAATAAAGTTATAACATAGGGAAAGCTCGGGATGTTTTATTCATAGTGTTTTGTAAAAACCTGTACCGTGAGTGAAAAAGTCGCCGATTTATATGAAAGCTTTTATGCCATAAAACCAGGTATCGTTGTCGTGAATATTGCGGACAAAAGAAATTAAATCAAACACAGCTCATTGAACCTTTAAAAGCAGTAACTATAAGCAGGAACGTATATACTAACGGGATAGGCAATTTCTACATTCGCGCAAGCCTTGACAAGTTTGTAGAACTATGTCTAATCCCAGTAAAATATATAGGATTTTTAAGCGATCTGGTTAGACAATCGATGGGGAGGCACTGTACTCAAGAACTTGTGTCTCAGCTTGTTAAAAGCACCGAATGTTTTACCAAAGATCAAACATGTGTATTCTTTAAAAGTTTATTATTACAATCACTGCGATTGGATAAGCTACTCGCAGCTGCAGCCAATCATAAAACGGAGCTTGTCACCGAGTCTTTGTAATGAAATCCGCTTAGGGTTTATGTGGAGCAAAGTTGAACGAAATCCCTTGGCTAGCGAAGATGATAATGCAAAATTTAGAGAAATATGAATAAATAAATTCAAAAACATTTACAGAAATTTAGCACCAGTTTAATATGGTGTCAAAACCCTCAATAAAATGATACAAAACTAGCATCCTTTATGACTTTTTCAAATGTGATTCTTTATAATAAAAAATATTTTTTACAATATTTTATTGCTGGTAATGTAACAAAAATACTAGTGGATGTGAGATATTAAAACAGGTTCATCGAGAAGACGACCCCGAAAAAAATAAACAAAACCAAACAAAAATTAACAAAGATCTCATCTAGAAAAATTTAACATAAGTAAAAAGTTTACAGGACAAAATACATGCAGAATAAATACACTTGAGTTATAAAAATATTTTTTCAATTTACACTAAAAATCGAATTAGATTAAATACTGGCATAAAATCTTCCAACAATCTGTTGGATCTCCCATGGGTACCAATTATGCCCCATTTTAGCAGACCTATTTTTGTATTTTTATGAAGCAGAATTTAATCAAAAACTTGAAACGTGAAAAATATAAATCACTCACTGTGGCCTTCAACACAACTTTCAGGTATATCGAAGACGTATTATCAATTAATAATTGTTATTTCCTTACTGACGCCGACTCGATTTATCCCAGTGAAGTTGAAATAAAAGATGCCACAGAGTCTGCGTTATCTGTTTCATATTTGGATATTTCACTGGAAATGGACATTGGTGGTATCCAATCAACAAAACATTATGATAAAGGAGATGACTTCAATTTTCGTATAGTCAACCTACGTAGAATATGCTTTCATCCACTGCAAATGGTGTTTTTGTATCTCAGTTAATTCGATACACAAGGGCATGCTCTTCGTATGAACAGTTTCTAAGGTGAGGCAAGCTACTGACAAACAAGTTGATAAAACAGGACTATCAACAGTCAATTTTTCTTTCCGTAAGTTCTATGGTCAATACAATGACCTTGTCACAATACAACCTTCCACTGGGTCGCGTGCTGACTAATGTTAATTACTTATTGTTAGACCATAATAAAACCTAATTTTCTACGCATTTTCCGGGGTTTTTTAAACGACAAAGAGCACACGGCGGGTGTGACCGGTCAGCAGGGGATGGTCACTCCTCCTAGACACCTGATCCTACCCTTATATTTTTAGAGGTAAGTGTTGCTCTGCTTTGAATTTGTATTTCGTTTTATAGATTTTTGAAATGTTTAACAGTTAGTTATTGTCAGATTTTCATCTCATCTTTTACTTTCATTTTAAGATAACAACATTTACATGTAATGTCCATCTTTTTTTTATTTTTGTTACAGTCATTTTATACATGTTTTGAAACTGTTGACATCAGATTTTGTGTAAAGAGTAAAAGATTATCAGTCCCTTTGTTTTAAGTCTAATTAACCAATAAATAAAAAAGAACAGTAAGATGAAGCTCTTGATCTCTTTACATTGTATAGTTTTTAAGCAGTTGCGTGGCCAAAAATGGTCTTCCTCCAAGATTCCAACTAATCTGATGAATATTCACTGCACCGCCTTAAAGTCAAAATTCAATAAACCGTCTGGTCAAATTTCTATTGCTTGAAAAATATATTTGTTCTTTTAACCTAGCGGTAATTTGTTGTTAAAGTGTTTTAAATCTCCGAGTTTCTGCCTGCGCCAGGTATCACGGCCTTCTTAATGTATCGTCGTAAACAAAATATTTAATATTACTCGATATACTATATAAAATGATATACTTACATGTATATCATTGAAAAATAAATGACTTCAGATTTCTTATAATATTGAAAAAAAAAACAAATTAACCAACGATTTATTATTTTGAAACATCCACAATATCCTATTTTTTGTGCGATGTTGGAAAAGATTTCTGTCAGTGTTTACATTAACTGAATTGTTTGAAACTTACTTACTTACTTACATATCATGGTTGCTTTAAACGCTCTCGTCTGATAAATTCAAATTTTAAACATACATGTGTGCATCAGTCCAAACTTAAAATGCAGTAGGACAACTTCTTCTCTTCGTAATAATCAATGCAGAAACGACAGCCGTTGTAAACGCTTGACCTAATTCAATTCAATATGCAGATAAAGTTGTAAATAGATAAGTTCATATTTAAACCCACAGACATATTGGCGTCATTTTAAAAGCAATACAATTACGGATATCATCGGTGTAAACAAATACTCTAGCGCAGATATTGTGTAGGTTATTTGCAAAATGCCTTAATTGATAAGTATAGATACTTGCATGTGAGACAAACCTCAAGCTAAAATGTAACACAGTATAAAAAACACATTGCGGCACTTTTTTTAAAAATTATTTCCGGTTAACTAAATGAAGGATTTTTTGAAAAATCATGTGGGCAAATGGCAACTTGCAAGCTGCAAGGTACATTGTTTACATCCGCCAATGTAACCGTAGCAATAGCACATTTTGGTATCTGATCAGGGGCTAAATAAGCCTAAGTTATTGTAATACTTTCCTTACTTTATACACGCAATAACGTTCCGTAGAATAAACTGTTGAACAATTTTATTTTCATTTTTAATTAGATCATGTTGCCCTCATTTGAAAATGACATTCTGACATACACAGATGTGAAATCTTACACTAGTAAGCAAAAAGAAAAAAATATTTTTTTTTAAAGCGTGACGGATGTTTCATGTTTTTTTCGACCTATATACAATAATCAAGATTATGAGGTCGTGTTGATGCTTGTTTAAAAGGTCACGTGACCTTGGTTTATGTTTGACATTTATCAAAGAGTATTGATAATTTGATATACTATCTTGAGTATGTCCTTCTAAACAAGTTGTGTCATGACCATTTTATCACGAATACTTCTTTGGGTTAAATTACAAAGTGTAACATCGTATAAGTCCCTCTCAAGCATTAACTGTAAACTTGTTTGAGAAAGTAGGCGTCTCTTACAAACATTGTGACGGATATTGCTTTATCATTTATTCAAAATTTATCACATGATAAAATAGCATTATATAGCAATTGACTTAAAAAAGATTGAATCTTGGACAGTCGTAGTACTCAAAAGCTTTATATAAAAAATAGATTTTACAATCGTTATCTTAGTTCTAAATCATTATTATGGTGTTGTGTGTATTTTGCCGTTCACCCTACCAGAACTATGTGGCCGAAAAAAACTTTATTCATTAAGGAAAATTATATTTTTGATATAAGTACGTTTTACGGGGAAAAAATACAGAATAAAGATTGGAGTATTGGATGTATGAAATTCATTTTAATTTTAAACTGTGCACCATTTTCACCAAGAAAATTCTTCATTTCTAGAAAGTAGCTATAACAAAGATAATTTATTTTATCATTGTGCTATCAATTTTGTCTCTTTTATCTGCTAAAGGAGATGCCAGACGAAGCCCCCCTCCCTCTCTCTGTCTCTTTTTTGGGGACATACTTTTGTTGGCAATTTCGTCTGTTGCACAAATAGATGACAATTATGATTTTTTTAAACAAGTGTTTTAAACATTATGCATGTGGTATCATGCCAGGTACTTATTTTCAACCATTTCTCGTCGAGGGATACGTGTGTAACGCAATGTATGCAGTGCAGTGCATAAACCACTACGGAAATTGATTGTCCTTAAGGACACAGAACTGACCTTACCTGGGTATTATTCTATAATACCTATTTGTGTTTTACCAGTTACCATTATTTGACTCACTGTCTGCACAATTAAGAATGAATTTAGCATTAAATTACCAATTAACTGGCAGAGATTGAATGAAGTGACAGATAAACACTTCAGGTTACGCACTTTCTACGCAGAAATAGGAACAATTTATTTATTGTAGTCATTGTTTTATGTTAAAATGTAAAATCAATTATTTCAGAACAAAAAAGCTAGGACGTTATTCTATGTCATTCTCTTTGTATGCTTTCCTGTTTCTAAAAAAATCTATTTTAATTGTTTATATAGTTATATAGTTATTTTTTACGTTTATCTTCTCACAAAATTGACAATCAGTCTTAGCGGCACTAATTAATTCTTAGAACAGGTAAAACACATATGCATGATTTCAAAAGATGTTTTCTTGTATGTTTGTGTATATTGTATATATTTTTTTTATAAATACATAAAAAACCAGTTAATTTGCCCATAAATGATTTTTTTATTATATAAAATTTAAGCTGTTTTGATAAAGACTTTCATTTTTTATATCACCGGAAAAATAAAAATTACAAATTATATCCTGTCTTGTTTATAGAGAAAAGACTACTTAAGGGTTTATTGTACTTTCTGCACTTTCCCAGCAAGTGTGTTCAATTTTGTCAATTTCATAACATCACAGACACATTTGCATCTAATTCATTTTATAAAAACTTACTTGAAGAAAACATTGGGTTAAGACATCTTTTTCATCGGTGAACGTTGTAGTTCGCACCTACACATGCCGTGTTAAAGCAGAATTGAGTAGGGTGTCTCCTTGATTGTTCAATACTATCGCTTATTCTGACTAAAACTTTTTAACTTTAGACTATACGCAAGAAGTCGCTCCTAGTTATCTTTTTGTCCAGTTGCATTTCCATATTATTTTTCATGTCCATTTTATGGTTATTCATTTTGTTGAGTATAGCTTACTCTGCATGCCGAAAATTCAACTTATGTGTTGTCCGTGTCTTCCTGGTCTGGTATTTTAAACATATGCAATTCCTTTTGTAGGCTTGCTAATAAATTGCGTGACAAAAACCGGTATTCGAAAATTTTACGGACAAATGATTCATTCAAAATACAAGTATGAATAGATTTCTTTCAAATTTATAACTCAAAAGAAAGAAAGCATATACTAGTATCTTAAATGAGTAATAAATAACATGTTTATTCATTTTAAACCCCTCAACGTCTGAAACAGAATGAAAATGGTTTTATTTTACAAACATCAAACACAAATACGGAGTTAATTTCGGAGTTAATCTAAGTGTTACAAAACTATAGACCATTTTAAAAGTTTATATTTCAATAAGTTTTCAAATTCTTTGGTTTGTATTTGTATCAAAAAGGAAATTCTACAGTAATTGGTTAAATACATGCACATCCGCTCTCTTTATAACGTATATATTTTAACCAATCTATGTAAACGAAATTTATCAGGACGGAAATTCTATAGAAATTGATTAATTTTCTTAACCCACTTCTGTAGAATTCCCATCATGAAATGTATGTTCAATTGATCAAGAACTCTTTATTTACTGTTAAAATTTGTGGTTTACCAACATTGAGATTTTATATGGTATACAGTTTTAACTATTAATTTATTTTTATTTATTTTGAACGTAAAATTCGATTTAATCTCTAAAATTAAGAAGCGATGAATTAAAATTGCCTGTATAGTTCAAATGTCAACCTCCTCAAAAAACCGAAATACACAGCAACACGGAGGTGGGATCACGTGCTTAGGAGAAGTAAGCATCCCCTACCGACAAGATCATGAAAAACAGAAGAAATCGAAGTCGGTCCGGTGTATAAATAATGCTTTAACAAGTATGAAAAACGTCAGTCAGAATGTATCCTAATGAAAAATTGTAATTGCTGATAGGGTCTTTGGAACGACCAAAGAACTTGCCTAAAAATGATTTTAACCGACGTTCTTGATATTTTTGTTCCACAAACTTCTTTGTAACTAGCTTGCCTCGTTTAATAAATTGTTCGTATGTAGATCATGCTCTTGCATAACAAATAAGCTGAGAGACATAAACCCCATAAGCAGTAAGTAAGCAATAAAAAAGAAAAAAATCTATGCAGATAAAGTTTTCAAATATTTGACCATTCCTAGTACGTATGTACGTAAAGAAGTCAGTATATTTTGTATCGTATTTATCTTGCAATTCTAAACAGATATATACCATTATCAGTGTATAGATGTTCAAGTTTAGTGATATACAAAGCTCTATATGATTCCAGCATTCCCTTATCTGACTGCCTTCAAACAGATACCTATATATATAATAAAGATTAATATTATCTCGGACAAGTTTGTCAAAACTTGATATAAAACATCCAAACGTGTAGTGAGAGATATAGCATACACAGTCGAAATATTAAAAAAACAAATCTAAGTAAAAAAAAAAAGCAATTCTTTAAGTAAATATTCCGCACTTACGATGAAGATTTCCACGGTTAATTTCAAGAGTCTTTACATTCACTTACCAAATTACTTAAAGGGTACCTGCAGTGCCGGTCAATTTTTGATATAATGGAGATCTATGTGTAATCATCTGAAAATTTTACAGCGATCGCATAAGTAGTTTTCGAGATATTTGGGGAAAACCCGATTTCACACCTGAACGAGTTTTGAATCAAGCCGATTTGGCGCGAGATGAACTGTGACGTCACGGGGTCAACGCCGCTGTATGAGAAACAGGAATATCGTATGAAAACTGTTCGTTTTCTTGCATTGTTTTATCGATATATGAACATTTTTTTTCTGTTATTTTGTTTCCTTATCAACCCTGGATGACTAATTATACTGTCGTTTGAGTTTAACCCGTATTTTATCGAACAAAAATGCCGAATTCGGACAATTGTTCGCTTCATGAATTTCGTCAAATGTGTAACACATTTTACATATAAATGCACACCATATGTAGCAAAATGACAATTAATCAAAGCATTATTGTTATATGAAACATATTTTGTTAAAATTGTCATTCTTTCGAATGATTTCTCAGTGACATTATTAACTGATTAATAATATTGATAATACATAATGATATTTCGTAAAAGGTAACTCGGGGTCTATTCCTCGTATAAGGCATAACATTACAAATGATGTCGCCCGATTATTCAATAATATTGATATCGGACCAATAACAATCAAAATAGTATGCATTCTTTAACAAACAAACACGGGATTAAAACGGATCAAGGCGAAAGTCCAAGATGGCTGCATGCATGATTATGTCTGTCTCGTATTCTTTTAAAAATACGATAATGGAATTTAATTTTACATTTATTTACATCCTTTGTCAAAATGTTCCAGTTTATTTAGATTTCATAATGATTCGTTGTCAGTATTACAATTTAAGCTATACGGAGTTATAAAGCGTTTAATTGCTGACCATAGCGCTCGAAAGAAAGTTGCACTTTATTAAATAACAAATTATAAATCCGAAATAATTACTTGATCACATAAAAAAGGTTTCAATTACAGAATTGTAAATTTTTGTCATTATTTAAGTGATAAGATAAGTAACAATAAAGGCATTTACTTCGAACATTAGTTTTACTATTTAATAGTATCATGCATGCTTTTTTAATCACTGATTGTCGGACTATACACATGTTTTAGCTGACGAATGCTTGATTTTACACAGTCTAATTTATTTTTCTGTTTTATCTTTTAACAATGGAGTAGCTAATTATACACAAATCAATTTACCAGTCTAGAGGTGTGAAACCCTCTCTTTGTTCACCAGACTCGTGTACCTTGTGTATACATACCCCAGATACACGTGTGTCTGGAGCAGTGGCTTCGTTAGTTTACCTGTTTACCTGTGTCATTATCTCGGATCACTCGTGTGTGAAAGGATATTATGTAATCAATAAAATGAATAATGAACATAAATTTGCCCATGTAAGTGTTTAAGATATCGTATTCATCGGTAAAAAGACGACGAGAATAACAAATTTTAAAATCCTTTAAAAAGAAATCTGATTGTAATAAAATAATAACGGATACAAATTTCTAGATCTACAATACTTAAATTAACAAAATACGTCAAAACATCAGACCTATATCAATCATTTTGGCTGAAAAATCGAATTTAATTTGTATAGCTTTGTAAGGAAATTTCCCTCGTGTTGACCTCGTGACGTCAGTTCTATCGCCTAATTCTGTTTTCTCTTGATTAGATTTCCCAAAGCAGGTAAAAATAGCCACTTTGAAGAGGCGTAACTCCGTTATTTTTGCACCGATTTCGATGCGGTTTTTTGCATTAAATTTTGGTAAATAAACTCTTTAACATATGTTTCACATCGGCTGGGCTGCAGGTACCCTTTAAAACGCTTAACACGTATTGATTTCACTGTCTATGGCTTTAATATTTGTTGCAGTTTTCGTACAGGTAATTATTTAAGCTGATATCAATTCATATAATTATTTCGTCGCCCTTTAATTTTCGATCGTTCCTTATTTGCTACTTTCGTAGGGTATATAAACCGGTTGAGAAAGCTCAATTGGTTGATTTCCGATCGATACATTCTTCTAAATTCTCAAACTTTGTTGTAAAAAAATATATAGTATAAAATGAAATAAAAATAAAAGTTTAAAAAATAAAGAAGGGTATTTTTAAACGAATTGACAAGGTTTCCAAATATTATTGCACATATAGTGCTGTCTTACTTCGTATGAACATCGAACACGTGTGTCGGGCTTACATGTCTACATCATATTTAAGACTCCGGCACTCCATCCAATATATTACATAACACGCAATAATAAATTCAAGAAAGTAACACTGTGTTGTCATTTTTTCAGTCTCCACAAATAAACAGTGCAAATTCCGAAGTACTTCTACTACAGTGTATTGGCTCATAAGCAATGATCAAAGATTTTAGGAATATATGTACCATGTTTTTAGTGTTTTAGTTTAGTTTTTCACTGGATATTTCTTACCGATGCAGGAGTTGTATTCTCTTCATAAACTGGCTATACAAATGTTTCCGTCCAATGTAACGTGTTCGAATGAACTAAATACCAAACTAAGGTGAGGCAAGAATAGTACTCATACAAGTCTGTAGGATGTATGTAACAATAAGCATGACTTTATACAACTGTATCATGGCAGTAAACGAAATTAAAAGGGGAATAATGCGTATTTATGAAATAATTACATTTAACAAGATAGTTAATAAAAAAACAAATAGTTGCTTTACTCCTTTGGTGTTTTTTTTATTTGTGTAATGAAAGATAGAGATAATATGATGATACATCGAATGGTTTACATGATTCCTTGTATGTGGAATTCAATTATAGAGTAAAGTAATAACTACAATTTCTGGACTCTATCCAATTTAAAATACTTTTTGCTTTAAGTATTAGAGGATTTTGGTCTCATTCTGCTATGCAATGCTCCAAACAAGTCCTGATGAATGATTCAGTCTAAAAATAATATTTCAAATGAAACTTAAGTGCAGTAACAATGATATGCATGTTCAAAACAACATTTTTGCGTATTTTCATATGTACCAAGAGCAAAATCCCCTAAAATGACCCTGATAACCATTCAAAACGAAAAACAGCAGGGATATGGTATCACTGAAAAGTTTTATTACCGAGTGCAACAAAAGTGTATCATATAACCAGTCGGTTATAGGATATGAAAGTTTAAGTTTGAAGCTATTATAAACATGCGTCCTTAAACCAGGTGCATTGTCTACTCAATGTTTCAAAGAAGTTTTGTCAATAGGGTGACCTTTCAAAATCCTTCGGGTGGCCGATTTGTATAAAATTCAAAATTAAACAATGAAAAGAAAAAAATTATTCGCTTTTTGAGTCTTATATATCCATAGTAAATAATAAATATATCAAGGGCAAATGGACAGAAAACTGTAGTAAGATCAGATAGTCTATACTATAGAAGACAAATTCGACAAATACGAAGACAAAACTCGTATCGGCCTCCGGGGCTGAAACAGGTTATCGGGCTGATACGGATCCGTATCACACAGGGGCTGATAACCTGTTTCAGCCCCGGAGGCCGATACAAGTTTTGTGATGTCATCTGTATATCATATACAAAAACCCTGTATTTATTATTAAGTATGTAACAAATATACAGTAAAAAGCTATTTTTAAAAAAAAAAATCCGTAAGTATATGCACGCAAAATACACGTTTGATCAAACCAACTAGAATGTATATTTGTGCACATTATACAAAATCATTTAAGATTACTCAAAGATCTTAAATGCGGTTGAGGATCAAGAAGCTTCATGTTATAATTTTAGGAACAAGACCGAAGTATCCCTTTATAAGCAGGAGTTACGTATATGTAAATTTATAATCAATTAGTGAATATAAGGCCTTGAAGTGACTCTGCATATAAGAGACACAAAAACAGATTGTGACAGCCAAATAATTGGATTTAACTCGTCGAAGTTAAATCAGTTTATCAAATATTTTCACCATAATAATAACCCTCCAACCCTTGGGGACCTTTACGCATATTAGCTGGTCATCGCGTGCACTTTGGGATATTAGCTAGAACTTGTGACGTCACAGACTCCCTGCAGAACATCCCATCAGTCGCTGCTTTGAATTTGAAAGGGTATACTTATATTTGGTTACATATACCCCCTTTCCTACCTCTGAGCGATGCCTAAACGGAAGGCACAACACCAGCCCATGGCAAGACGGCGGTCGAGGAGACAAACCGCAGACGTCCCCGAGGAGATAAGACAAACCCCCGACGCCCATGTCCAGTCGACAGGCGGCTAGACTGCGGGGACACAATCCGCGCCTAGCGATGGCGGGAAAATTCCGGTGCACATAAGCGACTACCAACTAAGACAGTTAGCCGAGGCCATATCGGCGGGCATAGACAGAGGCGCCACACCATCAAGTTCTACGGAGCCTGATCTTACCTTCGATGAAAATGCAGGTAATGGAATTTTAAATTTCCCTTTGTCAGGTTCAGCAGAAATTGGCTATCATGCAGGCTGTAGCAGGAATGGGTGCAAGTCACGTTATGTATTCCCTATTTGCCCCTACTTTTGTTTCTAATAATAGTTGGAAGTTTCTAGTTAATATACTTACTTCCGTGGTTACTATAAATAGGTTTGCTTTGCCATATAGATCGATAATAATCCTTCACACGTGTTCGATCATCATAGGAAATGTCCAGTTTTGTTTATACTTTTCGATTGGTTAATATACCGGAAGTAACCTTTTTCGGGTGGTGCTAAATACAGTCAAAGGTCATACCCCTACAGTCTATTCACTAGATTTAACGTTATATTTTTCTATTGTCGTGGTTGCTATATAAAGCCCCGAAATTCGTAGTTTCTTGGGGACTTGTTAAGCATTGATTTGCTGTAAGTTTCTCACTTCTCTAACATGGTTTATTAGGTATTTAACAGGTTGCACCCGTTAGGAGAATAATTTGATCATTTTGTCGTCGTCATTTGCTCCTGTTGAATTATTTTTGGCCCTTAAACTAAAAGTTAAGTGTTAGGTTCTTATTAAAAGGGATTTTTGTATTAAACCTAGGCCGTTCCCCCGGCTAGGTGGGCTAGCGTTCCCGTACGCTAGGATGGGGGGTGATTTTTGTTGATGATTTTGATGGTGGTGTTCATAGGGATTTTTGATAGGAATTTTTGATAGTAACATTTTTTTGGTTTATACTCGGCAGGAATTTACCATTGTTATAATTATTTTGTTTTTGTTATTTTCTATAAAGTCGTAAATAAATGTTGTTTGTTGAGGCTGGTGTTTTTCATTACAGTGTGTTGAACGGTGTCAAAAGGTGAAAAATATATATTCTTTAACTTAAAATTAAGACCAAGCAGAATCTCAAATCATCAAGAACCTGGGAAATAAATTATAATACATAGGAAACGGTAAACATATTTCAGAGTGTGATTCTGACCCAACCCGTCCTATTACAAAAATGGTGCCGTCTACCAAGGATTTGAGCCCGCTGTATTTGGCTTTTTGAGTGATTTTTGGGTTGTTGGTAAAACCACTTGTGTATTTCACGCCCACGTATTTTTCAGTCAGCTGTTTTGTTAAAGCCTATTTCAATAAACATAATAAAAATTCACGCTAAAAAAATGGATAAAGATTCGCGATTTGAAAATTTAGCAAAACCTCAAGATTTTTACGGTGTACCAGATGGTCAATCAAAGCAAACTTTTGTTGATTTAGATGAAGTTTATAAGAAAAGTCCACGTGCTAAAATATCTGACAGAATTCTAAAAAGTGCCGAGTCGTACATTGCCCGTGCGCCACGTGTCAGAGAACCTGATGTTTACAGAGCACCTGTTCGAACAATGCATGACACAATAGAAGAGACAGTGTTTTTCAATGACCGATATTATCCGGACACGAGTGACTTTGTCGATGAAACTACTTTGTCGCAATATGATTTAGAGTTAACAGAACCTAAAGAATATTCTGGGACTATAAAAACAAAGAGTGGGTTACGCGTACCTGATTCAGAATTTCTAAGGGAAGATATTAGGAAAGAACTTAGACAATTATTTTCAGATTTTTCAGGTATTTCAGAAAATCCCGACACTTCGAGTTATGATCCAAAATTTCAGAGTATGAATTTGGAAACTGAAAATAAACATGTTAAAGACATTCGGAAATCAAATCCTGAGTTTGTTACAAGTACTCCAATTAGTTATGGAGATAAATCTTCATTTTCAAATCAAAATAAAATGCCTAAAACACCGGCACGCGTACACTTTGACTCGACGTCCGCAGATTCCCGTCAATCCCGACGCGACATTCACTCGCGTGAGAGTTCAAGAGATACTTTGGACAGAATGTTTTCACAACCTGGTACCCAAAGACACTCTGTTTCAACTCTCAATACTAAACCGTCCTTGCATGCTTCTCAATTAAACAAGAGTTCCCGAATAAATGAGAATTTTGAGACTCCGCGCCGAATGTCAAATAATCAGACAAGGGGAATAACTCCTACGAGATTAATTCCGCAAGCAATGGCACAAGAGTTACCTCCTCGTGAACATTTTGTAAATTCTCATAGGCTTTCAAGAAAAGAAAAAGAACCTCAAATTTATGATGGTACAACAGACTTGGAAATTTATTTACAGCATTTTGAATGGGTTGCTAGGTACAACAACTGGACAAGTGCTGAAAAAGCACAACAGTTGGCCATTAGTTTAAAAGGGGAGGCTCAACAAGTTTTCAGAGATTTGGACCCTTGGGAGATTAGAGAATTTAATGACATTAAACAGGTTCTCTTACAGAGATTTAACCCTCCTGGTCGTGAAGCAGCATATCGATGTCAATTTAAAAATCGCAAGCGCATTGAAACTGAGAGCATTTCAGAGTTTGGTTATGCACTAAAACATCTTTCAGCAAAAGCGTACCCACAATTAGATAGAGTTGCTAGGGAGACTTATGTCATTGATCAGTTCATTTGTGGTCTTAACCATACTGAAATAAAAAAACATGTTCAATTTAGACACCCTAGATCTGTTGATGAAGCTATTACATTGGCTATTGAATATGAAGCATTTGAGGGGCCCAAAACAATTCTCAGGAAACCTTTGAGTGAAGAGAAAAGTGTGCATGTTATTTCTGAAACTCCGCAAACTTTTGAAAATTCTGGGAAAGATTTGGCTTCCATAATTTCTGAAGAAATGGCTAAACTTATGAGTACGCTCACATCTGAAATAAGATCAATTAAATCAGAAAGATGGTTTAAGTGTAAATATTGTCAAAGGAGAGATCACCCTCATTGGAAATGCCCAAATAAACCAAACTTTAACAGTGATCAAAATAATGTTCCAACCACTTCAAACAATGTCAATTCAAATTCGGGAAAATAGGTGGGGTTGGATTCGAGGCCGACAATTCAGCCCTTAAAACTGGTGAAGAAAACAAACTTACCAATAGGCCAATAATTTCATTGAATACAATACAACCAAGTTGTTTGTTTGTTGAGGCAAAGATAGATGGTGTTCTAATGAGTTTTCTGGTTGACACAGGTTCTGCAGTTACTATTCTTGATGAGGATATATTTGACATGTTATATGGAAAGATAAAACCTAAGCAGCTGAAAAGCGTAACTAAAACGCTGTTGTGTGCGAAAGGTGAATCAATTCCAATACTGGGAATGTCAAATTTTTCATTTAGTTTATGTGACTCAGATACTATCTTTGAGCAAGAGATGATTGTTGGAAAGTTAGAGGGAAATATTAGTATTTTGGGAGTAGACTTCTTGAAGAGTTATTCAGGAGTTATTAATTTCCGTAATGAAAGTTTGCAGGTTGGCAAACAGATATTTCCTCTTTCACAAACCCCACTAAACTTGCATAGATGTGCCAGAATCCGACTCTGTGACACTATTAAAATACCCCCTGACACAGAGTTCTATTGTAAAGGGTACATTCAAGGGAAACTTGGTACATATTATGGTTTGGTGGAACCCAAACAAATTGTCAATGTAAATGGTCTTTTGATGGCTAAAACTTTGGTCAATCCTAAAAAGGATGAGATTTCTATTTCACTCCTTAATCTTACAAACAGGTCAGTTAGATTGAATAAAAATACTTGCATTGCTGATCTAGAACCAGTGGAGAGTGTGCATTATATCGAGCCTCAATCTCAAACTCATTCTAAAATTTCAAAACTCCCAGATCATTTGTCTACATTGTTAAGTAAAGTGTCAGATGAATTGAATGGAAAAGAAAAAGATCAAGTTAAAAACTTATTGACAGAATTTGAAGATATTTTTATGAAACCAGATGGAAAGTTGGGTCACACAGATTTGGTTGAACATAACATTGATACTGGGTATGAAAATCCAATTAAAATACCTCCACGTAGACTTTCTCCAAAGCAAAAAGAAATTGTTGACACTGAACTTAAGAAAATGCTTGAACAGAATATCATAGAGCCTAGTAATAGTCCCTGGTCTGCTCCTGTTGTTTTGGTTACAAAGTCTGATGGGTCTACCAGATTTTGCATAGATTTTCGCAAACTGAATTCAATAACAAAGAAGGATGCATATCCCTTGAACAGAATTGATGATGCAATTGAAGCATTATCAGGTGCACAGTGGTTTTCCACTTTGGATTTAGCTAGTGGATATTGGCAATGTCCATTGAAAGAGTCTGACAAAAGTAAAACCGCATTTACCACTCACAGGGGATTATACCATTTCAATGTTATGCCCTTTGGGTTATGCAATGCCCCTGCAACATTTTCACGCCTTATGAATTTAGTGTTGGGTGGACTCAATTGGACGATATGCTTATGTTATTCAGAACACGTCATTGTATTTGGCAGTACATTTGAAATTGCATTAAGAAATCTTAAAGATGTTTTTGAATGTTTGCGGAAAGCTAATCTGAAACTCAAACCTAAAAAGTGTACATTGTTTCAAACTGAAGTTGCATATTTAGGCCACCGGGTTTCTAAAGCTGGCATCAGCTGTGACCCTAAGAAAATTTCTGCTGTTCAAGATTGGCCAATTCCAACCAATGTTACAGAAGTTCGATCATTTTTAGGTACTGCAGGTTATTACCGAAAATTTATTCCAAATTTCTCAACCATAGCATCTCCCTTGAGTCAACTCACGAGGAAAAATAAAAGGTTCAAGTGGGATGAAAACTGTCAGAAAGCTTTTGATGAGCTGAAGTTATTGTTAGTTTCTGCTCCAATATTGGCATACCCTATTGCTGATGGAAAGTTTGTACTTGACACAGATGCAAGTGATACTGGGTTAGGTGGTGTTTTGTCCCAAATTCAAAATGGGAAAGAAAAGGTTATTGCCTATGCAAGTGTTTCTTTACTAAACTCTCAGAGAAAATACTGTACAACCCATAAAGAACTTTTAGCAATTGTTACCTTTTTGAAACATTTCAGAAATTATTTGTTTGGTCAGAATTTTTTACTGAGAACAGACCATGCTTCTCTCAAATGGCTTAAGAACTTTAAAAATCCAGAGGGGATGATTGCTCGTTGGATAAGCATTGTAGATATGTATGACTTTGAAATTGAACATCGTAGGGGAACTTTACACTT
Source organism: Magallana gigas (assembly GCF_902806645.1). Taxonomy (NCBI): domain Eukaryota; kingdom Metazoa; phylum Mollusca; class Bivalvia; order Ostreida; family Ostreidae; genus Magallana; species Magallana gigas. The sequence continues at coordinate 57,038,109 of NC_047563.1, forward strand.
AAATGCCGATGGTTTATCCCGAATTCCAGTTAAACGTAAATGTACAAGAGAAAAATGCCCCGATTGTGATTCTCCGGAACACTTAGCAAATAATCATGGTTTAAACTTAGAGGTTGTGGCTGAAGAAGGAAAATTTCCGCATGAAGAATCTAAGTATTCTGAGCAGGGAATCTATCCTGTGCAAGCCATTGACAATACTTCTGATGTTTCAAATTGGGTAGAATGCTGGGGTCCTGATCAAATAAAAGAATGGCAAAATGAAGATAGCAATATTGGCAAATTTAAAACACTCAAATCAACAACTGATCATAAACCAAACAGACAAACAATGGGGTCATTCTCCTATGAAGTTAGAATTTTATGTCAAATGTGGGAAGAATTAGAAATCAAACCCGATGGGATACTTTACAGAACAAGTGAAAAAGATCCACAGGGAAACATCTTAAATCAAATTGTAGTGCCTCAAATTATTAGAGAAAAGATTTTAGAATCCCTCCATAATTCCAGATTATCAGGTCATTTAGGCAGAGACAAAACATATGAATCTATTAAGAGAAAATTCTATTGTCCTGGAATGTCCCACGATGTAAAACTTTGGTGTCAATCATGTGATCTTTGTGCACGTCGAAAACCAGGTCCAGGGTTTGGGAAATCTCCACTTCAATCTTCTCTTCTTCAATCTACAAAACCTTTAGATAGAATTGCAATAGATATTTTGGGTGGTTTACCTAAAACTAATAATGGAAATGAATATATCATTATTGTTGGTGATTATTTTTCAAAGTGGAAAGAAGCTTATGCTGTTTCAAATCATACTGCACTTACAGTTGCTGATAAACTTGCTACTGAATTCATTGCACACTATGGTGTTCCAAATCAGATACATACAGATCAAGGGAGAGAATTTGAGAGTGAATTATTTTCTGAACTTTGTAGACTCCTGGGTATTGAGAAAACAAGAACTACTCCTTATCGACCTTAGTCTGATGGACTTGTAGAGCGTTTTAATAGAACCATAATTGCCATGTTGTCCGCTTTTGTAAATGAAAATAAAGATGACTGGGATGATCATTTGCCTTACCTTATGATGGCTTATAAAGCTACCCCCCATCTTAGTACAAAATGTAGTCCAAATTTACTTATGCTTGGTAGAGAAATATCTTGTCCTCTAGATATTATGGTCGGAATACCTCCTGAAAATCCCCGGAAATTGTGTCCTTCAATGTATGTCAAATGGTTAGAAATTGCAATGCATAATGCTTTTGAATTTGCTCATGATAATTTGTGCATTGCAGCTCAGAGACAAAAACAATATTATGATAAAGGGTTAAAACCAAGAGAATATGAGCCTGGTGATTGGGTTTGGAGATGGTATTTGCCTGCGATTTCCAATAAATTAGGTCAAGGTTGGTCAGGGCCATATCTGGTAATAAAAAGAATTTCAGAATGTTACATACGAAATACAGTTAAATTCTGAAAAAAATCCCATAGTCGTCCATGTGGATCACCTGAAACCATTCCAAGGGAGACAACCTCCTATCAATTGGCTGGAAGAGGTAGAGAGCTTCCAGGCTGATGAAGAAAATCTGAGCGAAACTTCCCCTTCACAAATTTCTGATGATTCTCTGGTGCAACCTGTACATAATTCTCCTGTGAAAACAAGAACTGGGAGAATAGTTAAGCCAAGAGAGATCTATTCTCCATAAATTGCAGATAAGTTAAAAATAATAACAAATTCTTTATATCAATATCTTTTATGCAGAAATTTTCATTAGATTAATGGTTAATTTTTTTTTTGTAAGAAGGGGATTGGAATATATATAAACAGCTGGTCTGTTGAGCGCTCTTTTCCAAACCCTGTAATTACTAGTACACTCGGACAATGAATAATGATCTGTATATATTGTAGGTACTTAATTGTCATAAATAATTTCAGAAATATCTATGGAGGATTTTGTTTTGGACCTATTAGTGAGCGAAGAGGAGTTAATGGAGCTTGACAGAGATATCCGTCCCGTCTGGCAGGAAGGAGGAATGAGATGTCCGGCCGACGGATGCGACATCTTCCTGGAGTGTGTGGCTAAATGTCGGAGACATTGGGCAGAGATACATATGGAATATATTCATGGATACCAGTGCACCCTGTGTCGGTTTGCGACAATGAGGAGAAACCAAGTCAGCAGACATATGGATCGGGTGCACCCAAATCAGCCAACTGAGGACCTGGAGCTGAAGACTTTTCCCAACAGAAAGTACCATAATCCAGGGAATGGCCTTATGCCAATCTGTGAGATCACAGACAATAGGAGACAGTTTCGGGATGAAGAGGCCAGGCGGCGGAGGTCACTTGTTGCGGGGATCGCGACCCCTTTAGTAAAAGAGGACACCAACTCCCGTGACCAGGTGGTGTTCGCATATGACACCGAGACAGTTGTAGTTACAAAGAAACTCTGGGGGCCGAATAGTAAAGAGAAGGTTGTTAGATTGAGGAACTGTTAGATTAAATTTAGTAGGTACGCATGGTATACAAATATTTAGCCATTATAGTTTTATTTTATGTTTTAATAATGATTGTTAATCACTGGCCATATATTGATTTCATTGTTGAATTTTATATTTTGTTTGTAGGGAAAGAAAAATGTTGTTTTATTTTTATATAAATTCCTGCTATGATTATGTAACTTTATCCTTAAAATAAATGATTATATCATTTATTCTTAAGCAGGGGGGAGTGTAGCAGGAATGGGTGCAAGTCACGTTATGTATTCCCTATTTGCCCCTACTTTTGTTTCTAATAATAGTTGGAAGTTTCTAGTTAATATACTTACTTCCGTGGTTACTATAATTAGGTTTTCTTTGCCATATAGATCGATAATAATCCTTCACACGTGTTCGATCATCATAGGAAATGTCCAGTTTTGTTTATACTTTTCGATTGGTTAATATACCGGAAGTAACCTTTTTCGGGTGGTGCTAAATACAGTCAAAGGTCATACCCCTACAGTCTATTCACTAGATTTAACGTTATATTTTTCTATTGTCGTGGTTGCTATATAAAGCCCCGAAATTCGTAGTTTCTTGGGGACTTGTTAAGCATTGATTTGCTGTAAGTTTCTCACTTCTCTAACATGGTTTATTAGGTATTTAACAGGTTGCACCCGTTAGGAGAATAATTTGATCATTTTGTCGTCGTCATTTGCTCCTGTTGAATTATTTTTGGCCCTTAAACTAAAAGTTAAGTGTTAGGTTCTTATTAAAAGGGATTTTTGTATTAAACCTAGGCCGTTCCCCCGGCTAGGTGGGCTAGCGTTCCCGTACGCTAGGATGGGGGTGATTTTTGTTGATGATTTTGATGGTGGTGTTCATAGGGATTTTTGATAGGAATTTTTGATAGTAACATTTTTTTGGTTTATACTCGGCAGGAATTTACCATTGTTATAATTATTTTGTTTTTGTTATTTTCTATAAAGTCGTAAATAAATATTGTTGTTTGTTGAGGCTGGTGTTTTTCATTACAGTGTGTTGAACGGTGTCAAAAGGTGAAAAATATATATTCTTTAACTTAAAATTAAGACCAAGCAGAATCTCAAATCATCAAGAACCTGGGAAATAAATTATAATACATAGGAAACGGTAAACATATTTCAGAGTGTGATTCTGACCCAACCCGTCCTATTACTTGACTTGTTAAGCATTGATTTGCTGTAAGTTTCTCACTTCTCTAACATGGTTTATTAGGTATTTAACAGGTTGCACCCGTTAGGAGAATAATTTGATCATTTTGTCGTCGTCATTTGCTCCTGTTGAATTATTTTTGGCCCTTAAACTAAAAGTTAAGTGTTAGGTTCTTATTAAAAGGGATTTTTGTATTAAACCTAGGCCGTTCCCCCGGCTAGGTGGGCTAGCGTTCCCGTACGCTAGGATGGGGGTGATTTTTGTTGATGATTTTGATGGTGGTGTTCATAGGGATTTTTGATAGGAATTTTTGATAGTAACATTTTTTTGGTTTATACTCGGCAGGAATTTACCATTGTTATAATTATTTTGTTTTTGTTATTTTCTATAAAGTCGTAAATAAATATTGTTGTTTGTTGAGGCTGGTGTTTTTCATTACAGTGTGTTGAACGGTGTCAAAAGGTGAAAAATATATATTCTTTAACTTAAAATTAAGACCAAGCAGAATCTCAAATCATCAAGAACCTGGGAAATAAATTATAATACATAGGAAACGGTAAACATATTTCAGAGTGTGATTCTGACCCAACCCGTCCTATTACAAGGCCAAGTGGACAGCTACAGTTGTGAGTTAGGGTATAATGTGCCCAACAAAATTAAACTTGGGGCCCGTTTCTCAAAAAGGCGTAAATTTGGGCCTAAGTTAGTCCGACTAACAAAGTTACGCCAATATTTAGTCGGGTCTAAGTTGCGTTTCTGAAAAATGCGTAAGTTTAAGAACTTAGACATCTCCGCTGAGTACTAAGCATGCGCATATCGTATTTTGTTTTGCTTTGAGGCTATGATTATATGTGGTGGGTCAATTTTCCAATTCATAGTAGATGTAGTACCCGAAAGTACGCATGTTATACAACTGAATGTGCATAGTTCAAGCTGTTCATGACATTTAATATTAATAAAAGTAGAACAAATGCCTATACACTTTTTAACATAATGAAATGTTCGAGAAAAACAGTTGATATGAAAGCGTCATATATAAGAGGTTTCACAAACCAAATATGTGACAATTAAATGCATTGTAGATGATATTGAGGCACAATCTTACATATTAATTGAACGAAACAATACATAGAAATTAACTTCAATGTTAGTGTAAACTTCAAATATTTATAGAATACAGGGACAATGTACAGTGGATATGCCCCAATACGTCTGCAGAATAAGAAGTATGCTTCATAGACACTGTAGATCTTTAGACATTTTAAGATGCTGGGATAAGGCTTGATTCTTTTTTATCAATTCACTATATTATTTATAGAAAATAATATGACAATGAGTAACCAACAGCAACCAACTGAAATCGGAAAATATCTTTTGTATAAATAATATTACATGAACCTTGTCCATCCTCTGTTCATATATTGAAAGAATGTAGTCAATGACATGGAAACGATTCTTGATTTTCTGCGATTCAAATGATAATAGTTTCGAAAGATATTAATAGTCAACAATTAACAAGACAGGAATTATCAACATTTGAGGCCGAGGTCTCCCCATCTCCCTTTCCTGTATTTTGGTTTAATCTATCGATTGTTTTGTTTTGGTTTTTTTGAAAGTAATATACACCATAAACAGTAATAATTCGCCCTGTTTAATTTTCAATCATTTCACCCTCGTTGTCAGCGGGCGAATTTATGTTGATTTTCAATATCTAATATTAAGTAACTTAAGTAACAGCTGTGACTTGGCGAAGTCAAGACAGAGTGAAACTGTTTGCAAGTGTAGAAGGACGGAAATTACACGGGACCAAAATAACCCTGTATACAGTATCTTGATTAAAATAAAGATATAAAAGCAGTTATCTAAGAACAACCTTCCTATTTAAGGAAAGTTTTATAAATAAAAGGTTTTTACAAGTTTAATGGAAAAGGCATCGAAAAATCCCCTACCCCCTTCCGGATAAGACATTTTGCATCTTTGCGGTTTTAACAAGTGCATGTGAGTTTTACTTTTTTCCCTATTTGCTTTGGGTTATTGGGGTGGGGGTGTGTACAATTGGCTATATAATAAGTATGACAAATGCAAGCTAGTTAAATAATGCACACTGTTGTAAAACTGCTATAACAACGCTTTTGTATCGCAAGTCGACAACTTCGAAATTTAAAAAAAAATTCCTTGATATACGTACATTTTAAATATGATGAAACAAAACTATCATGAATTCAAGTAATTAAAGATCCATTCAATTATATGAGTACAAATAAACAATGCATATGAATATGCACGAAGATCATTGATAGTACATGTGCCCCATACCTATTTTAATAGAATTACGATCGATGTTAAATATGAACGCAATTGATCACTTCATCCTAGAATTAATAAGATTAATGAATTTGATTTCCAAAAATTCAAGGTGTGCATGTAAAATTTTATAATATTCGATAACCTTGACAAACGCTTGTCAACAGATCTAAAATTGATGCACACTCTGCACGCTTCTAAAACATATTTATAAGTATTATTTTAACAAACAAAAATTGATTGTATCTAAATATATGCGAGTTCATAAACATTCCAAAATACATGTAGCTTTCATACGGTTTTGTAAAGATACTAGGAGTAAAAAAATGAAAATGAGAATGCATACGTGTTGTAAAGTTTTCAGTAATACATGTATAGGTAAAGAACAAACAACCACACACAAGGACAAATTACAAATGTAAACGTTTTGAGTTGCTCCTATTCATAATTTTGAAATCAGTTTCGTTTCACTGGTTCAAATTTGATTAGAAACATTAAATTCTAGTACATGCTTACTGAGTATTGATTACAAAAATCAATAATATATTCGTACTTATATACATCTATCTTGTTGGGGAATACATGTTTAATTTAGAAATAAAGCATCTTTTTAATTATTGTGTTTATATCATTTATCGGGGTATACCCATTCTTCACACTTCATGCACATAGTATCGTTTTTGAAAGTGGGGGGCCAGACCCATCCAAAAAATCTTGACAAGCAAAAAAAAAAAAAAAAGGAAAAAAGGAAATTTAAAGTTTCCAAAAATCTTCAAAATCAAAATCCGTGGGAGGGGAGGGGGGGGGGTGACTAAACTATACCTCCAAAATATAAAAATTCTTCCCCACCACAATATTTTTCCCTCCAAATTATGAAATTCCTAATCCGTGGGGGGGGGGGGGGGGTGGAGGTAACTTCAATTTTACTCCTCATTTCCTTATTTTCATATCAATTTTTTACTTCCTTCCAAAAAAGTGGGGGGGCCAACTCCATTATAATTCATTTTCTTATATGTAAATTTTAAAAAAATTTTTGCTGCGAGAAAAAGTGGGGGGGGGGGGGGGGGGGGGGGGGGGGGCCAGGCCCCCCCTGCCCCCCCCCCCCCCCCTGATGCTACGTGTCTGCACTTTAGGTAAATTTCATTACGTTTAGTAATGTATATTACATACGTTTAATGAGGTGAGCCCATTATTTATCAAATTGATTAATCTTAATTTATTTAGAAATAGAAACAAAAGGTATTTTCTAAAGTTATATATGTACATGTACAAATATTTAAATAAATGTGAATGTTTTCTTTAATTACACATAAAACAAACCAAAAAATAAAATTCTCCGTACATTTTGCCTTAGAAACAAAACACTCGCCATTTTTGTGCACAGACTAAGGACTTACGCCTACCCATTAGCAGGCGTAGATTTAAATCCGAATTTAGTCCCGACTAAGTTTCCGCCTTTTTGTGAAACGCAGCTTAGTCTGGTTTTGAGGTTTAGTCCTTGATTTAGTCCGGACTAAGCTTACGCCTGGACGTAGGCCTTTTTGAGAAACGGGCCCCAGATATCAAATGGGCAGTATGTCAACTTAGCTAAGTTACGGCCAAATGCTTCAGATCCCGACGATGAAACCCAATTTCTGTCAGTAAGGGATGGTAGCCTCGCTATGGCCAGTAAACCAAAGGCCAAACTTGTTAATGATATCCAAACCTGGACAGATTTATTTCTCATATTTTCATCAATTTATGCTGCAGCACACCCTGAATGCACCACTGCGTTATTTAAATACATTCATACTGTCCGCTTAGGTGCTAGCAGGTCACCAGGCCTTGGGTGGCGCGACTATGATGTTCAGTTTCGCTTAAAAAAGGAGCAAAACCCCAATATGTCTCTCGGAATGGTCGACCAAGAGTTATGGTTGTTGTACATGCAAGCCCCTCTTCTTGCCCCTAAAAACAACCCCGAGCAAATTGGCAAGTGTTATGATTTTAATTACCGGGGGGTCTGTCAAAGAAGGCCCTGCCCCTATAAACACCAATGTCTCCGCTGCTCACTCAACCACCCCTCCACCAAATGCCAGCTTGTAAAGCCTCCCACTAACTATTTTGCTTCCAGGTCAAACATACAACAGTCATCGAGCAGAGTCTTTTCACCACCAGCCACCAACACCCCAAAACCAATCCAGTCATTCAGACGTCAATAAAATAGCATCTACTCCCATTAATGTATCACAGCTACAGAATTATTTACAATTTTATCCTGACCAAAACATAGCAGCTGAATTAATACATGGGTTCTCGCATGGGTTTTATCTTTCTTATGACGGCCAAAGACATGCAACAGATTGTCGTAATCTTAAGTCATTATTGGGCTTTGAAAATGTAGCAATTGAACTAATAACTAAAGAAATAAACCTAGGTAGGGTGGCCGGCCCATTCACCACTAGTCCCTTACCTAACCTTAGATTGTCACCAATTGGGTTAGTACCCAAAAAAGATGGTTCATCTAGGCTAATCCATCATCTATCTTATCCAGCAGGATTAAGTGTTAATGACTTCATCAGCACCAATCATTGTTCAGTAAATTACACATCTTTTGAGACTGCACTCGATATGCTAGCTAAGTTGGGAAGGGGGGCTTTAGTAGCACGCCTGGACATAAAAAGTGCATTTAGACTTTTACCAATAAACCCCTCTGATTTTGACTTGTTAGGTTTCAAAGTTCTGGACAAAGTTTACATAGATATGTGTCTACCATTTGGATGTGCTAGCAGTTGTGCCAAGTTTGAGAAATGTTCATCCTTTTTAGAATGGGCACTTAGGGAACAGTCGGGAAGTAGCAATGTTATACATTACTTAGATGATTTCTTACTGGCCGACAGGTCAGGGACATTGGATTGTACAACTCTCATGTCAAGCTTTATTTCCATCTGTGAAGACTTGGGGGTTCCTTTAGCTCAGGAGAAAACAATAGGCCCCACAACAGTTTTGACTTTTCCTGGGTTAGAAATTAATACTAACAACATGACTGTTCAGATTCCTCATGACAAATTATGTCAGCTCAAGGCAGAGTTGGTATCTATGTTGAATAAAAACAAAGCAACACTCAAGCAATTACAAAGACTTACAGGGTTGTTAAATTTTTGTATTAGGGCTATTCCTTCAGGTAGGGCATTTGTTCGCCGACTCTATGACGCCACACATGGCCTAACGAAACCCCACCATCATCGCAGAGTAACAGTCGAGATGAAGAAAGACATTCACAATTGGCTCTTATTTTTAGATTTCTTTAATGGGGTGACGTCATACCAGATAGTTGACTGGACAAGAGACTTTGACATGCAGTTGTTTACTGACAGTGCAGGTTGTTCAGACATGGGTTGTGGTGCAATATTTCAGTCTCATTGGGCTTACATTTTATGGCCACAAGAATGGAAATACTCCAATATTTTCAAACAGGTTACATTTTTAGAGTTAGTACCTATTGTTATGGCTTTCCCCATTTGGGGCAATGAATTTCAAGGTAAAAAAGTTATATTGCACACGGACAACAAGGCTTTGGTATCAATTTTGAATTCAAAAACATCCAAATCAAAGCAAATTATGCAGTTACTTAGACCTTTAGTCCTGCAATCTCTCTATTACATAATGTATTATTCAGGGGGGAGCACACAGAGGCATTAAAAATGTTAAAGCAGACTCTCTTTCCCGGCAGCAATGGTCAAGGTTCAGAGAGTCATTTCCAGGGGCCGACGAGCAGCCGACAAAGGTACCCATTTCATTTCACAAGATGATCTGCAACATAGATCTCAAGCACTGTTGAATTTCGCCTTAGCCAATAATACTAAGAAATTGTACTCTGCAAGTATTCGCATGTTCAATGCATTCAGAACTTTGTACAACCATCGAATCATATGGCCTCCCACACCATACCAGCTCACACAATTCATTGCCTACTTGGTGATTCACAAATATAGCCCCAGCACAGCCAAGTCATACCTAGCAGGTATCTCATTTTATTGTAAAATCTCTGATGTCTCAGACACAACTCAATCCTTTATAGTGAAGAAAACACTGTTGGGCTATTGCCGCTCCAAAGTACAGACAGATGATCGTAAACCCATAACCTTGGACATATTGCGGAAAATCATAGTTGCACTACCATCCGTATGTACATCACACTATGATGCTTCACTTTTCTCTGCTATCTTTACCACAGCATTTTTTGGTTATTTTAGAATAGGAGAACTTGCTCAAAATACTAGTAAGGAAGTTGGCCATGCCATCCAGACAAGTAATGTTAGATACATTGCATCAAACAACACCATTCAAATCTCGCTTAAACACTCAAAAACCGATCAGGAGGGGAAGGGATCACTCATAAACTTGCTACCCACAAACAACATCATTTGCCCGGTGTCATCGCTCACGTCATTCATGTCAGCCAGACCTCATTGTCCCGGTACCTTCTTTTGTCATGCTAGGGGCACGCCAGTCACTAGATATCAGGTTATGTCAGTTTTCTCTATGCTTATCGCAAAATTGGATTTAGATACCAAAAGGTACAAAACACATTCATTTCGCATAGGGGCAGCCACAGATGCCTGGGTCTAGGGCAGGAGTGAGGATCAGATCGCAGCAGGGGGCAGGTGGAAGTCCAAGTGCTTACATAGATACATTAGATGCTAAATCAGCCACAAGTTTTTTGTCACAATAGGCTGTATTAGTTTGATACAATTTTTTTTTCGGACTAGCTGCTTTAAGACTTATTATTTGCATCACATACTGGTATCATTGTAGGTCACAAAAGAATTTGGATTTTAGGATCATCATTAATTAAGCATGCGTTCTTGCATGCCAGATCCTCCTCATTCGGGGCAAATCTCCAGTTGCACAGACTCAACGCTTCAGTGTTTTGGCAGGGGAAGGGGGGTATGAGATGGAAGCAAGTCTGCCCCAAGGTACGGTCTTTATTGAAGGTTGAAGATCCGCCCCATTACTTGTTAGTCCATTGTGGGGGAAATGATATTGGTCAGGAAGACAAGTGTGTAGTGCTTCGCGAAAATATCAAGAAGGGTCTCGATAAATTGCAAAACTTGTTGCCTAATACCACATTAATTTGGTCACAGGTTTTACCTGGGTTACAATGGCGGGGGAAGTAGTTCATTTAGCCTTAGAGAGAGCTAGAGTGAGACTTAATAGCTGTATAGCTACTTACATTCTCGAGTTAGGGGGCTAATATATCAGATATCCAGAACTTTAGGAGTCAAGCCCTTGCTTGGTCCATCTAAATTCCTTGGGCAATAGCTTTTTCCTGCATAGAATTAAGCAGTCCTTCCAGGATTTCCTGGCTGATGACAGAGTAGTGGTGACCCCAAAAGCTGGCTACTATGGGCCATGGCTGCAATATGCTTGATTAGCTCTTATAGCAACTACCTGGTTTATTTTGGGATATAAATACCTTGCCTTTTTCACTTTTTATCAGCTCTGTGGAGTTACAAAGTTATTGATGTATAAATGTGCTCAATGCTGTTCACATGGTTTATGTCATGATAATTTTCACCTTCGATTTTATGTCACCCCCCCCCCCCCCCACACTTTTTTCCATTCATTTACCCCTTGGTCTTGGTGCTCAATGATTGATGATGTGACTTCCCACTGTTTTTATTTATTTTGTTGATTTTGAGGGTGCCCCCCAACATTTTCTCGTGACTCTACCCTACTTGCGCTAAGTAGTTTTTTGCTTATAGGTGTTCACTGGTTCTGATTTTGATTGCAAAATTTGGTATCAATTTGTTTTTTAACTTTGTGTGTTTATTGGTTTTAGTGGGTTAGCTCTACTGGTGGCGCAGACTTTGCAGTGCCTGCATAGTCTCGTGGCGATTATTTCAGCTTACCAGTAGTGCTCACATGGACTTTTAATGGTTTATATAATATGTTTAAGTATTAATGAATAAGGTATAATTTTTTACGGGTGAACAGCTGATCCCAGGGTTCACCTTGTATTCTGTATTCATTTTAATATCAAGCAGCCGTGGCCATTATCGCCAATAAATCCATAAAACTCACATGTAGTATTTTGTTGTTTAATTTTTTGATCATTTGACATCTACGTTAGCAATGTTTTGTCTTTGATAATTGGCAGATAAATTAATATTATTTTTTAAATTATATTATTCACAGATATTGAAATTTTCTCAATAGAAAAAAAAATCTTTTAAAATAACTCATGTGTATCAAAAGACAACATTCAGTATTTATTGACATGAAATAACTGTATTCCAGCTAAGAACAATCCTCAAACAGTTTCTTAGATTCCTAATAGCAATAAAACATCAAATTAAATCTTAATAGACAACTCAAAAGCATTTACATATATTTTTAAGACAAAAAATTAAATAAATGTCGTTTCCTCATTGCAATACAAGAACTGTCTTCATTATCAATGTAAAACAGTTTAAATATATAAATACCAAAAACAAGTGAAGTGCCGTTATCTGTAGTACTATATAAGCGTCCAAGAAAATTTGTAAAAAAAAAATGTTCTAAAAAAGGTTAATCAGTGCAAAACTAGAGCAAGTATATTCCAGGTTGTCTATCTGAATATTTTCAGACCATGACTTACAAACATATAGCTACTTTTCGTCTGGCTATATGCTGCACTTATGTACAAAATTGTTTATTATTGTCGTTTTGGAAAAAAGAAACAGGCACACAGGTACATAAATTTGTAAATTTAAAAAAAAAATGTTTCGTAAGTTTCAAATGGAATGTTATCATTTAACAATAGAAAACAATTAGAAGACAAGAGGTCTTTGATTTTTTGTGAATGTGTCATCACTCCTCCCCGGGATCAATATGCAATGGTGTTGTAATACATAATATCTTTTAATCTTTGGGGTGTCTTAACACATATTTTAAAAAGTTGACTTTCGTTAACATTAAAGTATCAATGTTTACATCCGCAGTTTCTGTGGTACATGTAGCATATTATACTTTTGTAATTGTGCAGACTAATGAATACATCCGCCGCTTTCAATGTAGCTTTCAATGTAGGCTAGCTTTTCGTTTGTTTATAAAATGAAACTTTGAATAACATCAAAATACACCGTTAAATGATAGAAAGAAATACACATTTGGACATTTGACATATAAATACAGTCTAATATATATGTAATTGAATTAATAATAATAAAATGATAATAATAAATATATAATTTATATTTCCCGATTACGACAAAGAGCGCACCGCGGGTGTGACCGGTCAGCAGAGGATGCTCATTCCTCATAGGCACCTGATCCTACCTCTATCGTTTTGGAGGTCCGTGTTGCTCTGTTTTGAATTTGTATTTCGTACTATGGATTTTTGAGATGGTTGACGGTTTGTTATTGTCATTTTTTCATACAATGTAATAACTAATTCATTCAGTGTAATATTGGATACACTTCACTTTACCACGGCCACTCTCGGCGACATAGAGTTTGTCCTCAGTATCAACACACAAACCCCATGGACTGTGCAAATCACAGTTGTCAATGTATCGGAGGAATTGTCCGTCCTCGTCTACGATGTGAATACGATTGTTTTTACGGTCGCTTATCAGTATTTGACCTTCACTGTCCGTAGTAATGCCGTATGGATCAAATGGTCCCCTTGATGGAGTAGAGGAGCGCCCCTTGTATTCAAAGCGGGACTTACCTGCCTGATTGACCACTACTACTTCATGTGCACCATGATTGGCCACACACACATCTAAGTTTCTGTTTTCACTTATATATTTAATTTTGTCACCAAATGAATAAAGGGGTCGGCCATTCTCCCTGAATTGAATTTCTTGACTTACTTTGAATCCAGAGTAACGTACGACTTTTGTTTCTTTATATTCATTCCTATCCATAATCACCAGAAAGTCATCTTTGTACGCACAGCATATACCACGAGGTATCCATTCCGATAGTTTAATCACTTCACGTATCTGTCCATCATAGACTGTATTTACAGTTCTCTTTTTGGAATCAGTATATACTAAATCATCATTTTGTGTTACTGCTAAGTCTCGTGGAGTATTTCCTAATTTGGTTTTGATAGAATTCAGTAAATTTCCTTTAGGGTCGTAGACCCTTATATTGTTATCATTTCCACTCGTCCAGATTGCACTATCATTGCTACAAACAACATTGCGTAGTTCTTTTAGGAAACTTCTGTACTCGGTTGTGATAGAGTGGATGACAGTTGGGTCAGTAAGAAATTGTTCTAGGTGGGTTGATCCAACTTCTTGTTTTCCTACAGAGCAGTCATGCTCGTCTGTGGTTAAACAACACGCTGACAATAAATCAAAACTTTTGTAAATTTCCTTGAAGTCAATATTTGGAGAGGTAAATGGTAGGAACATAATCTTGAGTTTTGGAGGCAATTTTCTGAATTCTGATATTTCTGATTTGTACCCAGTAACAAGGTCGATATCATTGGAATTCAAGAGTACTTGTAGGTTACCAATGGCGTCTTTGATTTCTGAAACTTTTGAGGTAGTTTCACATTCCTTTTTATTTAATACAGAGCTATGTTTCTTATGAATTTTATCAACGTCAGATTTCAGTTTTTCAAAAAGTGCTTTAATATCTCTGTGCCAAATTTCTTCTAATTTGATAAGGTCTTTCGTCAAATTTTCTGAATATGTTTTCATCTCCTCTTCTTGACCAATACAATCGTCTACAATATCTTGGTATTTGATGGAAATTATTGTTTCAAATTCGTGCAAATCTTTCTGTATATCGACTTTTTTTCTTTCGAAAAAACTCTTCGCATCTACTATTCGGTGGTTTTGATGATTACCCGAAGAAAAACATTGAACACAAATAGCAACGTCACAACTTTCACAGTGAAGTTCACATTGTCTTGATGAATGTGTTTGGCATATGGAATAAATTAGAGTAGAACCTCGCTTCTCGAATGGTACTACTTGATGTCTTCTTGTTGAATCTAATAAATGATCGCCAACACATACTCTACAGAGATCGATCTCACAAATGTCACAGTGAAATTGATGGTCAGGTTCATCACATACATCGCATCTCAGAATATCTTGGCATCCATTTCCAGAAGCCATCGTGCTCTTTGCAATACCTATGTATGGTGCAGGAAACAATATGGTTGATAAAAATAAAATGGGTCAATTTTAAAAATGTTCATCAATTAACAAACATATTTGAACTTTAAAGAGTTGATCATCATTTTGAATAATTTTTTTTCTGATATAGACGATTCAATGATAGCTGATGAAGGACTTACATTGATATATTATTCCTACACATCCATACAATAATCACTCGTAGTTTTAATAAATTAATAAAATTACTTTAAATATATTCTTTGATAGACTGATATAGAACATACCTGGCAACCTGAAGTGTATATTTCTTTTTGCAAGGTCTTCTTATGTTTATGGGATGGTTCCAGTCTAATAATCACTTACAATGAAATGCAAGCAAATATTTCTTTATGATAAGATTCTTGGGCTCTATATATTACATATCATATAGCAGGCAATTATGCATGAATCGTACAGTAACGAATTTTTCTAACAACTAGGCATTTTAATAATAATATCTCTACACAATAGATAAAAAATAAAAGAACGTTTACAGGGTTTTTTCCATGCAGCAGTTTATTTAAATTATGAAAAGAAGCTTTGAGCTTTCTATCCCTTTACTCTCAAAGCTGTAGCAAAATCTGTTTGTACACCAATTCTTCTCTAAATGTTGTACCTTCACTTATCATTTAGTTCAAAACTATTTTATACGATCAGAGGTTGTTACCTTAGAAAAGGACTCATTTTATCAGAGGTGCAGATCTATCAAACATTTTATTTCTTTAAATGTTTAATCAATTTTTTAAGGATCATTATTTTATACGTTTAACAAAGTCTATGAAAATAATAAGTTCACAAACTTAAGTTTAAATAGCCCTGGTCTTTGACTTCACCTTAATATGTACAGAAGTTATATTCATAATTCTAGCAACAATAGCCATAATTCCTGTCAATTCTGCTTTATAGTACTAGTGTCAAATGAAAACAATCTTGGTAATGAAGGTTTTTAAAACATTTTTCACTGTTCTAATATGTTTAACATTGAGATTTCTCGTAATTCAAGATGTTTATAAGAAAACTTTAAAGATTTTACATTAGAAAATTTTAAAGATTTTCCGATTCATTTCTAGTAAAATTTCCCTAGCTGTCATTGAGTACTAATCCTATTCCTTCGGATAATGAATATGACGAATTTGAATCTACTAAACCTGGGGATGCTTATTTCATGTTGTAAATTTTTAAATAACTGCATGATCAGGTGTAAATATAAAATTTATAAGTTAAAAGTAAATTTTGTATATACACTCACCCGGTAAATTCAAAATTTACAATATCACACATCCTCACAAGTTCCATTCTTCCTGATTAAATGATATTTTAGAAGAAAATATTTTAAGATTTTCCTCTATTTTTGGGAGTTGATTTAAATCAACTCTCCTATGCAGTTACTCTGGCAAACCGAAAGTGAAACAGTGTTTGGACCTAAGCACAAATTATCACCGTTGACAAGACGTAGATCTTGAAAAAAGGGATAAATTCGGTGTACTGAATGCTGTACCATTGTTTTTCAAAAGAAACATATTTATAAATACCTTGAAAATAGTCAGATTTTATATAGTACGAACAATTTTATTGTTTTTTGTAGTTGTATGTATTCCTACGCCAGAGTTCAATATAGTCTCGTTCAACCAGACGCTCGGCTGTCTCCGTAAATCTTCGAAAAGCAGAGAGTCTCTCTTGGTAGTCGGAGATTAACGGAGACAGCCGAGCGTCTAGTTGAACGAGACTAGAGTTCAATATTGCTTGGATCCAAACGTGTTCAATATTTAGACAAATTTCGATTACTGATGGACAGTTTGATGGAATTAATTCTATCTTTAAATATTACACACATTGATTCATATGGGGTTTTCTCGAAATTCTTGTCGGAAAAGTTCGAGAATTCATATTATGAAAATGTGCATAATTCAGATACAGATCAGAAACTACTTGCCAGGAAAAATAATATATCGTTGATTTTAAAATTGACCAGACTTTGACCCGTGCATGCACGGGTTGACATTGCATATCGGACATTTACGAAATAGGTACATCGACACACCTTATTATTGACATTTACATAACAAAGCTATAAGCCTATAATAATGCTATTAATTTCACTACACTTTCCTTAGTTTGAATAATCTAACTGTGTCTCGGAAGAGGCCCCAACCACAGTAAGAATGCCTCCCTTATACCCGAAATGTTTCAGAAAGTGGTAGAATGGCTCTGGAACGATTTTGGAGAAAGTTAGTGAAGTTACCTTGAAAATAATAGTCAAATTATCATTTCCGAGTTTATTCATGCAGTTGTGATATTGTGGAAACATAAACTAAAGATCCTGTTAGCGTGAATGTATTGCGCAAGAGCAAGATTGTAAAATCCAAAAAAAACTCAGGTGATTTCCGGGATTTTTAATTAACAAAGCTTAACTGAGAAAATATAAAAACAAATTGGTAATCTTCAAGTACCAATGATGTTTAAAATATATAAAACAAAAGACAGTACTCTTCCGATTTCTCGGTATAAAAGACAAAAAAATCGAGTCTATTATTTTAATATATTAGTATAGATAATAATCAATAAAATCAACTCCTGACAGTACTTCAGTACTTTGATTTTCTATGTTGAAACTCGACCCTCATTATAGCCCTTCCCTACAGTGATCGTGATTTAAACAATCTTTTATCCAAACTATGTAACAAACTTCTACCAAAAAGTTGCAACTGTTCTGGCCAAATGGTTTTAAGAAAAATATCTTTACGAATTTTAAATATTTTTTAATCCATTGTATGAAAAAAAAATCAATCCCCATGGCGGGCCATCTAATTGCCTTACGTACTCTAGACATGAAGAGGATAAGTAAGTAAGTACACATACCCATGAAAGAAGTGCAATTGAATTCTATGAAAGGGAAAATCTCCAAGATATCTTTTATTTTTTTTTTCAATCGGAAAAATTCACGAAAACGGAAACATGTTTCTTATGGAGATTTTTAATGGAAAATGTTTACATCTTTTCTCCCTTCGGCAATCACTCTGAACACCTCGCGCAATATTTCAACGTTATCATCCGGGTCTGCTTCAATACAAAATCCCAAGAGTCTTTTTTATCCCTTTATTTTAATATGATTAGCTAAAGGGGGCATTCAACTCAGAAATCTTTAAAATACTTTTGAATAAATATCGTTTGAACCCTGCGGTATTTAGAAATATTGAGTAATGAAGCAAAATGTGAATTGAGAATATCTTAGGACAGACATGCTAAATGATGTATTAGAAATATTATTTTACAAGTAATCACGCAAGTAACCAAGTAGAGATCTTAAAATATCTTCAGTGTTATTGTCAGGGGGTGTTCTCTCTGTAGGTCACGCTTAAATACAGAAACCTGTAATTACATTGTGTGTATGTATTCACGGTGAGTTTAAACCTTAAAAAACTAGCCACATGATCCTTGAATATTATAAACCTATTTTGCTAGTCATATGATTATGCATTCTTACTTGTATTTCCTTTAGTGGATAGAGTGAAACTGAGCTCATACATAATCGACATCAACAAAAATCTTCAGAGTCGCCATCTTCCATTAAAAAGGTATGTTCTTATTGCCTATTAAAATTACTTAATTTTGTTTTGGGAAAACTGGAATTTATCTAGAACAATTTGACAAAACAAAAAGTACAAATACAATTCAGATATTGATTGCAGTGCAGGGCATTCACATGATATTGTTAAATGTGTCCATTTTATGCTATGTGCCAATGGTGAAATTAGTGAAACCCCAAAATGGTTTATCATGTTTTCAGATTCTGTTTCTGCTTGACACGTTAATAGTATTAAATGGATCGTCACCATGGCAGACAAAAAAAGTGTGAATTGCGATTTGTGTGAAAATCCTGATCATCCATTATACTGCGAGACTTGTCAAATCAACCTCTGTGGAGCATGTGTAGGTAATCATCTAGATTCATCTGTAAGACATCAAATAATACCGTTCGAAAAAAGAGATTCTGATCTTATATTTTCAATATGTGAGGAACATTCACCAAAGCCATGCGAACTCCACTGCGAGGAATGTGACGTGTTTATTTGTGTACACTGCATTACCTCAAGTAACCACGAAGACCACAAAATAGTAGATGCAAAGAGAAAGTTTGAAAGAAATAAGGATCACTTACAAAACGATTTACAGGAATTCAATAACCTCATTTATACCAAATATCTAGAAATTGCAAAAGATATCAGAGTTCGAACATCTAAACTTCATACATATTTCAACGAATTGGAAAGC
Source organism: Magallana gigas (assembly GCF_902806645.1). Lineage (NCBI taxonomy): Eukaryota > Metazoa > Mollusca > Bivalvia > Ostreida > Ostreidae > Magallana > Magallana gigas. The sequence continues at coordinate 57,057,503 of NC_047563.1, forward strand.
ACTCTTAGCCAACAAAGGAAGAAATGGTACGGTGAAATAGACAATGCTATATCAGAAATGCGAATTAACCTTTTAAGAATTAAAAACAACCTCAGCCTTCCCTTGTCTAAACAAGAACTTGATATCAATGTCAATATTTCTGAAATCAATCAAAGCATCTTTGATATTAAACATCTTCTGCAATCAAATGAAGTGTATAAGGTATCTGCCTACAAGTCCAACATTGCTAAATTCAGAAAATTGCCTCCAAAATTCGAAATAGGTCTGCCAAACTTTTCACCCCCAATACTAAACTTCGGAACTTCTTGCAAACAGTTTGAAACATTTTCAGATTCATATATTACAACAGATGTACGCGGCTATATCTCGGAAACCACAGAAGCCGAAGCGTTCCCTTTTAAACAATTTCTTGAAAAACCATTGATCATGAAAACCATTAAAACACAATACACGGGTTTCTTAAAAGAATTGCGCAGCGTTAGCTGCAATGATAAAAGTGAATTTTGGACATGTGGAAAAGACAGCATAATTAAACTTTACAACTTCCAAGCAGAACTTTTGGATTCCGTTAAGACAAAGTCGGCCAAAGAACCATGGGATGTAGCTACCACAACGGATGGAAAGCTAGTGTATACCGATCCCAATGATAACAGTGTGTACATTGTGGAACGTAAAAATGTAAAGAAAGTATTAAGGTATTATGACTGCCGACCCCGCAATGTCTGTTGCACATCTGATGGTGATCTTTTGTTTATTATGGACGACATTATTTCCGAAGTAACAAAAGTCGTGCGTTACTCTGGTTTTAAAGAGAAGCAATGCATTCAGTTTGCTAACAAACGCCAACCCCTCTTTTCATACGGTGACATTAAATACCTTAGCGAAAACAGAAACCTGGATATATGTGTAGCTGACCATGGGGCCCATGCAGTAGTAGTGGTCAATCGAGCTGGAAAACTCCGGTTTACATACTCTGGCCCCAGTCCTATCGGTAAGGGGTCATTTGATCCGTACGGCATTGCTACAGACAGCCAGGGTATGATTCTTACAGCAGACTCTAGCAAACACCGTATCCACATTCTAGATCAGGACGGACAGTTCCTCCGCTACATTGATAACTGTGATATACACAATCCATGGGGAATATGTATTGATAAAGGGGACAACCTTTTTGTGGCCGAAAACCGCACGGGAAAAGTAAAGATTATCAAATACTACTAAACACTTAAAGTTAATGATTTAAAAGAAGAGAGAGAGAGAGAGAGTCACGTGACCGGGCGAACAAAACGTCGTCGGGGAATACTTATCGTGTACATGTATAACCTTTTCAGATGTCTCGGGATTTTTCTTTCCAAATGTATGAAAAAGCCAACATGTTTCATAATATAAATTTTCTTTATATCACAAAATATAATATTAGTATATCAGATTCGAATCTATTGAAGAGAAGAGAGACAATGGAACATGGCATTCTATTCATATGCCTATGCGATTGAAATAATGTTTTTAAAGACAATTAAGAATGTATGTGTTATGAGTTACTGCTACGCTGTTTCTGGATTGATAATAAGATAATGAACGCTTGATTACCCTCATGGTCAAAGTTAACAATTTCTTCTTTACAACAATCATTTCATTTTTACTGCTTATGTGTATTTTATCGGTAATTAGGAAACTTCATTTCCGACTCCAAATTAAGAAACAATTGCAAAAGAATTATGTCAATTGTTAAATATCATGTAAGCATTTAACAATAAAATATCAAAACATATTTAAATCTTATTGTTCACTAAAAATGAATACAACATTTAAATCTGATGCATTATATAGCTATATTATATTTATATCAATGGGATACTCATGTAATTTGTTCACAATGGCTAGTTTTTATTGAACCTCAGTGAACCTGCACCCCCTGATAACCGGTCATTTAGTACTGTCTGGAAGCCTGTCAGTTTAGAGAAGTTTCACTGTATATTCATTTCAATTATACCCTATATATTTGATAGAAATTTTTAAAGAAAAATAAGCATACAAAGTCGAAAATTCTTTCAGCTGTAAATGTATTCGTATTACGATAGTGCTTACAATACAGTATATTCGACACCTAGGAATTTTGAATAACATGTAACTGTATACCGGGCTGTTTATAAGAACAAAATACTAAACCGGCAAGGTGAGATTAACTTGCCAAAATGTCTAAAAGATGTAAGTCGATAATGTTTATTATTCGGTTGCCGCCATTTTAGGAGAGAGATGACACAAATATAATGCATTTCAAAATAATTTGCCAGGGGTATCTAAAAGATGTAAGTCGAGAATGCTTATTATCAGGCTGCCGCCAGTTTAGGAGAAAGATGACACAAATTTTATGCAATTCAAAAAAATTATATGGTGTTATGGAAAAAAAATATTACTAATATTATTAACATTATTCAGCCAAGTGATACACTTTCTTTACAGTGATATATCTATATCATTCTAATATTTCTTTGACTTTTTCGGTAGCTTCTCTTCAAGATAGTATCCGAATATCTATGCGATAAATTGTACAGGACTTGATGTCAATGAAACTAAAATCCAAATTCGGACTATATTGTTGCATACGTATTAAGTTTGTTCACATCTGACTAACCCACAAATGGTTTTTGTTATAAAGCTGGCATTTCTGCCATAATCTGGCGATTTATACATTTATCAACAATTCTAATTTAATGAAATTAAAAAATTTTCATTTACCGGTATACGCGTTTGTAATATACGTAAAAATTAAAGGAGCATGGTTACGACTTGGTCAAAAACTATTTTTCCGATTTTAATGTTTGCTACGGAAGTCCATTTAGGACCTCTCAAAAAATATTTTTTGATATAACGAATTCTTTAATTTGCCTCCAAGTCAAATCAAAAGTGAACAAGAATATACCCACTCCTAAAAACAATTCTTATACATCCTTGATTTGTGCACACCATACGCATAGGGGATGTTAGAACTTAAAACCCGGGTACGTCATGCCAAAGAAATTTGATTGGACATGATGCATGATTTATTCTAAACAAAGAAAGCTTTTAAAAGTTGGAAACATTTGCATTTAATGTATGTGCTAAAACATATCAAGAGACATATAGCTATATCAGTGCAAATAAGCAATTATTTTTGAATCGGAACTTGGGTGGATATGGCTGGTGTACACAATAATATAGCTAGACAGTTGTTGTTTCTATTAACAAGGGAACTGACTGATGTTGATTTTCTTGGATGTGACTTCTAACTTTTGTAAATACGAGGGTTGTCCCAAAATAGCGTAGACAAGTGGCGTTATTCAGTTAATCAAAGACACAGAAAGATGAAATTTGTGCCATAAAGGGTTCAAGTAATTTGCATCCAAATAATGTTTTAAAATCATATATTGTTTGATATTAAGTAAGTAAAATAAAAACATGTTAGATCAAAAATTCGATATGAGGTGCAATGTCAAATAATTATATTATTAACTCAAAAAATGTTTCGGCTATAACAAAACTTTTTAATAATGTATAGCGCGTTTTGTGACAAGTTAAAGCTGACATGAATTCATAAAAGCATTTGGTCGCCACATTAGTTTCGATCGCTCCTCTACTGCCACTGGGGTATATATACCGGACGAGAAAGCTACGATCGGTTGATTTTCGATCGAGACATGCAGTTGGTTGTACGGACTTCTAAATGCATTAACTACACATTGTAGAAAAATGTTTGTAATGAAGAGTATTAAAGAAAGCAACAATAAATAAAATAAAAAATATATTTATTCTTTAAAAAAAAATTCAAGGTATCCGTGTTATTTTGCACAGAAAGTGCTGCCTTACTTCGCATGCACATCGAACACGTGTGTCGTTAATACATAGCGCATAGCGTTTGCATCTTTTTAAAACCCCGGCGGCACTACATCCAACACAGTAGCTAAATGATACTAAATCCAAGAAAGTAACAACGTAACATCATTTTCATCGGTTTCTGCAAAAACGCTCCGTTTCTAAAATACATACGATCATTGATATTGCTCGATCTGCCAGAGTGTGTGGTTTGCGCATGTGCGATGCTTTAACATACACAGGAAAACGGTCTACAATTATCGAGGATTTTTGAAGTAGCTGTGCATGGATTTCAGTCTGTCTTCTTTCACCGTTCATTGGATTTTCCTTGCCAGTGCAGTGATTGTCATATTATTTTTGTTCAAAACGCGTTTTTGTGCGTCTTTTCGTCCAAGGTGAATGAAATTCATGAAAGCAATGAAGCATGAGCAGTGCTTTCGGCCTTATATAAGGGATGTGTAGCGATGAGCAGAACAATAGAAATCGACAACTAACATGGCGGCAGTCGGAGATAAAAGGGAAATAATGCGTATTTATGAATTCATGTCAGCTTTAAATAGTTAACTCGTAATAAAATCAAGACGTCAGCGTTTAAGCCGGCGCAGCAGTATCTGATCAGATTTTGCAAAGACCTTGAAAAAATCATAATCGGCTTTTCTAGTAAATAAAATTTACAAAATTGACTCGAAATGCGTTTTGTGAATAAGTAATTTAACAACATTGAAAATTGAGACGAGTATGATGAGAATAGGCGAAAAAAAGAAACATCGACCGATATCAATGGACGTCAAAATATTGAACGACACATTGCAGTAAGTCGGACGTTAGGCAACAAGTCATAAAGGGCAATTTTGGGGAAGGCAGATCGTTAAGACTTATAAAATATTTTTAAAAAATCGAAATGTATGCTGAATGTTGAATGTGCACTCTTGGTACATGTTCAAGGAAAATATTTCTTCCAAGACATTTTCGGAAATAAAACGTAAATGTTATCGTAAACGCTAACGATGTGGAGGGTCTTCGCAACAATGTAAACACTGGGAATTTCTGACGTCGTACATTGCGCCCCCTGACAAAACCTGTTGTTACTAATTATTCATTTTCTTACGAATCAAATAAAATACGGATTTGATTTTTTCAGTATTGTTTGCCGATGGGTCATTGAAGAAAACTAAGAATTCTAATGAAATTGCAGTGAACAGATTTTAAGTTATGTGTCATGTCCACGCTAATTTCTGACAATCCTCGTACTAGTACCCATTTTGTTTTAAAATAGCATGTCAATAAAAAATGTTATCATGTAACAATGAAATAAGTTCAAATCAGATATCAAACAGAATTTAATTTTTGGAACAGGAATAAAAATGGATGACACAGAAGTGTAAAACATTTGATACAGTTCAATGATGTAAATTATATTATGGTACGTTGTCTAGTTTTCTAAAATTAAAAAGGAACACCCACATGTACACTTTTCATAATATAAGGTATGCTACATCTGCGTCATACCATGATGGCAATATATTGTGATCATGATATAATTCTTGACCATCAAAACTGTCGGTGATATTCAAAAACGAGCTGGGCGTGCCATGAATCTATAATTATGTCAATTGTTTATCATCGTTGCAGGTTAGAATTTTTAATTACACAGAATCAAATCTGAGCAATGTGGTATTTGTTAGAAACAATTAAATATAATTAGACTCATAACAGCAAATCAGCATCATTATGGGACAGCATATTTGAATTTGTTATAAAAAAAAACCTGTTGGAATTCATAAAGGAGACGAAGGATTAGGATCTGCATTAGCATTGACATTGTAATATATCGGTGGCGAGTTAGAGTGAGCGCTCGCCAAAATTTGTTTTGCGGGTATAGGGAATTTAGGCGAGCGCTCGCGATGTTTACCTCGCCTCTGGCATTGAGAGCTCTGGTATCACATCTCATTATTTTTTAAGAGGGCTAGATGTTCATGACGGTATAAATCTGATGAAAAGGGAAAGTTCAGTGTAAAGATATAGGAACATATTTAAAATTAATTTTAAATTGAAATTAAGTGGGTTTTTTTTTATCATGGTTGATTTAGCTAAACAAATCAGTTTTGTACATATGATGTGGAAGTGATGGTTAATTTGGTAACCACCGAGCTTTATTAAAGTAATCTAGACACGGATTTGGGCTCTAAATTTTCAAATTTTTATTTTTCCATTGATAATATCTATAATGCTTAATATAGTTATTTTAAATGGTTTTTCAAATCTTGAATTACAATAAGATATGGGGTTGAAAGTCTTTGTTCTTAAAATTAAAAGGTCGAGTCATGTTATTATTTGCATAATTATGAGTTGAATTGGTATAAATTTCAGTCAAATGTTGCTTTTTTGTTCATCATATTTATAAACAAATTGAATCAGTTTACCTTATTTTGCAAGCTATTTTGTGAAAGAAATAGTAAACCTCAAATTCCTTATTAGGGAGGAAGGGGGGGGGGGGCGTATTCATTTACTCTATTAAAATATAAATAAACAATAACAATATCAATATCATTATGCAAAGGAATCTTGAACCTCCATCTCCGTTTAAAATTTACTTGGACTGAATAAATATGTTCTTTATTAAACATCTTTATCCACAAGTCAAGTTTTATATAAGACATTGTCCACAAGTGTTATATATCATTTCAAAGCTTATAGAGAGTATTAAAAGAAAATGACATTTTGGAGTTCTCTGGTCATTCATTGTTACTAAAAATAGACCACAAAAAGACGTGCTTATGTTATTTTTTGTGACCATTTCTTGGGAGTACTTTTGGTTTTAATAACCGGCATATATACAAGATGAATTATGATCACGTATCAAAATAAGTTACATGTATGTAGAACTGTAATGTACAATTTCTTTTATGATGCTATTTTATAATTAATTTGGGGTTTTTTTTTGGTTTTTTTTTTGGGGGGGGGGGGGGTAATCCAAATCCCTTTATTCTTCCGCATCCCGTATTTAAACGATTCCTACGACAACGCCCCGCTTACAAAAACGACGTTAAAACGTCAACGAATAAACACATTTGTAATTTTGATATAAACTGTTCAGATGTTTGCAATCAGTTTGCTTGTGATTAAATTGGACACATCAAAATCCATTTAAATATTTTAGCTATTTACTTACTTCATCTAGTACATGGTTATAGGTCTGGCCGCTACTAATACATGTACTACATACTACTAGTTATAAGACACTGAAATGCATTATCTGTAAAACAATAGTAAGAGTTTTGCACAAATTTATCTATATACATTATTTTACAAATCAAATATGAACAAAAAACAATCAACGTAATTAATATTTTCATACATGATTTACAGGTGATCGATTAAACAGATTTAAGAACTTTCAAAAGATTAGACACAAGTTCCATTGCTGCCTATGCTAAAAATGACTAGTTTTTGGTCTAGATCAGTCTACTTTAAAACATGTTTCCTGTAGCGAAGCTGTGCTTTCAAAGCATTACCTTTGTCTGATCCTTCAGTGTCACTTTGCACTCTCGGGCCGATTTCCCTAAGCTATATTTAACAATGTCATTGCTTTGTTTTTGCAGCTGCATTTGTTTTTTTTCTCTCCATTTTTCTGCTCTTTTTGGAACTCTTTCTCTTGTATTTCTTCTCTTTGTCTTTGTATTTCTTATTTTCTTCGGCTGTATAGTTCCCTTTCATCAATATCTGATCTCATTGCTTCTGATACAAGAACTTTCATATTTTCACTGTTTCGCATTAACCATGTAGAGGTTTTATTCATTATGAAGGGGGTCTACGCCTCGATAGCCAATGTTTATATGTTTGGTTTTGATTTCAGAATTTGGTCCATGTAGGCAAAAAGTCGCTTATAATAAGAGTTGTGTTTGGCAACACTCCTGGTAGCTTGTGAGAGTTCCTCTGGGAATGATTCATATCTACCATTTGGCAAATGATCTTTGTAGACATGAAGCACTACTTTTCGGATTGATGGTAACAGGACTCTGAGAATGATTTCAACGTCAGTATCATATGTTGACTTTTTAGTTAAGGATTTGAAAATTTTGTCACCATGAAACGCTACTCCTGTTAGAGATGGAAAGGTTCCCTTCATAAAATCAACGTTTTCGCAAGCTTCTACCAAATACAAAGTCAGATGGAGATAATGTTGTATCATGTCTTCAATTGATGTGTCCCTGCTCTCAAGAAGATTCCACAGCGAAGTTGTAACCATCTTTGAAATCAACCCAACGCTTTCAGTCCAGCACTATAAAAGGAGACATGAAGATCCGAAAGAACAGATTTTAAAAGTCTTTTGTTTTCCGTATTTGATTTTTCCAGAAAATCAAACATGTGGCGATGTAAAATATATAGACAGGCAACATTTTGAAATAGAATGTTGAATCTATGGCCTTTTAAAAATATTAAATCGAATTCAATTTCAGCTATTCATTTACTAGTATTCATCACCTTTAAAAGTGAACATGCATGAATAAGCATAGCAATGCAACGTAATATTATGTAATGCCAGCATTACACTAGATTTTGGAAAGTATTGAATTATATTACCATTACTTGTAACGCTAATTTTGTGGCATTATACATTACTAGCATTACATTGATAACATGTAATGCATTGCAATGCAATACCATTACATTAAGCATTACATGCCCCAAGCCTGGATATGATCATCCTTCTCCTTTAAGAAAGTTTGAAGTTCATTGAAAGTCGTTCTTTGTTGATCATTATCAGGCTGCAGTTCATTAATAAGTTGTTGCTAGTCTTCCTTTGTTGTGTCAGTTGTTGTCTCCACTTTCGTACATTTGGTTTTCCAGTAATCCTCTCTAACGTTAAGTGCGTTTGATTTGTTTTGTTTGATGATACAAGCTTTTCTTGCAGCTCTCGGTTTTTCCTTGTTTGTTTTCAGACTTTATGTTAAGCGTTTGCAAATTAGATATGGATAATTCGGACTTTATTGTAATTTTTTCCTGAATTAGATTCTGGTTTTCCATAAAAAGAGAGTTTAATATGAATATGACAGTTGACGTGGCATCGCCGATAGAGTAAATTAGACATGTAGCTTCTGAAAATTTGGACTTTACTGTTTTTTATAATGTGAGTGGAGCAAATTCTGTTTCCCAGAATTCCGTCAACTTTTTGCTGCCGTCAGTTTTAGATTTGTTCTTACGAAGCTTTTCATATTCTGACCATAGTCGACCAATAGCCACATTAGTTGATATCAGATTACAATTTTTAAAATGTGTTACTATCCACTTGGCAGTTTTGGGTGTCCCACGTGATATCGTAAAGCTAATTCCGAATCATTTGGGTATAGCAAGACATTTACATGTAACGAAGAGTTTGTTGTAAAAGGAAAAGTAATAAGCAGTATCCAGCAAGTTCTGAAATAAAAAAAAATCACTAATCGTAAATAAATATTCTCTTGGATGTTGGTCACTGTAAAAATTTAATATCAGTAATTATCGAATTTACAAATCACGTTACATGGAACCACGGTAATATATTGAAATATATAACTACTTTGTTTTTGCTGGCTTTGGTTTTAAAATTTAAGTGTAAATATTTTTTGCCATCAAATGGATTATTTTTATATCATAGTTTTTAGGAATTGTTTTTTTTATCAATAACATATATTACCATTTACAACAATCGATCAGAAAAAAAAAATTATATTAATTTTCTGTAACATTTCATAACGAATGAATTATGTACATATGTGTTGTGCTTGGTGGTTACGTGCATGTGCCTCAGCGTGCATGTGTCAGGTTGTGAAATTCAATCTTTCGGACTATTTTTAATTATTGTCTAAATCAACTTTATCGGACTTTGTGTTAATTGTTACAAAAACTTTCCCTCTATTTCCAAAACTGTTTTAAAAACGTTCTAAATTCCGCACAGCCTTCATACCAACTAAGGCAGAATCAGTGATGGACAGCTAATCTTTTAATTGACTTCTGTTTATGTTACTTTACACTTCATCTTTCATCTTATTAATCCTTTAATGTACGAGGGTTGTCCCAAAATAATGTAGACAGGACACATAACTTAAAATCTGTTCACTGCAATTTCATTAGACTTCTATGTTTTCTTCAATGACCCGTTGGCAAACAATGCTGAAAAGTTCAAATATGTACTTTATTCATTTCTCGAGAAAATGAATAATTAGTAACAACAGGTTTTGTCAGGCGGCGCAATGTGCGACGTCGAAAATTTCCAGTTTATCGTTATTGCTAAACCCTCCACATCCTTTACGATAACATTTACGTTTTATTTCCGAAAATGTCTTAGAAAAAATATTATATTTGAACATGTACCCTGAGTGCACATTCAACATAAATTTCTAGTTTTTTTTTAAAAATATTTTCTAAGTACAAACGATCTGTCGGCTCCAAACTTGCCCTGTATTACTTGTTGTCTAACGTCCGTCTTGCCGAAATGTGTCGTTCAACATTTTGACGTCCATTGATATCGTTCGGAGTTTCTTTTTTCCACTTATTGTCATCATACTTGTTCAAATATTTTCAATGTTGTTAAACTACTTATTCACAAAACACATTTCTCATCGATTTTGTTAATTTCATTTACTTCCAAAACCGCTTAGGATTTATTTCATGGTCTTTACAAAATTGTATCAGTTACTGCTACGCCGCCTTAAACGCTGACATCGTCATTTTATTACGAGTTAACTTTTCAACTTGTCAATATTTAAAAGTTTTGTTATAGTCAAAACATTTTATGAGTAAATGATAGAATTATTATCAAATATCAATGTATGTTTTATTTATATTTTTTCATTCAAAAAGTACTTTTCCTCGCAATTTTCATTTCATTATGTTGATTTTAACTTTTTGTTTTTGACATTGCGCCGCATGTCGAATTTCTGATCTAACATGCTTTCATTTCACTAATTTAATCTCAAACAATATTTGATTTTAAAACATTATTTGAATGCTAATTTCTTTAACCCTTTGTGGCACAAATTTCATCTTCCTTTGTCTTCGATTAACTGAATAACGCCACTTGTCTACGCTATTTTGGGACAACCCTCGTACATGGTGCTAAAATGTCATGATTTACTTGATCAATAGCTGTTTGATTTTTAAGCTTAAATCTGTACTTATTATGTTAATCCTTCATTGTGCTATTCCGTTGTTTATTTTATATAATTCTGACTTGTAAACTATAGTCAGTTGTAATCAGACTTTCGGTGCTGTTGCGAGGCTTGTTTCAGGTTACATGAGATTGGGTCCAACAACAAGAGAATAAGCACACGGTTGACCTAGTACATGTAAAAGTCCTGTACGGGTTAGAGCACCCGTAATACATGCATGCGCGCACGCACGCATGCATATATACATGTGTGATTTAACTTTCCTGTAACTTGACTAAATCAAAGAAATTATATTAGAAAAGTAAGTACAAATGGGTATTGTGTCTTTTCTTATTTTTCGCTTTTACCCGAGCTTGTACGGAAAGTACCCTCTACAAAAAGCAAAGACAAGGTGCTCGTAGCAAAAGTATTTTCTAAACCTAGGTACTGATTTTATAATGGTGTTTGATCCATTGGTTTGTCATAAATTATGGAAACGAGCATCGAGAAATGAATATACAAATCATTGTGTAAATTCAGTTGATATTCTGAACTGATATTCTGATATTTTGAATCGTGATTACTTCCAGCATATTGCAATGAATGCAACTTATGCAAATGTAAACAAAATGTAGTGCTTTAAGAAATTGTTTATACTCGACGTGCTTATACTCATAATTTTACAAGAGAAATTGGAAAAAAAATGTTATTGATATTTTCAATTCTTATAGTTAAAGAAAAAATTTATGTCACTTTATAATTCTTGGGGAAATCAATTAATCGACCGCAAAAAGCTTTGAAACACCACTAGGCCATTCAACACGCATTTAATTCAACCTATTAATTGCATGTTTTTGATGTATATGGCTATAAATAATTTATTTTTTTAAAACGTAAACTGTTTTAATGATGGAGTGAAAGATTATTGGGACTCTTTTGAAGTGGCAGTTGTGTAATTTCCGTTTCTGTAAATATGATTTAATAAATATTCTATAAGATTGAAAATGTCTATATTATACAGATTAAAAGTATTTGTAAATTAAATGCTTACATGGTTTTATATTATTACATGGTAAGCTAGTGTCTTCATAAATCTTAAGTAACTTAATCTTAGTTAGATATTAATTTAATTTTTCAAATCATATCATTGTATTTGAAAGGATAAAGACTATATTTTTTATATAATGATTTTCATTATGCATGCACATTTTACCAATATTTAAATTATTATTATTATATTATCAGTGTCCAATACAAAGTGCAATTTTCAATTGTTTTCATTGTTAAATATTTTATTTATTCTAATGATAACATGGCCTTCAATATATGTTGCAATAAAACTAGTTCCAATAATACAGGTTATAAAATCTATGAATAGCTAATAAGGAGGTGAAAATAACATTGAACATTTCCCCACAGGTTGCCCAATATTTGAACCTGCTAGAGTTGTTACCCATAAAATATACGTGGTAACAGTAAACATACTACATCCGCGATTTTCTCTGTCCATAGACAAGAATTTCCAGTTACATCAAAAATATGTATCATGTTATTTTCAAAAGCGCTCATCAACGCGGATGTTTACTAAATAAATATATGTATTAGTTTGAAGAGGGGTTAATATCAATTTGATTATGCCGTACGGATATGCAACCTGTCCGAGAAAAGGGGGATTTTTTTAAATTAAAAATTACTAACTTTCTGCAGTCTTTCATCGTGGCAATATAAATATTGTTCGTGCGTTGCTTGGTATTATTTTGTTCTGCAAGTTCTCCAGCGTCTGTTTGTAACAAAGAACAGTCTCATGCACCGTTAGAACAACGCAACTTTTACTTCCTGTTATATTTCATACGAGCTTTTGCAAACAAGCGCGATACTCTTTTCATATTAATTTAATTTTAGGCGAGGTTTGTATGAAATCAAATACATGCATCAAGTATTTAAAAGTAAGTCATTTCACATATATATTTGTTCTATGATAATTGAGTGAATACAAGCTTATTAATTTGCTGTTTAAGTGAAAACGCCTCATTTTGTATAGAGTCACAATTAAAGCGTTACGTTATGACGGGACTTTGTTTGTGGGTGAAATACTTTTTAAAAAACCCGATTGTTTGGCATGTATTTATTCATGATCAAATTACATATTTATTGACACCAAGTTTAAAGAATTAAAATACCATGTTTGTCTTTAAAGCAGTTTTTCCCATTTCACTGAAAAAAATATTATAAATTAACTTAAGCTGATATCGATCTCAGTTTTGTGGAATCATACTTCAAAAAACAAATCCATCAAATAAAATTTTGGTGTGTAGAGGAACAGTAATATTTATCCTTGTCTTTCTAGATACCTGTTGAATTCAAATTCCTAAGTGATGTTTTTTTTCCTAGTTTACGTTTTTATATTTCGAAAAAAAAATTAAATAAAGTTTTACAAAATCATTCATGTAACAAGAGTTAATTGTAAAATGATGAATTAACCAATTTTCTGGAATGGCATTTTTTGTCCCTGGTCTCTTTCTTTTATTTTACCTTAGTTGATTTTATCAGAGATAAGGAGATATAATGTTATTTCAACTTTAAATGCTAATGTTTTCTAATTAGTAGTATCAAAGGGGAAAATAACATAAAACTTTTTATATAGTTGGTTTGAAATATATCTCCATCAACAATGTTTGAAAATATTTCAAGGAAGTGTTTGGTAACCAATATACAAAAAATCACTTTTTGAGTTAAAATGTGGAATGACACTGCTTTTTCGATTTTAAAGGAATTATAGTGAGTTACTTTTGAACTTATTTTCAAAACCTGCACGTATTTGACATAATGAAATGGCTTTATTTCACAAACTTGACACAAAAATATGGAGTTATGGAAATGGAAAATAGGGAGCAGCGCTCCTATTTTTAGAATAACAACTTTACTTTTAGGATTCAGGTTGTCTACTTGCTTCGTTTTATTTCATGGCTTTACTAACCGCTTCTAACATTTGTTTTTGTCGTCATTCTTCCAATTTTGACATTTACCTAGATCATGTCATAACCAGCTCAGACAAGGAGCACACGGCTGGTGCCACCGGTCAGCAGAGTATATTTACTTCTCCTAGGCACATGATCGCATCTCTATCGTTTAGGGGTCCGTGTTGCTCTGCATTGAATTTGAGTTTTGCTTTTTTTAATTTTTGAGAAGATTCAGACTTTATTATCGTCATGTTTTATTGTATTTGTATTATAACGGAAATTCTATTGAAATTGGTTATATACATATGCTATTTGTATGACATATAATATATTAAAACTGATTTCTAAACGTATGATTTTTTTTACCATAATATATGTGCACCTGATGAAAAACATCGTTTAGTGATTAAAATCTATGAACTTGTTCAGTATAGGGTGTAAAGGAATGATATGTAGAAGCTTTCATTTCTAAATAGGAACACTCTGTGCATGTAAATTTTTGAAATATTTGGCCATTCTTAATACGCAACGATTTGTCCTGTGTATTTTCTATCTTATATTGTGTGTAGTTATCTTCAGTGTGTATAAATGTGCAAACTTTGTGATATAGGTCGATCTGATTCCAATTGTCGCCATTCTAATTACCTTCAAACAGTGATCTTTAGCTGCAGTGAAGGTCAGTGGCATCCAAAACAAGTTCGTGAAACCTTTTATGAAACATCTAAATGTGTTAAGCTAGAAATAGCAGATCAGTCGAAAAGTTGGGGGGAAAAAAAGACTATTTAGCACAATAAAGGTTTACCACGGATGATTACAAGAGCCTTTAACACTGTGCCGGATAATTATGCCAGTGCCAAGGTGGCATTTTTGCACCCGCTTAAGATGCAGTTTCAGAAAAAACCATGTATACCAAATGATAGACCATTGTCTAGAGAGTATATAACCACTTTTGTTTTTAGTGTGTTTCACCTGACAGGTGAGATATTTACCTTTGAAAATTAATATCCCATCGGAAAATGAAAATTCCCATAGGAGAATTGACTCTCCTACAGGAATTATTGACAATCCTATAGGATTTTTTAAAAGTCCTGTAGGAAATATATTTCCTATAGGAGAATGGTAATTCCTGTAGGAATTTGATTCAGACATGTAGTTTTCCTGTAGGATATTAAGTTTTCCTACCGGATTTCATCAAATCCTATCGGAATTGAAATTCCTATAGGAAGTTCTTGTATTCCGATAGGAAATTTCAAATTACCTATAGGAATATTGATTTTCCTATGGGAAAAATTATTTTCCTATAGGAATTTATTTTTGAAAGGTAAATATCTTACCTGACAGGTGAGATACACTGATAACAAAGGTGGTTGTTAACTCTTTAAGCAATGGTCTATCATATGGCATATTTGAATTTTTCGATACATGCAGCTTAAGCGGGTGCAAAAATGCCACCTTGGCACTGGCACTGGCATAATTATCCGGCACAGTGTTCGTTATAAATATTTCCGTCGTTCACCAATTCACTTAAATGGTATATTTACAAGATGTATGCATTTCATTCAGTATTTTTGGCAATACCAATTCTCGCACTTTTAGTGCAGGTATTAATTACAGTTGACATGATTTCATAAAATCATTTATTCTTGTTGTTTTTGTAACCTTCTCATTTGTTACTTGGATATAAATACCTCGGTACTTCATCCAATATTTTACAAAAGCAAACATAAATACAAGACAGTAACAACGTGCTGTCATTTTTAGTCCCTACAAATAGACGTTCCGAATTCCGTCGTACACGTCTACTACAATGTTCATACTTCAAGTTGCTCGTTTACAATTCACAACCCAACATTTTGCGTATTTACATATGAATCAAGAGCAAAAATCCCCTAAAACCATGTAACAATTTTAAAAAAATTGTCAATAAAACTAGCTACAACAGTTGACAAGGAGCACTGGTTTGTCGGGCAATAAAAGAGTTTACTATACTTTCATGTTAAATACTAAAATCTGATTGGTTTCGACGCAATTGAAAATCCGTTCTATTACCCTAAGCGTTAGCAACACACTTAACAATGGGTAACACAACGAATTGTTACATGCGCGTAAATCATGCACGTACGGTTCGCCGTTGAATTCATATCATTTCTATAAAAAGTAGTAAACAACTCTCTAAAATTAAGAGAATTAGCATTATAAAATAAATATTGCCTGTTTGGGAGGATAACAGTTGAAATCATATAACCAACCGCCAGAATACGGTTGCTTATATGATACGAAAGCCATAATAGATATGCGTCGTAAAAGCTTGTCTACTCAACGCTTTAAAGGAATTTTGTTAGTAGGGGGATTTTTTAGAAGCGGGTTTGTTTTTTTTTTAAGTCGGACAGATTGTGTATGAAACTTAAAATGAAATATTGGAAATAAAAATAATATTCACTTTTTAATTCATCTAATCTTTATTTATTCAAACATATATCCATAGTATGGAATAAATACATCAGTAGCAAGAATAAATGAAAAAAATGTATATAGTAAGCCTAGGTAATCTATACTATACAAAACACATAAAATCACAGAAAGGGCTACTTATAACAGTTAATTCTTTCGTTAGTATAAACATGCAAAATAAATATGTGTAATCAAAACAACAGCGAACACACTTGTGCACACAAACAAAATAAAGACAATTTTTCAGCTGGAGAAAAACTTATGGCAATACGGTTTGTCTTTAAAAAATAATCCACGTGTTTCAAAGGCACACATTCAATATTCATTGACATGAAATAACTATATTTCAACTAAGAACTATCATCAATCGAATTATGAAGAGCATCAATAATGTATTATTAAAAGGCAAAAAAATCACCCATCAAATTAATACTAGTACTAAATATTCAATCGAAAAGCAATTACATATATTTTTCAGACGAAACACAAATGCCTTTTCCTAATTTCATCACAAGAACGAACTTGATTAACAAAGTAAGAAAGTTTATTAAAGATTTACACATTATATCAACATGGGTTTTTTTTCTTTTTTCCCTAAATTTCTTTTTCAATGAATTCGTTATTTAATACGATAAACAATACAGGATAGAATTCAATTTATAATAATGTTATACGATAAAACATAGCCTGAAAGAGTTTACTCCCCTTAAAACTGCAGCAAAGTAGTTAATAAAAAATATCTTAGCATAGCTAGGTAGGAAATAAAACCATATCAAAAGCAAAACAATCACTATTTTTAAAACTAAACTAAAAGTATTTAATCAATATAATGTATTTTATAGAATGTTGATTTAGAACAAAATTGAACTGTAATGACAAACAAATTAATACCTTAAGAACGCACATAATATCAAGACTTGTTTTAATATTACAGCCATTTATTATTATTAACCAGAATGTTATAGATTGATATATCAACACAGTCTTTTGGATAAATTTGGATAAACGATTAATGAGCTAAAGATCCTCAGAGTGTTAATAAGTTACAAATGTGCCACGCACTTCATTGCGTTTGGTTTCCGATGAGGGTTTTTTTCTGCCCAAATTATGTGGAAAAATTAGCACCATTAGTACCTTCCGACACTTATTTATGCTGTCGTTTCTTCACCTGCATCAGACATTCTCTAAAACACACTAATCGACCTTTGAAAATGAAGTGTGTTAAATTTATATGCAGATCACTAATTAACTTTAATGGACTGGTAAAGATGTTTAAAATATTACCATAGATCACCGTTATCTACAGTAATATATCCAAGGATATTTGTTCAAAACTCTTTACAAAAAAAGTATAATAATAAGTCCAAAGTTAAGCTTATGTGAGTTTTAGTGAACTATCAATTGTAACTTTTAACAAGCAAAACACTGTATCTCCCAGGCCGCCCATCCAAATATTTTCAGACCGAGAGGTTTAGATTTGTAGCTATGTTTTTGTCTATAAGTCAAATATTTTGAGCTGGTTGTTTATTTTTGCCTTTATAGAATAAAAATCATGCGCACGGGTACACATCCTCGTAAATTAAAATTAACGTTTCATATAAATGTAGATTTTTCGGAACATTTTAATGAGAACAGGTAACAATTGCAAATTACGAATTCAAAGTTATAAGTTCATTTTTGGGAGTTGATTTTAATCAACTCTCCTATGCAGTAACTCAGACAAACCGAAAGTGAAACAGTGTTTGAACCTCAGCACAAATCATTGCTGCATGACAAGACTTAGATCTTGAAAATAATTGATAAATTTGATGTAATGTATGCTAAAGCATTGTTTTTCAAGGAAACTTATTTATAAATACCTTGAAAATAGTCAGATTTTAAATGGTAGGAACAATTTAAATATTTTTTGTAGTCGTATGTATTCCTACGCCAGAGTTCAATATAGTCTTGTTTAACTCGACGCTCGGCTGTCTCCTTAAATCCTTGTCGGAGATTTACGGTGTCAGCCGAGCGTTTGGTTGAAAGAGACTAGAGTTCAATATTGCTTGGATCCATATAATTTTCGAGAAATATTTCTATTACTGATACATAGTTTGATTGAATTAATTTTATTTTTAAATATTATTTAACATGATTCACATGGGGGTTTCTCGACATTCTTGTCGAAAAAGTCAAAAAATTCATATCATAAAAATGTGTGTAATTAAATTAGAAACTACATGTACTTGCCATGCAAAATAACATATCATTGGTTTAAAAATAAATAAACATCAACAAAATCAACTCCCGTCAGTTCTTCAGTACTTTGACTTTAATTAGACCCTCCCATCTCCTTGGAATGAATCTGTTGTGGTGCTGTAATACATGGCATTAAATGAAACCATTTGCTATATGGTTTTCAGTATGATAAAGTCCTCGTTCTATAATATATATAGATGAGACTGCAAACAAAAGAAAAATCTTTAAAAAAAAAAGAAAAGAAAGAAAAAAAAAAGCTGTATAGTCGACAGTTACTGTAAAAAAAATATTATTGAATTATTTCTAAAATAGCGATCGACAAGAAATCCTAACAAACCCTGGATAATGGTTTCGGAAATCTGTATTACGTTTTATCGAAATTATATAAATGTATGATTACTCTATGTCATCAATTACCTGTTTTTACTCTAAGGTATTTCTTAACAAATAGTTTCAAAAATTAGCTATTGTTAACATTAAGGTATCAGTGTTTACATCCGCAATTTTTAAAAAAATACATAATACTTTTGTAACTGTGCAGATTCATTTATTCATCCCCCGCTTTTAATATATCTTTAATATAAATGAATTGATTAAAATCCAAAATATACCGTTAGATGATAGAACGAAATACACATTTGCAAATTTGATATATAAATACAGTCTAAATTATATGTAATATATACAATGTAATAATTCATTCAGTGTAATATTGGATACACTTCACTTTACCACGGCCACTCTCGGCGACATAGAGTTTGTCCTCAGTATCAACACACAAACCCCATGGACTATGCAAATCACAGTTATCAATGTATCGGAGGAATTGTCCGTCCTCGTCTACGATGTGAATACGATTGTTTTTACGGTCGCTTATCAGTATTTGACCTTCACTGTCCGTAGAAATGCCGTATGGATCAAACGGTTCCGTTGTTGGAGTAGAGGAGGGCCCCTTGTATTCAAAGCGGAACTTACCGGCCTGATTGACCACCACTACCGCTTGTGCACCATGATTGGCCACACACACATCTAAATTTCTGTTTTCACTTATGTATTTGATTTTGTCACCAAATGAATAAAGGGGTCGGCCATTCTCCCTGAATTGAATTTCTTGAATTACTTTGAATCCAGCATAACGTACTACTTTTGTTTCTTTACATTCATCACCATCCATAATCACTAGAAAGTCATCATTGTACGCACTGCATATACCACGAGGTATCCACGACAGTTTGATCATTGCATGAATCTGTCCATCACTGACTTTGTTTACAGTTCTCGTTTTGGAATCAGTATATACTAAATCATCATTTTGTGTTACTGCTAAGTACCGTGGAGTTTTTCCTAAGTTGGTCTTGATAGAATTCAGTAGTTTTCCTTCACGGTTGTAAATCATTATACTGTCATCATTTCCACTCGTCAAGATTTCACTATCATTGCAACAAACAACATTGCGTAGTTCTTTTAAGTTTAAGAAGCCTTTGTACTCGGTTGTGATAGAGTGGACAACAATTGGGTCAGTAAGAAATTGTTCTAGGTGGGTTGATCCAACTTCCTGTTTTCCTACAGTGCAGTCATGCTCCTCTGTTGTTAAACAACACGCTGACAATAAATCAAAACTTTTGTAAATTTCCTTGAAATCAATATTTGGAAAGGTAAATGGTAAAAACATAATCTTGAGTTTTGGAGGCAATTTTCTGAATTCTGATATTTCTGATTCGTACCCAGAAACAAGGCCAACATCATTGGAATTCAGGAGTACTTGTAGGTTATCAATGGCGTCCTTGATTTCGGACAATTTTGATGTAGTTTTGACTTCCTCTTTATTTAATACCGAGCTATGTTTCTTATGAATTTTATCAACGTCAGATCTCAGTTTTTCAAAAAGTGTTTTAATATCTCTTTGGCAAATTTCTTCTAATTTGACAAAGTCTTTCGTCAAATTACTGGAATATGTTTTCAACTCCTCTTTTTGACCAATAAAATCGTCTACAATATCTTGGTATTTTTTGGAAATAATTGTTTCAAATTCGTGCAAATCTTTCTGTATATCGACTTTTTTACTTTCAAAAAAACTCTTTGCATCCACTATTCTGTGATTTTGATGATTACCCGAAGAAAAACAGTGAACACACATAGCAACGTCACAACTTTCACAGTGAAGCTCGCATTGCCTTGATGAATGTGTTTGGCATATGGAATAAATTAGAGAAGAACCTCGATCCTCGAATTGTACTATTTGATGTCTTCTTGATGAATCCAATAAATGATCGCCAACACATACTCTACAGAGATCGGTCTCACAAATGTCACAGTGAAATGGATGGTCAGGTCCATCACATACATCACATCTCAGGATATCTTGACCTTCGTTTTCAGAACCCATCGTGCAGTGTAAAGTATCTAGGTTTAATTTAGCAAAAACTAGTAAATACGGATGAATCAAAATTTTCGTTTATTAACAAAAATATTTTAAAAATTGCGCCTTAAAGAGTTGCTCATTATTTCGAATACTTCTTTTCTTATAGAAACGATTTAACAATCATACATAAATATCAGTTGAAAGATAAACCATCAATACCATTGACATGCATATTAGCACGTAGTTTTGTGACTTGGTAAAATTTACTTGCAAGGTATTCCTTTTAAAAAATATTAGACTGAGACAGAACATACCTTGAAGTTTGAAGTCTGTTTTCCTTTTGCTAAGTCTTTATGCGTGTATGTGTTGGATGGTTCCAGTCTAGTTAGCACTTATAATGAAAAGCAAGCAAATTTATTTTTTTTGAAAGATTCTTGGGTTTTATACACCACATATCATATAGCAGACTGTAATGCGTGAATCATGAGGTAACGATTTTTTTTAAACGTATAGGCATTTAAACAGGAACATCTCTACACAATAGATAAATAGAAAGTTTTACAGGTTCTTCTACTTGCAAAAGTTAACTTAAATAATGAAAGGAAACTTTGAGCGTGCTATGGCTTTCACTCTTAAAGATGAAGCAAAATCATTTTGTATACGGAGGATCATTTTTCTTTAAATGTTGTACTTTCACTTATCATTTAATAATTACCTTTCTTACAATCCAGTGTCACACATTAGAAAAGGACAAATTTCATCATGGGTGCAGGTCTATTGGATATTTCATTTACTTCAATCTTTTGGTCGATATTTTTAGTTATCATTGTTTTCTGAAGAACGTTTAACAAACTCTGTAAAAAATAAAGAATTCACGAAGTTTAAATGAAGTTTAAATGACCTTGACTTTGATTTCATCTTTATTTGTACAGAGGTCATATTCATAATTTGAGTAACAATAGCCATATTTCCTGTCAATTGAGCTTTATAGTACTAGTGTCAAATAAAATCTTGATAATTGAGGTGTTTAAAACATTATCCTGTATCTTAATATGCTAAGCATTGAGATCCCTTGTAATTTAAGATATTCATAAGAAAATTTTAACGATTTTCCTATTCATTTTTGTATATCAATGTAAAATCCCCCTAGTCATTGATGCCTAATCCTACTGTCGGGGATAATGAATATGACAAATTTTAATCTATTTAACCTGAGGATGCTTTTTTTTATTTTATGAATTTTGAATTTACTAGGTGGGTGTAAATATACAAGTTATCATGTTGTAAATTTTACATTTACACCCACCCAGTAAATTCAAAATGTACAACATGACACAACCCTTCAGTAACATTCTTTCTGATCAACGATTTTATCTGTGTTAACACTCAACCTCTATTATGGCTCTTCCCTCCCCATAGGGATCGTGATTGACACAATCTTAAATCTTAAACTATGCAACAAAATTCTACAATAAACACGCAGCTTTTCTGGCAAAATGTTTTTAGAAAAAAAAATTACGATTTTTTTTATTTTATTAATACCTTGAAAAAAAATCAACCACTATGGCGGCCCCCCCTACGTCTGGAGATTATGGTTTGAACTTAAGTTTTATCCATTTGTAACCACTATTAAAATAAAAATACTATTGAAATTTTTATTTCAATAGTGGTTTGAGGATGTATTTCATTAGAGGAACCATTTTGCATCCACTATTGAAATACAACCACAGTTGAACTAATTGTTTTAAAAGTGTTTGGGGATGTTTTTTATTATAAGAATCACTTTACAGCCACTATTGAAATACAACTACTATTAAAATTAAATTTTCAATCGTTGTTAGAAATTAATTTCTTTGTAAATGTTACTTTGTAATCGCTATTGATATACATTTGGAAAGAAAAGAAGTTGTCATATTTGCAAACTATTTTCAAATGCAAGAATCACTTTATTTAACGAACAATTCCAAATAAACGATGTAGGTATTTTAGACTTGCATATTTTACGGTAATAACCAATAATATGAAATTAATGTAATGAATTACAATTGAATTACAATAATTAATTAATAAAATTAATGTTAGAATGTTCACTGCTGTACAAAAATACATAACCAATTTTGCAGATTTACAAACATAAAAAAAACTGTTTTCATATTTTGTTTTTGTCTTTACCTTTCACTTTCTATAGATATAACATGTTTTAAGAAAATTGTTAATTATTGGTACAAATGTGAACACCTTGTAAGTTGCCAAAACTTCTATATTCAAACCTCCTGTATATTGAATATACAATAAAATATGCACAAACGAATTAACACGAGTACTATAGAAAAAAAAATGGCCTTTTACTTTTAATCAGAGTGGGGAATATTAATATAATATTCATTTGCAAAAATGATGTACAACTTCTTTCTTTCCAAATGTGTTTCAACGGTGATAACAAAGTAATATTTGTAAAGAAATTCATTCCCAACCACTACTGAAATAAATTATTTCAATAGTGGTTTTATTCCAGTAGTGGTTGCAACAGGGTTTTCTCTCGTAGGTTATTTGGGGCTATGAAAGGTGTCAAATAATCATATTATTTTATTAGAATAACAAATGAAATAAATGTATTATTAGGGGCTATGAAAGGTGTCAAAAAATCATATTATTTTATTAGAATAACAAATGAAATAAATGGACCTACATATGTGAGTTCGATTTTTTTTGCTCAGCGTCATTGAAACAACGTCCTTTTCTTTCCATCAATGGCAGGATGGTGAAATGTTGGAATGTTGTACTGATAGTTAAGGAGCATATGGTTGTGGGGTAGTTTTTGGTAAACAAAGGTCTTGTTTATCCTGGTCCACATACTGGTCTTCCGACATAATTAAAAATATAATATGTTGGAGTTTATCCCTTTAGTATAATGGTGTTTTGGTTATTATGGCCAACTGTCTTTCTTAAGAAACTAAAGTTGTGCATCAGCTGGTTCTAAAGAGAAACAATGCATTCAGTTTAATGACGAAAACAAATCACTCTTTTCATTTGGTGACATCAAATACCTCAGCGAAAACAGAAACCTGGATATATGTGTAGCTGACTATGGGGCACATACAGTAGTAGTGGTCAATTGAGCTGGAAAACTCCAGTTTACATACTTTGGCCCCAGTCCTATCGTTAAGGGGTCATTTGATCCGCACAGCATTGCTACAGACAGCCGGGGTATGATTCTTACAGCAGACTCTAGCAAACACTTTATCCACATTCTAGATCAGGACGAACAGTTCCTCCGCTACATTGATAACTGTGATAAACACTATCCATGGGGAATATGCATTGATAGACAAGACAACCTTTTTGTGGCCAAAAATCGCACGGGTAAAGTGAAGATTATCAAATATTACTCGTAACTGAAACGTAATCAATTTAAAAGACATGTCTAAGCTTATTTTTGAAATAGGTCATAAAACATATGAAATGTTATCAAGCTGATTGATTTTTTTAATAGAAGGTTGACAAACTTCAAATTTAGATAAAATCAAAATTATTAATAAAGTTAATGTTACACGTGCAAAGGACAATACTTTGAACTTACTCAAATCTTTGTGTTGTTGACTCCAAATTTACTCCATTCATTCATATTTATTATACCTTCATGAATATTTTCTATATAAAGTTACACTGAATAAACATATGCTTTACTATCTAACCGTGAAATAGTTTCAGTGCTATCTGCCTTTGGTGAATTAAATAGTCATCGAAACAATTCATCAGTGGCATTCGATTCCCTTCGGAACTGGTGTAACCAGAGTCACTAGCTTAAATTCAAAGTCCGACATATCTAATTTGTTTACCATCAAGAAAATCTGCATTGCTGACGAACAAACGTTTTTCTCGGTCAAAAAAAATAATATCTTTTTTTCTGACTATTTGGACGATAGCAAGTTTTATTTCCCCCCTCGACAGCAGCTATTTTCCTAGGTTTCGCCTCGGGATATAGTTACTGTCTCGAGGGACAGTAAAACTGTTATCGTTTTCATAACCAGTAAATTGGTATATAATATGCCTCGGTTGTTTCAACATGTTTCGATTGTTTTAAAGTATGTAAATGGTGTTACATCGGCCATTATGAGGTTGGTAAAAACTTAACTTTAATACCTGATTCTAATTTTCCTTCTTCTTTTTTTACCATTTTTTATTCATATTTTTTTTGTAAATCAATCCTTTTTTTTCGACCATTGCGAAAATCCGGTGTCAAAAGGAAACTTCATGGCTATCATACCATGTGTTCATAATACATGATATGTAAACACATATTATTACAACATAATTATGCTATCTTGAACTTGTTGCTATACCACAGGAAACTATTTTGTTCATAGCTCAAAATTGATACTTCTGAACTTTTAAAATCATTCAGTGTTTTTAATTGTTTCCTTTTTTTTTTGGAAATGAAAATAAATTCATTCCCTCATACATGTATACAGGACAGAACGATTGAAATTTGCTAACAGAATTAATGTTATTCATTAATGGAGATGCGTTTGTTTAATTTGCATAAATAATTTTAAAAAAAAACATGTTAAACTTATTGACACTTTCTTAAAATGAATATTTTGAACTTCTTTAAAAATGGTATTATACCCCCAACAAACATTTTTTTAGGGGGGTGTAGGAATTATCTTGTCCGTATGTCCGTCCTTTCCTCCGTCTGTCTGTCTACTTTCTTATGATGAACATTGGAAGTTCTTACTTCACACAAAGATTGCTTATGACCTGCGGATGTCATGATTTAATACAAAGTCATTTAGGCAAGTTCAATGCCACTGGTAGGAAAAGTGCAAAATTCGTATCAGGTCTATATCTTTTTATGGAGAAATATTGGAAGTTCTTACTGCACACAAAATTTGCTTATGAGCGGAGGATATGTCATCATTTTGAACCAAGGTTATTTTGGAAAGTCCAAGGTCATTTAAAGAAAATGTTCATAATTTGTGTCTGCTTTATACTCTTCTTATGGAGAAACATTGAAAGTTCTTCCTTCACATAAATATTGCTTATGACTTGAGGATATGTCTTGAACTTGACCCAGGGTCAGTTGTGCATATCAAGGTCATTGTTTTTAAAAAATGTTAATTCCTGTCTAGGCCATATCTTGTAATGGAAAATGATTAGAAGCTAAAATTTGACACAGATATTGCTTGTGACCTGTAAATATGTCCTGACCCTGACCTTGGTCATTTATGCAAATTAATGGTCACTATAAGAAAAAACGTGCATCCATTACTTTATATAAAGAAATACTTGAGTTAATTATGAGTGTTGGGTGCATGTATAATTTGTGAGCTTGATTACAGTACCTCTAGTTCAAATAATAGCTGTTTAAAACTGAATTAAAGGTCAAAATATTATGTAAATTCCATTTTGTAATTCTTCAAATTCATTTACCTTTTCCTTTCACGCTCCAAAAATACATTTTTTTCTTAAAGCATGCAATGGTAAATGCAGACAATGGGCTCCGGGATAATCGCTGCAACTTTATACAGCGCAGAACAATATGGATATAATTCATACTCAAGTCTTGTTCTTTTTCATGTATCAGTTTTTCGGTTTGTACATATTTAAAGGATCATACAATTTAAATTACCATACATTTCAATAAGCATCAAAATAAAAAAAAATACGAATGTATCGATTCCACAGGATACCCCATATACTTGGTATAAACTATTGAATAAAAGGGTCTATTTTATGTCAGAATTATCTCCATTGTTATTTACGTTAGTATTATATTATTTTAAATAATATGTAACTGTATACTAAGCTTAATCATTCGGGCAAAAACTTTTAAACCGACAAAGTTGGGCTATCTTTGTCAGGGATATCTTTAAAAAATGTAACTAAGTCAAGAATTATTATCAAATGATACAAATTAAAACACTTTATATCGAGCCGTAAGGGAATTTGAATATGAATACAATGAATATGTTTTACGGTGCTACCGTTGTGGCGAGCGTAGCAGAATTACACATGTACCTTGCATCAAGTCAACTTAGTGATATTTTGACATTATGTACTATTACATCATTCTCATGGCTTTATGACTTTTTCTGTGGCTTCTTTTCAACTGCCAAATGTTCGGGTCAACCAAGCTGAAAACCGACCGATATTGGTGTAACGTATAAAGATGCGTCTGTGTTATAAACGATACATCATCACTGCTTTTCAGAAACACACCACTACTTTTTAAAGCATTAAGCATAGCTCAGCGCTTTATTGTCGTTAGACTTCTATACCTTCCGGTGCATCGAATAACCGCTCCCTATGAGTGATGATTCAGTACTTTGATTATTTCATATCATATAACCGACCGCCTTCTTGCGGCCGTCAATTACGGAGATGTCGAGCATCCATTGAATTTTGTACATTAGTCGATGTAATAACATGATGCGTTTATATTCGAAAGAAAACATTACTTTCCTGACAGGAAGATAAATAATTTAAATGCTATTTATCATTATAACGCGATCAAATATAAAACAGATTTTTAGGATTGGTGAGTTCGTTAAAAATCGCATTTAATATTCACTCAACATACAAATAAACAACAACACAACAAGAGCAATTAATGTTTCGGTCAGGATGGGTAGGGAAAGCCAAAGGCACAACCTGTATGCTTTGTAACAAACGTCGCATTAATCGAATGCTCCCCGAAAAATCTATCTATACTGGGTTCAAAAGCGCTTGTGCATGAAGTACCAGTCTTGAAGTAAACAAGATTTAACGGAAATTAACGAAGTTAAAAACGTAAAGAAAGAAATTTAAAGCGAAGATACACGAATATGTCAGTCATTCAAATAAAACATGTGTCATTCATTCAAATAAACATCAACATGGATATAAATATTAGCATTGATGCTTATATTTGGATGTCGTCGGTCCTATAACACGCCAGGCCGTGCAGACAAATTATATCATACCGCGCTAACGTGCAGTATTCAATTTGTCTGCACGGCCTGGTGTAAATAGGACCAACGACATCCAAAAATAAGCATGCATTTGATGCTTAATAAAAGAGACGGGACAAAATAACATAGAGATATACAGCACAAGATCTGTTAATAAAATACAGGTTAATCTAATTTTAAAGATAACCTTTTAAAGATATAGTTTCAACTGTCGAATTTTTAAGTTCAAATAATACTCCAACTCTTGTAGTATAGGATCAGGAAAGACCACTTTCGAGTGATTGGGATTTAGATTAGATAGAATGAAAACTACTTGATACCAAATTATCAGAATAAAGAGACAAAGGAAGAAATCTGAAAGATGAAATGCTTCACTTTTCAAGAAATAAGCGACAGCAAAAAATAAAATAAGAACTAAAATACAATACTTCAATTTTTTTTAAAATATCTGAGAATTACTGTAATTTGAAAATATTTAGCTTGTATCGGCGTACAGATAATAAGTTTGAGAATTGTGAACATTTCTATATTTACCAGTTTGTATGCCAATATTTTTTCTTCGAAACACCGACTTTGAAATATTGCGAGTGATTTGATGCATTTGCAGTATTCAATACAGAGGAAAAGCATGGTAACACATAAATATTGTCAATTACGGATGCAGAATTTTTTTTTCCAAAGGGGGGGGGGGGGGGGTCTGCTTTCTTTGACTTGAATTGGGGGTTGGGTCTCAGACCTATTTTCGGAAATTTTACCTTACCGTGAATTTTATGAATTTGAATTTCCAAGGCATGATTGTACCTCGCATTTTTTTTATATTCATTCACCTTAGAGAAATGACACACCCCTCCTTTCACCCAAGCCCCCTAATATGAAGGAGTGACCTGGATTTGCTCCTACGCGGGTAGGATAAGGCTACTCCGGGTTTAATGACCGTAAAAATTTTGATCGATTTAAAAACCCTTATTTTTATGAAAACAGTGCTGAATATTAATACCAAGTGAATGTGTCACCAAGATATTACATGTATTTTTTTTTACTTCGGAATCGACTCGATCTTTGAAGCTGCCGTGCCATGGTATCACGTGACAGTTAAAAATAGATCACTTAGTTACCTTAACAAAAAATCAAGAAGTGTAACACTACCCCGAAGTTCATTTGTATGTTTGATACAATAATTCGATCGGCAATTAGTTCATGTTTATTTGTATTATTGCTAAAATCCTATTGCTAATCGCATAAAATAGATATTGTCATTATTTATCGGAAACTCCCTCAACTTCAATAATTTAATCGAAAATACTACGCATTTTTCATTTACAACAACTAAGCACAGGATTCTAGCAGCACTGTTCAAGTATTATAGGTCATATACTTTTGAAATTTGCCAAATACATCCTAATTTTGTTCCTGTAAAGCTGTAAACCCGGCTGCGAAATTAGTTATTAATATCTACTGAATAAATTGGATATGGGAAAATAACATCAATATTATGTATCTATGGTAACATTTACCCATCCTGAATGTACAAATTTCACAATTTTTTACATTTAAATTCCTACAAGTTACAGGCAGGTGAGCAATTCAAGCCATGAGCATTGCTTTTCTCTAAAGTCGGGATCGGTATTCAAATAACACTCACACTATGGGTCACTCGGCACACCTCGGCCGTATCTCATTTGATGTAAGTTATGGAATCGGCCGAGGTTTTCCGAATGACTATGGGTTTGTATGTTTGCTAAATTTTCCAAGTCAATCCAACTATACAGCCTAGTAAGAAAAGAAACGTTTAAGAAAAAAACATTTTATACTTATTTGTAGAAAGATTTCTATATAATTTCCAGTAGACCTTTTGAGCCAGCTGGCTAACATGGGAAAGCATGATAGTCTGTATATTAAGAATATCATTGCCACAAATTTAAAATGAATCAAAATGCAACATTTTTTGACTGCCGGTGTAGTCTTTAATACTGTTGCATAAATATGTCAAATGTTGCATTTTTATTGAAATATTGGTCAATGTACAATGTAATGAAATGAAGTAGGAATTCATTGAACAGCTGTTTACGTGTTAAGTAATAATCCTCCTCTTTTCATTAATTTTTCAGGTGGCCCACTTCAGTTCAGAAAGGAGAGCTAAGAACACACCACTTAAGTGTAACAGTCCATACATTGACGCAGTGAAATTTTCTTCTGGAAGCTGGCAAATTAAGTTTCAGTTCCAACTGTCTAACAAGGAAGATGTTAAATTATTTAATTGATCCTCAGCATGGTGAACTACAAAAAAACATTAGTCAGTTGAATTCTAAAACTGCTGAGAATGAGCTCTAGGGAGTTTCCACTGAACATGGCTGAAGGCAGAAGTGCTGATAAAGGAGACATGGACCAAGGGAAGCAAAGGTCTGCTAGTTCAAATGCTAACAAAAATGATATCAGCTGTTATTCCAATGTTATAAATAATTTACTCAATATAACAACTAAGAGTCAACAAGAAACGAAGAAGAGATATAAGCTTGTAGTGCTACGTCCAAAACACCCTGGTGACAAGCTTATGATGCCCCGACCAAAACACCCTGGTGACCAGCTTATGATGCCACGACCAAAACACCCTGGTGACAAGCTTATGATGCCACGTCCAAAACACCCTGGTGACCCCCAGCAATCAGGGTCAAACGTTGCTTCAGATCATAACAGATTCTCGCAGCAAGTAGAAACTGCCACTCCTTCAAATATTGGACCATTGGATACATGTCATTCGTACATCTCACAGAAAATAAAACTGAGGACGATTCTGATTGGATAGGACTCAATGAGTCTCCCTCTTTATGTACATCAACTGCTACTGATAAAACATCAATTCCTCATATGACAAGAACAAATGATGTTGCAAATGAATCATTCATCTCACAAAAATATAAGAACAGAAGACATTATTACTAATTCTGATTGGGGACTTGTTATTCGTCACTGGTCATACTTTGTGTTGGTCATTGGTCCGCGTCGCGGGGGGTGTTAAGGAAGCATATGGAATCTGAGTTACATGTAATTCCGTGAAATCACAAATCTTAGTTATTATGTACATATTCAAATATATAAGCAACGAAACGTAGACCAAAAACAAATCAAAAATACTAAAGACACATTTTTGCCAGAAATTAGTTTGTATTACGTAGATTTACACATTGATGACGTCATGACTAAAAGTTGAATGTCGTGTGAATTTGATCGGAAAGCATGGTAAACATATTCAAAATATAACTAATCTAAGAACTCTAATAAAGTATCGTGGTGTGATTTATTGAGAATTGAACATAAGAATACTGGGGGAGATGTTAGTTTTATCAATCATTCGCTAAAAGGTATGTAAATTTGCTTTTATTTCTCGGCCAGGCTTTCCTCTGTCGTTGTTTACGATATAAAATTCTGACTAGAACAACACTACCCCGTGTACATATTGAACTTTAAATTTTATACGTATCGTTAGTTTGATCAATGTTTAAATTGAAAAGTGCTGCTAGAATCTCATGTTGTGTGTTGTTTTAATGCAATTTGCCGTTTTCCGTGCAAACTTTATAAAAGTTGGGAAGGTTTTACGAGAACCGGGAATGAAAACTTTTAATAAGGAAAAACATAGGATTCTAGCAGCGGTTTTGATTAAACTGAGATGTTTTGCCATCACTTCGTATGTTATTTTATTTTGGAAACCGCGGGGTAGTGTTGTTCTATCACATTTTATGTTAAGGAATATACGTAAGCTATTTATAGTTGTCACGTGATAATGCACCAATGTGGCAGTGATGTACTACCCGATTTTATTGCACTGACATCTATTTTAAATGATAATACTAAGTTTTTGATCTTATTCAAAATAATTATTTAATTTCACGATTTTGAATACAACAGTCAAAATAAGACGGCATATTGGCCATATGCTTCCTTAACACCCCGCGGTGGTCTATTGTCCTTCCACAAATTCATTTAAAAATTAAATTTGTTGCAACAAATTAAATTTTTAAATGAATTTGTGGAAGGACAGATAGATTTAACGGAAAAGATTCATTAGAATTTGTATCATTATCTTTATATTTTAACTGTTCACTACATGAACGAATATGCAATATTTAAAGAATTAGATAACTTGTTTACTGAATTTTAACAGTTCATTGTCAATTTCTCTTTTATTCATTCAAATGTTCAAACACATGACAGCAATTCCTCTGGACATTGTGTTGTTTATTTGGTAAATAGTTTTTTTTACAAAATGTAAGAAGGTGTAAATTGAGTAATCCCTAACATGTCCACTTAATGGACCATCCATTGTATTGTGTGTAAATAGTTTACTTATCAGTCTTTGATATCCGGCCTAGTCCGAAATAGGCTTAATCAATTACGTAATCAAGTTTCATTTTATTGTACTTTTTTTCTTTTTGCAAATGACCCACGGCTATGTACAGCTGCGCTGAGTTATGTCAATTAAACGGATAAACTGTACGGGCCACGTGATTTATCACTAATAGTTTTTTCTTAAAATGGTAAATTTTCACACTTTTGATATTTCCGATCATCTAATACTGAATTTTGATTGGTCAATGACCTGCAATCCAAGCGCGTGGGGACGTCGCTGGAAATTGGCCTAACTCGGTCATTCCATGCGACGCTTCATTCAATAAACTTGTATTCATATTTATCATCTTTTTCTTATTTGGATTGCAGGTATGTTGCTCTC
>NC_047563.1:57090181-57227681 GCF_902806645.1 Magallana gigas
TACAGACGCCTGCAAGACGGTAAATAAAAACACACTTTTCAACATAATATGAAATATTGTGAAAAACATGTTGCATTAAATCTATCCTACTGTCAGCTGACTTGTTTGTTAAGGCTATGTTAATAAGTCGTGGTTCAATGGTATAATATCCACAAATAGACTCAACCAGTATCAAAAACATCTCTGATCTGGTTTCAGCTAGATAACAACAATCGCTACAAAATCGCTGAAACTCGATTGTACAGCGTTATTTTGAATTACTTATATTTTTTGGAAGGATTAAACTAATAATTGTCCTGTATTGCATCAAACGTAGGCTATCTTTATGGAACCAATATAAAGTATACCATAAGAGCGCTACTGTGTTGGAAATTTGTTTGCATGTGGTTTCAGCTAGATAACAACAATTGTTACAAAAACGCTAAAACTTGATTGTACACCGTTATTCCGAATTCCTTATATTTTTGTGTAGGAGGAAAACTATTAAGTTGTCCTTTATTGCATCTAAAGTGGACTATTGTTATGGAACCAGTATAAAGTTATACATAAAATCCTATACTTTAGTGTAGGATACAACTAATAATTGACCTGTGTTGCATCAAATGTGGGCTATTGTTTAGGGAACCAATATAAAGTATACCATAGGAGCGCTACTGTGTTTGAAATTTGTTTGCATGTGGCATTCTATAGCGATTTGGCCTCAACGAGAAAAGCAGCCTGCAAGTCCGGGATTGTACATACTACAGACGCCTGCAAGACGGTAAATAAAAACACACTTTTCAACATAATATGAAATATTGTGAAAAACATGTTGCATTAAATTTATCCTACTGTCAGCTGACTTGTTTGTTAAACTATGTTAATAAGTCGTGGTTCAGTTGTATAATATTCACAAATAGACTCAACCAGTATCAAAAACATCTCTGATCTGGTTTCAGCTAGATAACAACAATTGTTAACAAAACGCTGAACTTGTTGTACACCATTATGCCGAATTCCTTATGTTTGTGTAGGATTAAACTATAATTGTCCTTTATTTCATCAAATGGGGCTATTGTTTATGGAACCAAATAAAAAGCATACCATAGGAGCGCTACTTTGTTTGAAATTTGTTTGCATGTGGCATTTTATAGCGATTGGCCTCAACGAGAAAACAGCCTGCAAGTCCGGGATTGTACATACTACAGACGCCTGCAAGACGGTGAAAAAAACACACTTACACATGATTGAAATAATGCTAAAACATGTTGCATTTAATTTTATCCTACTGTCAGCTGACGTGGTTGTTAAACTATGTTCGTAGTTCAATTGTATAATATCCACAAATAGACTCAACCAGTATCAAAAAACATTAGAGACTCTAAGCTTCAACAGTTTGAGTTATGATGACTCTCCGCTCACGCAGATTCAATCAGTTTTATTTTTTTAGTTGGAATGATAAAAATGATTGATAAAAATTAGTGCCTCCTTTACAGTTGGGAAGATAAAGGCTTATGAGAACAAGTCAACTGTCACATCATCGAATATTTAAAATTTGAGGTTGTATTCAACATACAACATGCGTCCTTTGAATATTAATGTGTTCACATAATTAACATAATTTGTAAGTGACTTAAAAAGGGCACTTTAATTTGACTTTACTAAGGTTGGAAAATATTGTAAGGACGCTTAAACATTGGATAACAGTATTAGTTGAAGGTAAGACACTTATTGAAATGCATCTAATAAGTGTTTTTGCTTTTGAGCATGTTTTGCCCTTTAATGCATGGAATCTGTAAAGATACACACAGAAAGTTTTGATTTGGTTTCAGCTAGATAACAAAAATTGTTCGAAAAACGCTGAACTTCGATCGACACCGTTTAACCGAATTTTTTATATTTTAGTGTAGGATTAAACTATTAATTGTCTTTTATTGCACCGAATGTGGGCTATTGTTAATGGAATCAATATAAAGTATACCACAGGAGCGCTACTGTGTTTGAAATTAGTTTGCATGTGGCATTTTATAGCGATTTGGCCTCAACGAGAAAAGCAGCCTGCAAGTCCGGGATCGTACATACTACAGACGCCTGCAAGACGGGGAATAACACACTTTTCAATATAATATGAAATATTGTGAAAAACATGTTGCATTAAATTTATCCTACTGTCAGCTGAGTTGTCTGTTAAACTATGTTAATAAGTCGTGGTTCAATTGTATAATATCCACAAATAGACTCAACCTGTATCAAAGACATCTCTGATCTGGTTTCAGCTAGATAACAACATGTGTTCACATAATTAACATGATTTGTAAGTGACATAAAAAGTGCACATGCATTTGACTTTACTAAGGTTAGAAAATATTGTAAAGAAGCGCTTAAACATTGGATAACAGTATTAGTTGAAGGTAAGACACTTATTGAAATGCATCTAATAAGTGTTTTTGCTTTTGAGCATGTTTTGCCCTTTAATGCATGGAATCTGTAAACGATACACACAAAAAGTTTTGATCTGGTTTCAGCTAGATAACAACAATTGTTACAAAAAAGCTAAAACCTCGATTGTACACCGTTATTCCAATTTCTTAATATTTTAGTGTAGAATCTAATAATTGTCCTGTATTGCATCAAATGTGGGATATTGTTTATGGAACCAATATGAAGTACACCATAAGAGCGCTACTGTGTTGAAAATTTGTTTGCATGTGGCATTTTATAGCGATTTGGCCTCAACGAGAAAAACAGCCTGCAAGTCCGTGATTGTACATACTACTGAGCCTGCAAGATGTTGAATAACACTCTTTACAACATGATATGAAATATTGTTAAAAACATGTTGCATTAATTTTATCCTACTGTCAGCTGATTTGTTTGTTATACTATGTTAACAAGTCGTGGTTCAGTTGTATAATATCCACATATAGACTCAACCAGTATCAAAAACATCTCTGATCTTGTTTCAGCCAGATAACAACAATTGTTACACAAACGCTGAACCTCGATTGTACACCGTTATTCCAAATTCCTTGTATTTTTGTGAAGGATTAAACTAATAAATGTTCTGTATTGCATTAAATGTGGGCTATTGTTTATGGAACTAATATACAGTATACCATAGGAGCGCTACTGTGTTGGAAATTTGTTTGCATGTGGCATATTACAGCGATTTGGTCTTAACGAGGAAAGCAGCCTGCAAATCCGGGATTGTACATACTACAGACGCCTGCAAGACGATGAAAAAACACACTTTACAACATGATATGAAATATTGTGAAAAACATGTTTCATTAATTTTATCCTTCTGTCAGATGACTTGTTTGTTAAACCATGTTTATAAGTCGTGGTTCAATTGTATAATGTCCACATATAGACTCAACCAGTATCAAAAACATCTCTGATCTGGTTTCAGCTAGATAACAACAATCGTAACAAAAACGCTGAACCTCGATTGTACACCGTTATTTCGTATTACTTAAAATTTTTGTGTAGGATTAAAATAATAATTGTCCTGTATTGCATCAAATGTGGGCTATTGTTAATGGGACCAACATAAAGTATATCATAAGAGCGCTACTGTATTGGAAATTTGCTTGCATGTGGCATTTTATAGCGATTTGGCCTCAACGAGAAAAACAGCCTGCAAGTCCGGGATTGTACTTTTATACTACAGACGCCTGCAAGACGGTGAATATCCACACTTTACAACATGATATGAAATATTGTTACAAACATGTTGCATTAATTTTATCCTACTGTTAGCTGACTTGTTTGTTATACTATGTTCACAAGTCGTGGTTCAATTGTATAATATCCACATATAGACTCAACCAGTATCAAAAACATATCTTATCTGGTTTTAGCTAGATAACAACAATTGTAATAGAAATGCTTAATATCGATTGTACACCATTATTCCGAATTCCTTATATTTTAGTATAGGATTAAACTAACAATTGTCCTGTATTGGATCAAATCTGGGACATTGTTCACGGAACCAACATAAAGTATACCATAAAAGAGCTTCTGTGTTGGAAATATTTGATTGCATGTGGCATTTTATAGCGATTTGGCCTCAACGAGAAAAACAGCCTTCAAGTCCGGGATTGTACATACTACAGACGCCTGCAAGACGGTGAAAAAACACACTTTACAACATGATATGAAATATTGCTAAAAATGTTGCAATAATTTTATCCTGCTGTCAGCTGATGTACATGTATTTGTTTAACTTTGTTCGTAATTCGTGGTTCAATTGTATAATATCAACATGTAGACTCAACTAGTATAAAAAACATCTCTGATCTGGTTTCAGCTAGATAACAACAATTGTTATCAAAATGCTGAACCTCGATTGTACACGTTATCCTAAATTACTTATATTCTAGTTTAGGATTAAAGAATTATTGTCCAGTATTGCATCAAATCAGGGCTATTGTTTATGGAACAACATAAAGAATACCATAAAAGCGCCACTATGTTTGAAATTTGTTTACATGTGGCATTTTGTAGCGATTGGCCTCAACGAGAAAAACAACATACAACATACCTCCGTTGAATATTAATGTGTTCACATAATTGACATGATTTGTAAGTGACTTAAAAAGGGCACATGGATTTGACTTTACTAAGATTCAGAAATATTGTAAGGATGCGCTTGGCCATTGGATAACAGTATTAGTTGAAGGTAAGACAGTTAATGAAATGCGTCTAATAAGTGTTTTAGCTTTCCAATTATTGTGCATGTTTTGCCTTTTTATGCATGGAATCTGTGAAGAGAATACATTAAAAGTTCTGATCTGGTTTCAGCTAGATAACAACAATATTTACAATTTGTGGTCCAATTGTATAATATCCACATATGGACTCAACCAGTATCAAAAACATCTCTGATCTGGTTTCAGCTAGATAACATTTTTATAGGGATGTGGCCTCAACGAGAAAAACAGCCTGCAAGTCCGGGATTCTAGATACTACAGACACGGCAAGACAGTGAAAAAACACATTTTTAGTATGGTTTAAAATATTGTTAAAAACAAGTTGCATTTATTTTTTCTCCTACCTTCAGCTGATGTGTTTTTTTGTTCATAATCCGTTGTTCATTTGTTATTATCCACATATAAATCCAAACAGTATCAACCAAATCTTTGAGATTCGGAAGAAATATCAGTTTGAGTTATGATGATTTCCGCCCATGCAGGTTCAAACAATCTTATTTTCTTGGTTGAAGCTATAAAAATGAAATTAGTGTCTCATTTACAGTTGGGAAGTGAAAAACTTTTTAAAACATATTTGTAGAGCTTGTTATGAAGCCAACGGTCAGATCATAAAATTCATGTATTTAAATTTGTTGGTTGTATTCAACATACAATATTTACATTTACTTTCTTTTCCCCTTTCAAATTGCATTTATTTATTTGAGTGATATTTACGCATAACACAGAAGACCCAATCAGCAAATCTGGTGCGTATGAATACAGCCTTCCTTTAGAATTTCACGAAAAACAATACTGACTCTCCACGAGACTTCACGCCAGATCACGACCCGATATTAACCTACGCTGAATAATATTTCATTGATGTAAATACATTTTATTAGTAAGATGAATTCAATTGATTAATTTCTTAGTAAACCAAAAGTATATTCATCAAACTACAGAATGAAAAATAAAATTCTTTTATAAATTATCAAATCTGTGTGCACTATTTTTGTCAGCATGATTCGGCTGTTCCAATGGCTCTTCCGTTAATTGCACATCACTCTTTGAATAAGGCAGAGATTTTAAAAAATAAATTATGTTTTCGGAAAGAGAATAAATGTTAAAAAACGTAATCCGTGGTTTAATTGTATAATTTCCACATAGAGACTCAACCTATATCAACAAAAGTTTAGAGACTTAGAAGTCATAACAGTTTGAGTGACTTTGCCTCTACAGTCAGGTTCAAACTATCTTGTTTTCTTAGTTCGAACCGTAAAGATGATGTTTAGAAAATAATGTCTCGTATACGGATACGAAGTCAAAGACTTTTGAAAACATATTTGTAGAGCTTGTTATCAAGTCTACGGTCACATTAACAAATATTTAAATTTGAGGTTGTATTCAACATACAACATACTTCGGTTAAGTGTTACATCTGTCCCATGATTGACTTCATTTTTGAGTGACTTAAAAAGGGCACCTGAATCTGACTTAATTATAACCTGGATGGAAAAATATCATGGAGATGCGCTTGGCCTTTGGTTAACAGTTATATTTGAAAGTGAGTCTCTCTATGAAATGCTTGTAATAAGTGTTCTTGCTATCGTGCTTTTTTGTCTATTAATGCTATGAATTATGTCAAGGAAACACATTAAAACTCTGATCTGGGGTCAGCCAGGTAACACCAATTGTTACAAAAGCGCCGCCTTTCCACTGTACACCCTTATTCCCAATTTCTTTTATTTCAGTGTAGGCTTAAACCGATAATTGTCATTTATTGCATCAAATCTGGGCTATTGTTTATAGAAGCTACATAAGGTATATCATTAGGTCTATACTGTGCCTTTGCCATTTTCATAGACATGCAGCCTCAACAAGTAAAACAGCTTGCAAGTCTGGGATTGTACATACTACAAAAAACCAGCAAGACTGTGAAATAAAAACACACTTTACAACATTGAATAAAATATTGTTAAAAACATGTTGAATTAATTTTATCCTACTGTCAGCTGACAATGTCATGCTTTTTAACTATGTCAATAATCCGTAGTTCAATGGTATAATTTCCACAAACAAACTCAACCAGTATCAACAAAATCTTAGAGACTCTGAAGGGTTAACAGTTTGAGTTATGATGACTATCCACTCAGTTTCAAAATTTTATTGTCGTAGTTGAAGCTGTAAAAATGATCGATAGAAATTAGTGTCTTATAGGCGCTACTGTATGGGGAATTTGTGTGCCTCCATGAAATGACTGTACCATAGACGCCTTCAAGACAGTAAAAAAAACACATTTTACAACACTGTATAAAGTACGGTTAAAAAAAATTGCACTGATTTTGGAAAACTTTCAGCTGACCATCTTTGCTAGCCAAGGGGTTTCTGTTTACTTTGCTCCCCATAAACACTTGGTGGATTTCATAACGTAAACTCGGTGATGCGTATGCGCTCTCTAGCGAGCATATTGCATATATACTTTTTGATCGAAATAAACAACGGGTTATATACACATCATGGCATTAATACAACTTGAAAACATGTTGACTACCGAATATTGCAACATAGTTAACGATGCTTTTAGTAGTGATTAAATACAAATTGAGTTATAACCCAAGGAAAGTACGGGATGTTTTCTTTATAGTGTTTAGTAAGGACCTGTACTGGGAGTGAAAAGTCGCCGATTTCTATGAAAGCTTTTATACTATAAAACCAGGTATCGTTATCGTGAATACAACACAGCTCACTGAACCTTTAAAAGCAATAACCATAAGCCATGGTAAGCAGGAACGTATATACTGACGGGATAGGCAACTTGTACATTCGCCATGTTTACTTCCCATGCTATCACGCGAGCCTTGACAAGTTTGTAGAACTATGTTCAATCACCAGTAAAATATATAGGTTTTTAAAGCGATCTGGTATGACCATTGTTGTGGAGGCACTGTACCCGAGTTTTCAAAATGAAATCCACTTCGCTCCCCATAAACCCTTGGCTAGCGAAGATGTCAGCTGACATGCTATTTTAAATACGTTAATTATGTTTATATTAGTGTGGGATTCTACCTACTTCGGACGCCTGTAAAACAGTAAAAACATTTTACATCATGGTATAAAATATTCTTTAAAAAGAGTTAAAATGCTGAATTGTATTTGAATGCGCTTGATCCTTGGTTAGCAGTCTTTTTCAAAATAAGATTCTTAAAAAAATGCGTCTAATTTGTATTCTGAATCTCGTGCCCTTGGCAGGAGGAATGTTAATACAAGTTATCGAAAAATTATATCATTTATGGGAACCATGAGTACTAATTGCGCCCCATCATTGACGGGCCTATATTTGTATAATATGAAGCAGAATTTATTAAACGCTTGTACCAGAAAAAATATAAATCACTCGCTGTGGCCTTCAATACTTACATTCAGTATATCGACGACATATTACTAATTAACAATTGTTACTTACGTACTTATGTTGACTCGATATATACGGGTGAACTTAAAATAAAAGATACTATAGAGTCTGTTTTATCTGTTTCATATTTGGATTCTTCACTGAAAAGGGACATGGGTGGTAACCTAAGAACACAATTTTATGATAAACGTGATGACTTCATGATCAATCTTTCTATAGTCAACTGTCCTTACTTATGTAGCAGTATATCTTCATCAAATGCGTATGATAGAGTTTTAGTCTCTCGATCAATTTGACACACAAGGGCATCCTCTTCGTATAAACAATTTTAAGGCGAGGTAAGTTAAAGACACAAAAGTTCATAAAACTTTTATGGTCGATACTATGAACCTGTCCGCAAATACAATCTTCCACTGGGTCGCATGCTGATCGACTCTTTTTTTTTTTTTTACTTATTGTTAGACCATAATTAATCATCTAATTATGTAGGTTTTCTTTCAGTTTTCCGATGACTACAAGGAATACACGGTGGGTGTGACCTGTCACAAGAGGATACTTGCAAATACATGGTAGCTGATCCCTCCTCTAATTTTGTTTGCTCTGCTCCTTTTTTGTAATTTTTTTTTAAATTTGGTTTTGATTACAGTTTGTATTCGCCACGTCATTGTTATGCCTTTATTGTGTATGAATTTTGTGTGTGCCTATGGCCTGATAATAGCAAAACGCCTTAACAAATAAAACAGTCTGCAAGTCAGGGGAGTTAAATACTTCCGGTGACTGCAGAATAGTGAAAAAAACATAGGTTACAACCTAGAATAGAACATTGTTAAAAACTTATCGCATTAACTTTATCCTTTTGTCAGCTTACATTTTTTTTCTTCCAATGACCATGTTATTTTCTCAAAAGACTGAATAAATAAGTTGAAAAACAATGTGTAACTGTTTTGACCCTCTAAGTGAAAAGTATAATTTGTAAAATATACTTATGTTCAACTGTTGTGATCTCCTCAGTAATCTTTAAAAATGGCTAAGGGTTCCATAATATATGAGTTGTGATTTGCCAATGAACTCTATCATTATTGTTCGCTAATTTGGGATTCTCTTAGATGACTGTTTCAATGGAACAGCGTACATGTAATAAAGTGTCACTGCTATGATTACTTAAGAGGAATCTGTACCCTAATAATACAAAACAATGTGATCCTATGTAGAGGCCTTATCAGTGCATAAGATTCAAATGTTAAGATTCTCTCATTGAAAAATATATATGAGTACTATTGTTGTTGTTAACTTCTCAGGTGGTTGAATCAATAGCTTAGGGTACCAATGAATAACTGTTGTAATCTCCTAAGTAGACTATCAAAAGGTCGATGATTTAAAGGTTCCAAAGTACAAGTGTTGTAATCAGCTATGTTGATTGTATCAAAAGTGTAGTTATTTCTTCATTGAAGTGTATCAGTAGCCTCGTATACTTAAATGTTTGATCCTCATAGTAAACTGTGTCAAAAGAGCCAGGTACTAATTTGTTACTGCTGTTATCTCTTAGTGGACTGTAGTGATGATACATCAATGCATAAGTGTTTGACCCTTTCCTGTACTTTATCATTAGATTATGATATGTTATGCGTACAGTCAATTCAAGCATATCTTTTACAACATACACCATAGCATAACATAACATTGAAATCGCATAGCATAACATTAGAAACTCATACCATAGTATCAAAATCATAACATAGCATGCAATCTCATACATTCTCATTCGTCATATCATACCATAGCATACTATATCATAGTATACAACATGCTTTTAACTCGATTCAAATGCTTTTATAAAAAAGAATTAATGTTCACATTGCAGATTAGTGGTAAACTTTGGCTCTAATCATTTAACATTGATATGTTTAGAGCTCCCCTGTGTATGGAGGCGTTTTTGTTTAAATCGCCTAACATACCATAGCATAGCCTAACATACCATATCATTAACCATTCATTTCAATTCCTCATAGAATAGCATAAAATCTCCTCGCATTACATTTAAATCTCATAGCATATCATTTGAATTGCATATCATAGCAAAGCTAAGGTTGTAAAAGATATTAATGTACATAAAATGACTGTAACAGTTGTAGTTTTCTTAGCAATCTGTATAAATAGCATATATATTGAACAAATGTGTATGATTTGTGATCCTGTCAACGTACTTTTTCATTACACTGTGGCACTTACCTCTAACTGTTGTTAGTAGATAACATTAACTTTCTTACTACATTAATTTTATCAAATATC
Organism: Magallana gigas; assembly: GCF_902806645.1. Taxonomy (NCBI): domain Eukaryota; kingdom Metazoa; phylum Mollusca; class Bivalvia; order Ostreida; family Ostreidae; genus Magallana; species Magallana gigas. Next base: position 57,100,559 of record NC_047563.1, read on the forward strand.
TACGTACTTATGTAATTAATACTGTATAAGTACAAACTGAGACGTACCTGAAATAATATGGTATTTGTTGTTTAACATGTAGGGAGAGGGCGAATTAAGTTTTTATAACCTGTGCCTAATCCCATTGCAATATATAATGCAATAAAATATGTTCAAATTCACTGTTGTTATTCCCTAAGTAATACAGTATTGATAGCATATGATAGTATTTAGATATCCTCTGATCCTCTAAATGAACTCTAACAATTGCATAACTTCGTAATGTATAATCGTTTTATCCCTTTTAGTGGAATAATATTGTTACAATGACACAGAGAACCAATATATAACTGTTGTCATCCTTTCAGTAGACTCTGTCAATTGTCTTTAGTAACAATGTGTAACTGTTGTGATCTTCTCCGTCGACTATATCAATAACCTACGTTACTGATGCATAACTGTTGTAATATTCTCAGTAGATTTTTTCAATGGCCTAGAGTATTAATGCATAAGGTTTGTGAATCATGCAGTTAAATCAGTGAATAGCCTAAGATACAAATGTGTGAATATGTTGATCCTCTAAGTATTCGGTATTAGAAGCATACCGTACTTATATAAAACTTAATGAAAAGTATCAATAGCTTTGGTTTTCCTCTCAGTTGATTAAATCAATAGCAAAAGGTATCCATGTTGAATAATTGTGATTCTCTAAATACACACTAACAATATATAGGGTTCTAATGTAAAAGTGTTGTAAACCTCTCAGTTCACTTTATCAATATGCAAATAGCATTCAGTACTTCCTTAACTGCTGTAATCCCCTCAGTGGACTGTATCAGATGCCTTAGGTCCTGAATTGTAAGTGCTTGACCCTCCTTGTGAACCGTATCAAACACTTTGGGAAATAGTGTATAACTGTTGTGATACTCTTTGTGGACAGTATTAAAGCTTCAAGTTCAAGTGTAACTGTTGCTATCTTCTTAGTTGACTTTATCAATAGCTTAGGACACAATTGTGTTTTGTGAAGCTCTCAGCGAACAGTATCATATATTTTAGATACTTATTCGTACTGTAGTTAATTTTTTCAATAATATGTATCAAAAGCTTAAGGCATTGCGACAGTGGTTGTGTTGTGATCCTGTCAGTAGACTGTATCATTATTTCAAAGTACGAATGTACTAATTTAGAAATGATGTGATTTTTCAGTGTGTTGGCAATGTTAATAAATAAGGAATAAGGAATCATTCTTTGAGTATTATGCGGTGATAATTTCGGTCGGGGTGCCATGAAATCCAATAAAGCCCGAAGGGCTTTATGATAGATTTGATCACCCTGACAGAAATTATCATCTCAAAATATTCAAAGAATCATTCCTTATTACTTAATATATTTATATAATTTTAAGCCATCGTACCATTATATATATTTAAATGATAGATAAGCAAACCCCGCTGGCGCCTCGATTTGGCGTCATTTGTATTATGGGTTATATAGTACAAAATCGATACGTAGTGTTATCACAGGCGAAGACACTGGAAAATGTAAATATAACTAAATAAAAGCTGCTGTGAGTTTTTTATTTGACTGCGCATATATCAATAAATTACGGTACATGAATATTTGTTGAGATCACCTTGGATAACTATATCATTGAACTTAGATACTCATGTGTAACTAGTGTGATTTCCTCAGTAGTCTGTATCAACAGCTTAGGGCACCAAGGTGTATATGTTTCAATCCTCTCAATGGACGTTATCATTATTCTAGGGTACTAGTTTTTGTAAGTGTAACTAATGTGATCCTCTCTTTGGAATGCACTGAATGCATAGAGTCCTAATTAAAATGTTGTGATTTTCCCAGTGGATTCTATCAATATCTAAAGGAACTTACCCGATGTGATCCTCCCTGGCTGTGATCATTATTCTAAAAAAACTAATCTGTAACTGTTGTGCTTTTTGTAAGTGGAATGTGCCAATAGCTAAAGTTATTATGTATAAACTCTTATGATCCTATATCAAAAGTCAAGGATACTTACATGTATATATTACTATAATTGTGATCACCAGGTAAATGATTCCGTGTCAAAGAGTCAATGCTTCAACTGTTGGGAAACTGGACATCGAAAACAGCAGTGTAAAAATGAAAGGGTCTGCGGGGTCTGTAGAAAACTGGGACACGCTCCTGGGTCAACCGAATGTAAGCATTACGTGGATCCTCCGACAACCGGGGAAGTGGTAGTGTTTCAGGGCATGTCCATTCCACTATCCAACTTTATCCGTGTTCTATCAATGTGTTTGGTGAGAAGCACAACTCCGCTCCGCAGAATATGCTTATCAGCTGACTAAAGCAATTCGCGCAGATGCAGTAAAAAAAAGTGAGAAAAGCGGAAAAGGCTTTCGACGCCAAAAGAATTGGACATAACATCAGGGACCCGCAGGACTGGCAGAGTGAAAAAGAGGCAGTGATGGAAGAAATAGTCAACGCCAAGGTTGACCAAATCCCCAAGATCAATACCAAATTGGAAACGTTTAACAACGACACCATGTATTCTGAAGGTACGTTTGACATGGAGTGGGGTATAGGACTGGACGTCGATGCCACCTTACATACCGATCCGAAAAAGTGGCCCTATAAAAACAAACTAGGGAAAATCTATCAAAAGATTGCTTATAAATTCGGCAGAAAACTCCGCAGTGCTTCCGTCCCGCGTACGAAAGGAGCGACAAATGAGAGACAGCCCAACATTGAGGAACTGCTGAAAGATGTGCGGAATGACAAGAAGGGCAAGAAAAACGACAAGTGCGGTGCCCGTAAGTAAGTTAAACGCCCACTAACTGTTACCAACACATAAACAATTCCTCTATAAAACTTTACTCTCTGAATGTTAGAGATTTAAATACTTACAAAAAGAGAACAACACTTTTTGATTGGTTAAAATATGTTAAATATGATATTTTTATCTGCAAGAAACTCATTTTGTAAAACAGCAAGAACTCACGATGGTTTGGGGGAAAATAGTGCATTGTTTTTCAGAATCTGTACACAGTAGGGGTGTATCAGTTTTGTTTAAAAAGAATAGTAAAATAGAGATTATAAACCATTATAAATCTGTAGACGGCAGACGATTTCTAATTAATATAAAGTATAATGATCAACAATTGACTCTAGTAAATGTTTATGCGCCTAATAATGAGAAATATAGAATTGATTTTTTCAAAAGAGTAATTACATGGATTAATTAAAATGCGATAAATTTAGATAATGTGATACTTTGTGGAGACTTTAACTGTCAAATAGATACAAATAATAAAGATAAAAGCGTTAGTGTACTAAAGAAAACCTTGAAAACATTTTTTTTTTAAAGATTGCTGGTTATCAGGTGGGAAAACTTACGAACAAGGCTTAACATGGTGTAATGGGGATATAATGTCCCTCACAGTAGGATCGATTATGTATTTACTTCAGAACAGTTATCATTTCGTTAACATTTCGTTTCATTAATATTTTTCTAAGAAAGGTGCCAAACATAGACAATAACAGGTTAACAGATCACTTGGGTATATTTCTTGAACTCTATACTTGTGAAAATCCCCGAGGGGCTGGACATTGGAAGCAAAACAACTCCCTCCTCTTTGTAGACTGTTACAATTACCCGGAGTAGGAATGTGCAACTGTTGTGATCATTTCAGTAGACTCTATGTATGGTTTAGGTAGCAATGCATAGCTTATGTGACCTCTTAGTGGACTGTGTCAACATCTTAGGGAGCTAGTATTATATGTTATGCCCCTGTCACTAAATTGCAAAGAGTACCTATGAAAATGTTGTGATTCTTTCAGAAGACTACACAAATAGCTTATGGTACTAAGTTGTGATTATCTCAGTGGAATGCATCAATACCCAAGTGAACTTTATAAATAACTGTAAGGAACTAATGTGTAACGTTTGTGTTCCTTAAAGTAAAATCTAACAACATATTTGGTACTTACGTGTAACTGTTATACTCCTCTTAATGGACTCTATCAGTAGTCTAGGTCACTTAGATGTAACAGTTATCTGGCTCTTACTATGCAATATCAGTTAGTGATCCCTTAAATAGGCTGGATACTTAAGTTTAAATCTTATCTTGGAGAACAGTATGAATAGCATTGTTTATATGTATAGCTTTTTAGGGAACTAATGAATAACTGTTGTGATCCTCTCAGTTGACGGTACCCTTAGTGTAAGAAAATAATGTTTAAGTGTTGTGATCTTCTCTGTAGTCTGTATCACTAGTCTAGGTCATGTTGTGATCTTGTCAATGGACTGTACGATTATCCTAGGGTACTTTTCTTTAACCATTGTGTCCTCTGAGTGGATTGTATCAATAGTATAGGATACTGATGCATAAGTATATCATGGTACAATTTCAGTTGATTGTATCAAAAACGTAAGATACTATTGTATAAGTATTTTAATCGTCTCATTGGAGTTTGTTAATAGCTTTAATTATATACTATGGTTTCATTAATATTAAAGGGTATCAATTTTCGTGGATAAAGTGAAAATCACAGTTTCAAGAATACTTTAATTCGTGGCCAATAACCCTATCAATACACCATATTAGTGGAAATTGCAGTTTAATGAATATTTAATTTCAAGGATTAACTTAACAACGAAATAAAAAAAAATTGGTATTCAACGAATATTGATGAAACCACAGTATTGAATATACTTAGAGGATATCAACAGTAATTAACATTACACAGTTTGAACAGTGTTCAACCAGAGCTATCACCACATGTCATCTTTACTACCCTAGATTTGTGATAAAATAAACTGAGAGGACCAGAACAGGTATACTTACATGTAAGTACCATTAGGTTTTAATTCAGTCCACTGAAAGGATCACATTATTTATCATAATGTACCCTTGGCTATTGGTAAAATCTACTGAAAGGATCACCATTGTTACTAAGTTGAACACTAGGCTTTATAAACGCAAAGAGCTAAATAACCATATAACAGAATACACACTCTTTCTTTGTTTTACACGATTAATAATAGAAGAAATAGTAAACAGTATCTCCTAAAAAAACAACAACAAAACAAACAAAAACACAAAAACAAAACAAACAAACATCGATCATCTCCAAAAAGAATGAAATCAACGGGCTATTATTGGGGTTGCCAAATTTTTCTGTATGTGCTCAAAATGGATTGATAATGGACTAACATCGATGTACTATTGTATATACATTTTTTCAGATTGTATTGATACAAGTTTATACGGTAATTCTTGTCATTTGTATATTTATATCTGCTTTCAGTGTCTACGTACATGTCCTCATTCATAGTAATTGACAACTTTGGTTTGAGATCTATATACAAAATATATTCATGCATGCTCTCGTATATTTGGATTAGAACACTTTTTATACCGCTTATAAACAGAGAGTCATGTATAAATTTTAGAACCAGGTACATATTATGCATACATTGGCAGGATAACAAAATTGAATATGTTTATATGAAAGCTATAATTAAGAAATAAACTTAATGTCTACTCAAGTTATACGAGGATAACCTTGGTTGGGGCAGTTTACACTTTTAAATCTGCGAAGCGAGTTATAAAAAAGCCTAAATTGCTTCAACTTAAGTAATACGAGCATATCGAAGGTAGATATTGAGTTCATTCCTTATAATTTATTTTCTTGAATTTACTGTACAAATTAGATGCCTTTAACTTTTTAAATCTAATTAAACTGTTCAAAATTTAAACATTACGTCAAGCGGATTAGTACGTTTTTGACGTTGATGCATTGTGACGTGTCTGGAGACATGCAAATAAGATTTTACGTGTATTTTCTGTTCAAACTCTTCTGTCGACGATTAAAAAACACATCTTATCAGGCTGTCAAGTTTAAGTTATTATAAGGAAAAATGTTTTGATAAATTATATAATGATCACCCAAATAATAATAATACGGGTTATATGTTCAAAGCGTTAAATCAAAATTGCCATAGAAAATTAGACAAATTTGTACACACAACCTTTAATCACAGAAAATTAAAACGACTTATATAATTTAATGCTAAAGTGACCTATAGGTCAAATGGGCCGGGTGCAGTTTAGTTTATTTCGTTTACAGTATAAATTACAGTGTTTATAAAGCAGAATGTCACTTTAATAAACGATTTACTTATATTTTCTATTGTAAAAATGGATAAACATACGTTCTTAAACTAAAACATTCATTCATTGTTAAATACAATGGTATAAGATTAACTTAATGATTAACTGTATTGACTCCGTGAGAATAGGTAGATGGTTAGTCAAAACTTTGTAAATGAAACAAACTCTCTTTATATATGAAAGAATAGATGCATTTATTTATTTTTTTAATTGATAAACTTAAGGGATTAAATTCTAAATCAGTTATATTATTTGTGATATTTTTTCATAATGAAATTTGATGTGTTTTTATAAATAATAAATCTGATTGTAAAAGAAATAGTAAATGAATTGCATTGGTTTTTTTTAATCTTAGATGAAAGAGATATACTAAAAGATATTTCTTTTAAAAGTATTTTGTAAACATTAACCGATCAGATCTATTAATGTTTTTATTTATATATGATATTTCTTTTCTTTGGGTGGATAATGTGTGTAAAATGCCTACACATGGATAAAATAGAAGGCTGAACCCTGTAACAGGTTGCAATGTAGATAATATACTAATTGTTATTATAGTTATTAGTAATTAATAATTTTAATGAATTAATTAGATTTATTCATTTAGATTTTTTTTAAAAGTTCACATTTATGAACAGTAAAAAAATACCGAACCAATTCGGAAATTGTTTTATGCGTTTTGTTTATATAAGATGCATAGTACTGTCTCCTTAAACATTGTTTTTTTTTAGTTTAAAAAATGATTGATAACTCCATTTTTTGTTATGCTTAAAAACCCATAATTAAAATAGAAACTTTCATTCATTTCTAATGAACTCACAATATTTTCTCTTAATATAGTAATCAAGGCAAACACAGGTAAATTCTACTTGTATCCTTTAAGAGGATCCCATAATTGCCTAGTTTAACATGTATCATAAGGTGTTTGTTTTGGCAAAAATTCGTTTGGGGAATAAACTAACATGCGCTTGAGGGTGACATTAGACATAAAGCAATTTTTCAAAACGAGAAAATATCTTAATTGTACCAATAAACTGCATACGAAACAAACAATCAAAAACCGAAAATAATTTGTATTGTTTTTAATCAGCTGCAGGAGTTTAGACTTCGTTCCTGTCCACTTCTCAATATATTCAACCAGTTTTACTCAGTGGTTTTACTTTTTAAGACACAAGGGCAGGTTAAGAATAACAATAAAAAGTGAACACAATATCTGCAACAAAATGTGAACAAAAAGAATAAGGTGGCAGGGTATTTACAAACCATAATGTTCGGGTATTTAAAACATTTTATCGCAAGCTTAAATAACTTATTTACTTTGAAAAAAAAAACTCCTAAAATCATTTAGAAAAAAAATCTAAATACATTTTTTTTCAAAACAGATTATTTATCTTTCAACGATATATTAGCTACTTTGAACACCGCAAAAAATTTTTACCTATAAAAATCATTTGTATTTTTAGAAAAATATTTTAACAAACAAATAGAAATAACCTATTTTTTAATCTTAAAAATATTGAAGTCAAAAAAAATTGACGAGAATTTTTGTTGTAAAAATGGTAGAAAAAAAATGATAAATCAATGTTACAATTCCAAAACCAATTATTCATCAAGGTTTTAAATAAATCAATTAATTACTTATCAAATTAAAAACCATTAATCAACAGATTAATTTATTAGACAATTGGAAAAGTTTATAACAATACCAAGTTCAACAGTTTAAAGGAATAACACTTAAGAAATGTGCTTAGATGTCCTCTATGCATTAAAGCACACTTGATCCGCTCCCGACGCAGCGTTTTAGATCTGACCCACATTCGAGTCGGATATGACGTGTTTTGTTTTGAAGTATATTTAGCAAACAACGATGAGCACAAATCTATCGATTAAGTCTTAGAGTCGGATAAAAGATTCATTTTTTTTTTACAGAAAATTAATAAGAATGATTAGAATACATGACATATTAACATAATAATTATTACATTTTCCTATGTATTCTGTTAATGATTTTTCGATGTTGTTAATTGCAAGAGTCACAATTAAATCACTCATAATAAGATATTTATGTTTATGTTGAGCGTTCGGCGTAGGTATGAAATTAAACACTTAATTAAATAATGTCAATGTGTTTATTCAACACACAGTTAAAAAGGCCCACAGTGGTTACTAGTTGACCACACATATTATGATTTTAATAATTCATTGCTGGTGATAATAAACATTTAAGGATTAAATGAAAATTTATCGTTTAGAAAATAGTTTAATGTTTTCATAGTGAAAATGTGTACTTAAAATAGAATTATCCTAACACCCCCCCCCCCCAACATGTTAATAAAGAATTAATAAATGGTCAGTCAAGAATAAGGCCGGAGTGGTTTTCTCCCTTCGTTTGCACCTATGTGATAGTTAAACTTAGGTGCAAAAATTCAGTAATAACTTCTAAGGACTTAGGTGCAAAGAAAATTGTATAAGCTAAATCATTTTTTTGTTAATTTTCTTTTTGTCCGAAATTCAGATGTTTTTTTCTTAAAATCTTCTTTTCTCCCGATGTCATCATGAATAATGTCTTAAAAGATACATTTTCCCTATGAAAACAACCATTGGCACCTATGTGACAACTCAGACGGTTTACACCTAAGTGACAAGATTCGGTTATATATATATATATATATATATATACATGTATATATATATATATATATATCTATATATCTATATCATTCACTATGGTCAGGTATATTATATATATATATATATATATATATATATATATATATATATATATATATATATATATATAATAAAAGAAAAAAAGCAACACTAACTGCAATATGTTTTGCAGTTAGTGTTGCTTTTTTTCTTTTATTATATTTTTACCGGACACTGAGAAAATACTTTTGTGATTTGGATATATATATTTATATATATATGCAAAAAACGACGGCATCCTAACACCCAGACATGTCTTAAACTTAAAGAACCCGATGACACTTTTAACGAAGCATTTGGTCAATTGCTTATATGTCATAGCTAGTTTAAGAGTGTTTCGGCGGTTTAATAGCACATGTCATTTCAAAATTGTAATAAGGCCCCCCTCGTCAGGAGTTCACCTTATGCAGAAATCAATTAATTTTCTTGAACTTCATTTGATTTTAATTTGGATCTAATGATTAGATCACTTATATGTCTGTGTTTTCTGTATGCAACCATAGGAGGTGTTATAAATAATGTTTTGCATACTTCGTCATGGTGTACGTTATCCCAGTATTTCATAAGTCGTTCCTTAACTTTTTATACATACGTTAAATTTGATTACCAAAACGTTCTGTACAGCCTTTTTCTTGTTTTTCTTCTTTTGTTTATTGAAAATATCCATTCTGTTTGCAAAGACAGTTTTTTGCATAATAGGTTCAATTTCTGATTGTTTGTACATGTAACATCTTTTTTTGAGATAAGTTTTGAAATCTTTGAAAATATTTAGCAATACAGCTTGATCACTATTATTTCTCAGATATCTTGTACATTTAATTTTAATTAGACCCTTAAAAACTGATGAGCTATGGGAATTATGTCTGTGCAGGTATTGGAATCTGTTACTGGGTTTAATATTAGAGCGAATGTCTAATCGCTGGCTATCCGAGAATCTTGTTCCTTTGGATATGGTCGTGTCTAAGAAACTGACACTGGTGTGAGATAATTTATAAGTAAATCTCAGATATTTATTATAAGAGTTCCCTATGTCAAAAAATTCTTTAATTTTATCCGGGCTTCCACTAAATAGAATAAAGCCGTCATCTCTATAGAATTCTGTTTCTGAACAATGGGCACAAGGAAATGATCACAGTAGTGACCTATATTTTCTGTTGGTGAGCCACATTGAGAGATAATTGGCCGACCAGGTGGAATTTTTTCGGAGGCTGCATTGGCCTTCTAAAAGAAGTGCATCAAGCACTCGCTTTTTTATTTGATGCATCTTAGGGAGCAAATACAAACTCCACATTTCAAATTGACATTTTTATTTGTGCTTAAAAACCGATAGGTTTCATTATCTAAAGTTTTGTTTTAATGCATCACAAAACTTTAGACTGAATGATCTGATGTAGAGCTTCTAAATAAGGTTTTGCAATCTGGACATAATAGGCAGAATCGAGTTGTCTTATACCTTCTCAGATATATTGTTCTCGGTCCATTACAACAATTGTGTTGCTTTTGACCGCCTTTTGAATTACAATCGCAAGATTATTTGTTAAAGAGGCAAATGCTTCCCTCTCATGGTTAGTGAGATTGTCTTCAAAACGTTTGTTTGGCATAGACGTTAACTCAAGTTTGGTCTTATCGATATATTTTACTAATGCATCACATGTGTGCTCTGGTTTGTAACCTGTGCGTTGTCTAAAGGGATGCAATGAATTGTCATCGGAATTGCTAAACATATATTTGATTCTTAATTTTCGTAATAGAAATTCGTCAAAATCTCTTAGTACAATGTTTCTGGCATTGTACGACTCACAACTTGGTATACATTTTAGTCCTTTAGTTAGAAGAGATTGTTCAGCACATGTCAAATAATGTTTTGACAGGTTTGAAACTTACATTTCAGTTTTCTTTAAATTCTTTAGCTGCAAGTTACGAGCAGAGATAGATCATACTTGTAAAAGAGCGTTTTTGAATTTCTGTCCTCTTTTAAAACGTCTACCCATTTTGATTGTCACATGGATAAAACGTAAATGAATGAAAAAGGTTACCATGAATGCTAATTTTATGTAGCGCTAGTGCAAGCTTAGACACGCCTACAATGGTTTAAAACAAAGATGATTAGTTTAGCAAATACACAGTTTTAATCATGTTAGAAAACAGTACATGGTAGCAAGCCAGTATCATTATGTAATAAAGTAAAAATATGTTCAATGAAGAGTCCACCGAAACAATTGTATATTTTGATGTGCAGATTCGGACATCATAATATTCCATTGATGAGATAAATGAAAAGACATCAGTCAGTATTTCAAAAAGGTTTGTAATTTTTCTGCCTCATTTCACGAAATGTTCCTTGTCCTCTTGGGCGCCTATAAGTGGTAGGCTAAAGTATGGGTGTGTCTCGAGTAGAGGATGACTGTTTATTATGGAGGTTGTCAAGAAAGCTTAAAAGGCCTTGGTGTGTTCTTCCTGCGCTTGTTTGAATTAGTCTATCTAATTCTCTTTTAGTATCAGCACCGATGTTTGTTTTGGATCCAAGTTTTTGAAATGTTCTACTCCGAACATTGTTTTATTTCTTTTTTTTCTTCTCAGTACCGCTCTCAAAATAATCCATCAGGATTTGCATTGTTTTCTGCTGTTCAGTTTTTTTTAGTATCCTTCCAGAATTAATCAAATTCGTCGTTGTCCTCAGGACTAGGTAAGTTAACATGACACTGAAATTTTAGTGAGAGCCAGCTTAGATAGATATTACTTCTCAAATCATACTTCAGACGATCTTGCATTAATTTGTGGATAATTCTAATAGATTTCATCCTGTAGTTGTAAGTCAGTTTCAGCACCATCTTCGTTAAGTTTTATGGTTAAATCCCACTCGTCATCCTCTTGCAGAGAGACTGCTTCTTGATTGCAGGAATGATTTCATCTTCCATTTTCTGTAGTCTTGTCTTCAAGTGTCTTTAATGTTACTTTGTGGACTCTAATTATTATATTGGCTTTATATTTTTGTCAAGACCCCTCATTTTGGGAGCTAGTGAATCACAATGGAAAAGTCTTTGATGACAGATTTTCTGTGTTATTTTATGGGAAGCACGAAATAAACATTTGTCTCAGAAGTGGGAAATTGAGAATTACTTTTGACCAAATGAACTTCGTGAGCAATACCAATTCCCGATAAATTCAGAAATGCCGTTCGCATTCAAGGAAGGCGATTCACGGGCGGATACCAGTTGGGACATTGTCTCGAATCACAAGTGCAAAAAAAAAACGACGGCATCCTAATTATAACATCCAGACATTTCTTAAACTTTTTAGAACCCTACACTCTTAATGAAGCATTTGGTCAATTGCTTATATCTTGCAGGTGTCACTACAGTATTAAATTTTACTATATATTCTTACCAAAATTGCACAACTTTATATACAGATTAGAAATTCAAAACATACTTCTCGAAAAAATCCTCTTGACATCTTTTTAACAATGCTTCATTTACAATTTTCTAGCAAAATACACAGGTGCATCCAGCAAGGCGTGAGACTTTGTTTACCTCGAAGTTACACATGTGCTTGAAAATCAAGCCCGGGCCTTTTCACCCCCCTCAATGACCGCGCATTATTACAAAAATGGGATAGTTACATGTAGACCTCTTATACATTGTTTTTCATCTCATAAATAAATCAGCTCCTGTCGCGTGCGGAAACGCCTCGAAATGAAAGGAAAATTCGGGAATTATTTTGGCTCAGCCATGTTTTGACATGAACCTTCAGTGAAATACTGTTTAGACACCTGCAGCTAGTTCACCTATATTTTTGTGTTTTATGTATGCAACCATAGGATGTGTTATAAATAATGTTTTGCATACTTCGTCATGGTGTACGTTATCCCAGTATTTCATAAGTCGTTCCTTAACTTTTTATACATACGTTAAATTTGGTTACCAAAACGTTCTGTACAGCCTTTTTGTTGTTTTTCTTCTTTTGTTTATTGAGAAGATCTATTCTGTTTGCAAAGAGAGTCTCATACATAATAGGTTCAATTTCTGATTGTTTGTAACCTTTTTTTTCGAGATGAAATCTTTCAAAAATATTTAGTAATACAGCTTGATCACTGGTATTTCTCAGATGTCCCGTACATTCTCCTTTCATTAGGCCCTTGAAAACTGATGAGCTATGAGCATTATGTCTGTGCAGGTATTGGAAGCTGTTACTGGGCTTGATATATAAGCGAATGTCTAATCACTGGCTATCCGAGAATCTTGTTCCTTTGTATATGGACGTTACCACCAATGCCAATTTGTATGTAGCGCAAGTGCAAGCTTATCTAAGAGTACATAAACACGTCCTCCTCACACCTGGGTTAAACAAAAGTGATATCCACGTGATCAGAATACTCGAGTTTCATTTGCTAATGACAGGGTACAAGCATATTTGATTTATAAATAGAATTAAGATGAACGACTTATGCTTAAAATAAGCATAAAAACCGGTAAATTGAAATTAGAATGTTTTAAAAATAGAATTAGCGATATAATGATGGACAATGTGGGACATCCCTGACAAAGTCAATACTTAAAGCTGCTTGGTCCGATTTTATATCAAATTTTATTTTCAACGATGGCTATGCTTAGTATATGTATAATAATAGACATTGCAGTAGTTTTACCCGTCAATTACGCCAAATTTCAATGAAGAAAAATAGGTACAAAATTTGCTAACAAAACAAAGGACATTAGAAGGTACCGCGTTATTTCGCCTCATGTTAAATTTCACCCCTGACGACGAGACGGGTATGGTTGTATTACTTTGACATCGCTATATAAAGGTCGAAATGATCAGACAAATTACTTATAAACATGTGTACGTTTTGTTCGCCAATATTTCTAAAAGTCTGCTTTCTTTACAATCGATGCATAGCATGCGGGTTGAATAACCCCAATCATTCGGGGGACAAAACCATGCGGTTTCCTTTTCTAAACATTCCCGTGACGCATTTTAGTTTGTTTTTTCGTTTGCCCCAAGAGAAATTACTTTTATTTACTTTGAACATTTCTAAGGAGACTGATTCTGCTGGTGTAAATAGGAGAAAGTCAATAACTTTCTAAGACAAATGATTTGTATGAAAAAAAATTTGATACATTATTTACAAAAAAATCGGACCAAGCAGCTTTAACGAGGCCGGGTCTAATTATACCCGCACTTTCTAAAGAAAGTTCGGGTATATTGTTGTTACCCTGTTCCGTCCGTCCGTCCGTCTGTCCGTCCGTCTGTCACGTTTTACTTTCTCAAACTGCTCTTACATCTTATAAACCAGCAAACTGAACTCTTGGAGTTTGATTTGGGGTATCATGTTGTTTTGTAAAAAGGTTTCAAAAATTCTCTGTTAGTCCTGGGGGTCAAATAATTGGTAAAAAATGACGTTTTTCCACAAAAAACCTTCTTCCTCGAACTCCTCCTACATTTTCAACAGTAGACAAATCATCTTTTGGAATATGTTTTAGGGTATCCTATAGATGCGCAATAAAGTTTCGGAATTTTCAATTTTGTCCTGGGGGTCATTTAATGGCTGAAAAATGACGTTTTATTACAAAAAAACTGGTTTCAAAAACGTCACTTTTTTCTGGCAGTAGCCAAATGATCTTCTTGAATATGATTGGGGGTGTCATATTGAGGCGTGATCAGGTTCCAGAATTTTTTTTTTTATTAAGGGGATCAGTGGGCAACAAAAAATGACGTTTTTTGGCCAAAAAAATATGGTTCCCAGAACTCCTCTTACAACTTTTGGAGTAGCTACGTCATCTCTTGGGATATAATTGGGGCTGTCCTATAGATGTGCAAGAAGGTTTTAAAAATTTAAATTTCATCCAGGGAGTCAAATAGTAGCAGAAAATTGACGTTTATTACTAAAAAAACAAAACATTGATCCAAGAGCTCCTCTTATGATTTAATGGATAGACAATCATATCTTGGGATATGATAGGGACTGTTATATAGATGTGCAGTAAGGTTTTAAAAATTTAAATTTCATCCAGGGAGTCAAAAAGTAGCAGAAAATTGACGTTTATCACTTTAAAAAAACATAGATCCTAGAAATCCTTTTATGATTTAATGGATAGACACATCATATCTTGGGATATGATAGAAACTGTTCCATAGATGTGCATTACGGTTTTGAAAAATTAAATTTAACCCTGAGGCCCATTACCTACCGGTACATACCTTTTGATGCCCTTTATGGATCAAGAATATATATGGTTTAGAGTTGGGGATCTCTACCGTTTTCGAGATATTCGTGCACTTCCTGTTCAAGGGGGGTCATGACCACCCCCAGGGCCCATGACCTACATACCGTTTGATGCCCCTTGACACAAGGAACAAGAATATATATGGTTTAAGGGTGGGGATCTCAACTGTTTTGAAGATATTAAGGGACTTGCTGTTTGAGGGGGTCAGGACCACCCACATGGATAACCCCAGGGGTCAGATCTAATAAACCCTATATATTGCCAGTAACAGCCAATATATGATTATGAAAACCCTATATTATTATCTTTGTCCGTTTTCAAGTTACCATTTACAATAGAGTCTACGATTTTTCCTACAAGGTTCAATGTTAGACCCCACACCCTTTTGACACCCCCCTCCCCCGAAAAGTGGTTGTCTAACCCAAAATGAGAAAAATCAAACCAGGGTGCACAACTAGATATGCAGGCCTATCAAATCCTAGAGTTTTGTACAATTCTGTTCAGCCATCTCTAAGAAACAAGTTCAGAGCAGGAAAGAGGAAAAAGAAGATGAAGAATAATAATACATGTATTAAGAACCGTACAAAAACAATAGGTCTTCAAATTTCATTCGGGAGACTTAATAATAAAGATTAAATAGAGATAGGATCATCAAACATCAATAATTTAAAGATAATTGACAATTTCTGATTCTAAGGGGGTCAGGATGACCCCTTAGGGTCATGACTTACATGCCATAATGATCTGATGCGCCTGCATGACCTAACAAGGAATAATATCTTTGGTGGGGATGGTTTTTATGATATTTAATAATTTCAGAAAGAGCATTTGGGATCATGACCTACATACCATCTTAAATGCCTTGAACAAAGAAACAATAATATAATATGTACATGATATATGATCGATCAATTTAAGAACACAGATATAGATCAATCATCTGTTTTGTAATACTTCCTACGTATATATACATGTATATGTATTAGTTTTTGTTTTGTTCTATACTATTCATGTTCATGACTGTAGTATGGCTTAGTCTTATTTTAAATTACATTAAAAAATTGTCAAATATATGACTTGGAACCCCCACTCCCAAACAAACTCAATTATAAACTGTTCTCCCCCCCCCCCTCCCTTGTCGAATGATCTATCAAAATCAAAATATAATTTGGGTGTCTAAAAACTTACATAAACTGGTAAAAAATGTTATTCTTAAAAAAATTATATTACACCTTGCATAATTGACAAATGATCTATTGAGATATGATCAGAGGTCATATTTCTACCTTGGGATCAATAAGTAGTATTCATTGACAAGTTAAAATTAATAACAATAAATTATTCAAATTATAAATGTTTATATCCACAGTCACCCCCCCCCCCCCCCACCCAATCTAATCTGGTTAAAAAGATTCAGTCTTCTTAATACATTCTTACATGTGTACAGAAGCACATTTTAAATCATTTCTTGATTGCTTTTTCTCTTGTGATTAACATTTTGGATTAACAAAATGTTATATGCATCACTTCCATGTGTATTATAATCGCCTATTTGGGGCAATTGTAAAGTTTCCTAAACAAAGCAGTGACATATCATTAGGCTAGGAATTACCCGGCACATGGATCAAACACTACTGTATGACATATGAATAAGATAAAATACATTATTATGGGGGTTGAGGGGTTAAAGACAACACCTGGGGGTCATTAATGTACTTTACACCATTTGATGCATCATGCATGCATAATGACATTAGAAGATATTTTGTATTTTCCTGTTTCGTGGGGTCAGAACAGTCCCATAAGGTCATGACCTACATTGTATTTGATGCATTATAATACATTAGGAAAGAAATACTCCTTCCTTCCTATTATAACTCATATAAAAATGATAAGTGTCTACACCTACTTACATGTAATACACAAATTTAATTAGAAATTGTTTATACAGGGTCAATATGGGGTCAACTCAATAGTGCATGATCATGCAGTCTGACAAATGAAAAAAATAACTTTTGCAACTAAAATGACAGAAACTTTACAAATGCGATAGGATAGGTAACGATGATAAGCTTATTTAAATATTAAAAGATGATGATACAGTATGCTGTCAAAGGGAGATCACATTTAGAAAGTGAAAGTAGAACTTATATATGCATGCTGGCATCTCATTATATTGCGCTACTGCTACTACATGTATTATGCTTACCTAAATTGGTCAAAATCATAATGATAATCCAATTAAAACACAATAATGAATTCCTTTAGCTAATCTTAACTAGGGGCCTAATCCTTTTCTGCATACGGAAAACACAGACATGTATGTATGGGTGTTGCTAAAACGCGGAACGAAAAGCGGAACGGAAAGCGGAACGGAATGGAAAATAGCATCACGTTTATCGCTTAAAAAGGGTATAGACTGGCCAGAAACGATTTACTTTGTATATTTTATTTATATCTAATGAATGATTATCAACATGTTGTTATCTTATTAATATTCATATGAATGTCTATCAATTATAGCATTGTATTCATTCGGCTTTAGTTGAGTACGAAACGGAAAAATCAAATGTATACATTTTTATATTTCAAATATGATGATGTACATGTATATACTTACATCAAAATTGAATTGTCGGTGTTCTAGACGATCTTTTATCATACAGACGATACAGTATCATTGAGATGGAAGAAAAAAACACCGTAGGACTGACGACATTAGAAATTAAAATACAGAAAACATTAAAATATACCCGGTAATTTGTGAAACTAGTAATTTGTGAAACTGGTATTTTTAGCAATGCAATTTTGTTTACGTTTGCATTACTAAGCAGTTGTTTATTTCAGCAGCTATAAACATATGATCCGAATAGAGAGCTCTAGACGTTGCCTAATTTGATTTTAAGATTATATATTGGGACTATAGTATGTCGATCCCAAAACATTCATGCAGCACATTTGGACGATTTATAATGGAAAATGTTGACATCTTTTCTCCATTTGGAAGTCACTCAGAAGACCTTGCACAATTTTTCAACACTACATGTATAATCCGGGTCTGTTGAAATACAAAACCCCGTAGACTTCTTTGTTTTTAGCCGTGTATATATACCAGCTGATAAGCTAGAGAGGACGTTTTAAAGAAAGAATAATGAGAATGTGTAATGCTTCTAAAAGAGAATCGCTTAAACCCTGAGGTATATATAAATATACAGCAAAAAGTGAATCGAGGATATTTTGGGACAGAATATAGTGGTCAATGCATGTACTGTTAATTTTGAGGTAATAAATATTCTTGAATAAATAATCTAATATTGCTAATCTTTCAAAAAAAAATATAAAAAGGTACATAAAGTATATCGTTTTAGCATGATTAACAAATCTATGAGGTAAATAACATTAGATAAGAATTTCCGTTTTCCCTTCCGTTCCGCTTTCCGTTCCGTTTTCCGTTCCGCGTTTTAGCAACACCCATGTATGTATACACGTGAACCCATCAATCGAAGAGCTGGGTAAAACTAGTACCCGCTAATGAGACATGCAGACCTGTGTTGTGTACGTAACTTCAGACAAAGATCATTCATTTGTAACATGCATGTATTTTTATGAACTATTTTTCAAATCCACTTGCACTATTTTATTAGGTAAATAACAGCTTTAAGGTGGTGCAGGACACCTGCATATTGTGATGTACATGTATACTTTCTATTGAGATAAACAATAAAGTATATCAAATATTGATTAAATATTTACCCCCCAAATAATGTTACCTAACATTGAAGCGCAATGGGTTTGAGCGTTTACATGTCTGTAAGAGCATTGGGGTCCAAGGTGTATTTTTGGTACTTTTACAATTGATATAAATGAATTTTCATGGGGAGGGGGGGGGGGGGGTCTGGACCCCTCACTCCCACCCCTTCTCTAAACCTGTGCACACGATGATGTTCATGTAGGCACACAGAAGCAAATCTAAAACCGGCAACCGCCACGGGGAGGGGGCATAATTTAATTTTCAATTTTGTTTGTAATAATTATATAGACCATTATACTTTCTATGACATAAAATGTTAAGATTATTGATTAACTGAAAATTCAATGCAAACAGTTCTACCCCATATTGCACATAAAGTGCTGCTCATGTCACGATGTGTATTATCACATGAAAATTATAAATTTTAATTGTATTACCGGAGCTTGCATATAGCCTTCATTTTTAATTAAACTGGTACAAAACAGTGTTATTTAGGGGCAAACACATGGTGCGGGTATTACTGTCTAATGACAGCATCTAGTTTGTTCTGCTCTAGATTTTTAAATGAAATTTTTCACTTAGATTTTCTACTGAATCAGATATATTTATCATTTAAAGATAAAATAATAAGACATTTATCACACCTATTGTTTAAGGGGTCTTCTTAAAGTTTATTAATTTTTAACATAGGACCCTATTGGATTTTGCTTGAAATGTATCAATTTTGCACATTTTTTTTTTTTAATTCTGCCCAAAGGATTTCTTTTTCTGTTCTACATATTAGAGTTATTGCTAAGAGGTATCAAATGGTCAAATAATTTTTTTTTTATCTCCTGGTTTGTTTCATGCGTCTTATCAAAGTTGTATTTTATATGCACAATTTTCCAGATTTGTAAGGTGATGGCTGTTTTTTATTTGATAAATGCGGAAATTGTGATCTTTATAGTATTACTAAAACATTCATATATATCTAAGTAAAAAATAAATATATAACATCACATACTAAGGGTCATTAATAAAAAATACATGGTTACTCTCTTGAAGTATATGAATTAAGCTATATTTAGGCGGATTAAGAAAACGTGACAGAGGACTAGGCTTGATGAACCCTCTTCATGTTTTCGACCCGTGCCCAAATATAGCTTATATTTCGAGACTGTTATGTTTATTCCACAAAATAATATCAGTTTTACGCATCAAACGAGCTGTTTTCAACAAATTTTGCTGGATATCTGCAGTTGAAACTATCACGTCAACCAAGCAAAAAGTTAACGTCACAATACAAATGAAACGCTGCGCGAAAACGTGTGTATTCGATCTGTACTCGGCCTCGTTAAACTTATTAAAATGACTTATTAAACGGCACCTGAACAAATTTTGAGATCACCTGGTAAAATATTTTTTTAAAAATGGTAAAGACCCTGTCACACCAACCGCCTCCCCATGGCGTGTTCACGGCGTTGTAAAATTCATGGAATCGCCGTAGGATCGCAAGGAAAATTAAAAAAAAAATGTACAGTTTTATTTGAAAATTTTACAAGTGGAGTCGTCACGGCCTCCTGACGACGACTGAGGGGATTTACGGAGCTTTCACGGCGTGTAACTGCGTTTCCACGGAGTTCTACTTGGCGATTAACTGCGCTCTCGCTGAGTCTCCGCCGCGCGCTCATGGCGTGCTAGGAGATTTTACGCGCGTCCACGGCGTGCACAAGACGTTCTTGGTAGGTTAATATGAATTTGTACAATTGTATGGGAAACAAACAAGAATTTAAAAATAGTAAACAAATGATTAAAAATTGTTTTGATTTTATGAAAAGGTACATTGTAATTAAAACATAGTTACTTCTAAACAATTTGTAAAGGACTAGGATTAAACTCTTAGTAGTAAGGTCTACAAGAAAGATCCGTTATTAGTTGTTAGAAAACAGAAAAGATTTGAAAATATCAGAACCAAATGACATGAATTCCATCTACGTCCATTGATAAGTCTTGGAATATTAGCAAATTCTACTTTTTACATAGTCATCTACATCAAGTTTGATAATTATTACATCGCTTGCTATTGTACAACAGCTATTTTTGAGTTTTCGTGGTCTTGATGACAACGCAGTAGAAACGCCGTGGGAGCGCGGTATAAACGCAGAAGAAACGTCACAAAAGCGCGATGAACGCAGCAACAGCTCGATGGTGTCGCTGTGTGAACGCAGCCTAATGGAAAAGAACTTGATCAAACGCTGTGGGTGCGCAGTGAGAGCGCAGCGAGAGCGCGATAGAGACGCAGTGGGATCCCCAAGGACTCCGTGAGGTCTCCGTGCAAGCGCAATTGACTTATCACTGCGTCTACATTGCGATTAGCTGCGTTCCTTGAGCGCACCGACGGAGTTCTCGTGGCGCTGTTGGAGATCTTACGGCGCTGTCACGGCGATCTTACTACGCTTCTACGGCGTGTTTATCAGAACGCCGAGCCACGGCGCGTACTTTGTGCATGTTCAAAGTGTGCGCCGTCGCATGGCGTTCTTCAATGTTCAAGGCGATCCCACGGCGACGGACGAAGATGCCGTTGCGTTCTTACGGCGCTGTAGGAGACTCTACTGCGTTTACCTTGGCGTTTTACATTATTTAAGGAAGCAGCGGGATCGCCGTGAGGACGCAGCTCCGGTGTGACAGGGGTTTAAACAACAATGGCAGGGTCTCCTTAAATATAAATATATGAAAATTGAGTTGGCAAGTACAAAGTTCTGCCATAAATCTAATGCCCATTGGATTCCCGCCACTTTATGGAAATAGATGGAACTGGAGACTCAAAATAACTGTGTTAAAATATTGTTTAAATAAAACTTAAATAAATAATTTTAATAGTATGACATACTCGCATGTAATTACAATAATTTAAGTAGCATTTTGTGATAGACCAGATGATATACAAAATATGATTTATTGATTTTGACGGGTAGCCAGCAACATAACATATTAATACAAACACCTAAAATACCATTTTAAAACAATGAAAAGTTTGTTTTCTAAGGACAGGATGGTAGCAGACATCCAGTCTAAACTACATACAAAAAGGGATACACTAAAATATCTGATTTAAAACAATGAAGCAATGGGGCAGTAACAGACATGCTCTAACTCAAAGTTGACAGTCATATTAGCAGACCTGATCTAAACTAATATCAATGTAAGATGTATTAATAATATTTATGGTAGCAGACTTGATCTAAACTGTTATTGATTCTACACTTAGAAGGCGTTGTAGTTAAAACCACAAACTAGCAATCAACAGAACAGAAAGCAGACATAATCAGGATTATTTGTTTTCATACCAATTAGTCTATATTAATTTTGAGACACCCTGTATTTTAGAAAAACACTATTTACGAGTTAACCATTGGCTTATCCGCAAGCCCCTGCGAAAACCCCATAGTTTCATTGAATCTCACCAGTGGTATGTGTTGACACTTTCTGCTCCAAAACCTGGGTGTCTTCTACCCCCCCCCCCCCCACTTGCTTTCAAAGCTAGGGGCTAGTATGTAAATTAAGGTGTAATATCCCTGTGCTATTAATTTTGCCATATATTTGCTTACAAAAACATTTTGATTTTCATTAGAGTCAATATCAATCGATTCATATTAAACAAAGTTGAAGTGATGAAGCGCTGCTACACCTTTCAAAAATTGATAATGTGTCTAATCATGATATGATGAAAACTAGACATAATGATTAGAAAAAGCTAAATTTTACCATCGCAGCATAAAATTAAAAATATAAAATTATATAAAAATAATATAAAGTTATATACATTTTCAACTCAAATGACATTACATATTGAAGCGCTGCATTTTAGTTCAGAATAGCACTTTGTTGTATAAGTTTGCAACAAAAACAGCTTCAATCAGCAAAGTGCTTTCTTAATCATAGACAATTGAAGGTTTTAAATACATCTTTTACATACAGTGCATGATAAATTGCCACAGTTTCTAAATTTTCAGAAAAGGATTTCTGTTTCTAAATTTGGATAAGATAATAGTAAATGGATCCATATATTTGAGCAATCCTAAAAATATAAACCAGACCATTTTGTTATAACACAAAAAGGGAATCAAGTGAATAATCTTCCAGTAACTGGTATGATATCAATTTAGGGATATATTGTCTTGAACCAAATGATATTTTTTTTTCAATTTTATTTTCCCATATCTGCTCCCTCAGAATAGTAAAGCCTTATTCAATTTGTTCATACTATTATAACTAAGGCCAGAATTAGTAATTGTCTTTGTCACATTTTCCCAATTGTAGGTCATTCAGGTCTGTGAACGAGCTATAGATAGAAAAATAAAAATATTCCATCCAAATATTCTCTGGCCTAAAACATTAAACATGTACTGTTCACGTAAAAAAGAGTTAATTAATCCATTTCCGGGGGGGGGGGGGGGGGGGGTGGGGGGGGGGGTGGTAGTCATGTAGATATTGTCTCAAACATTTATCATTATGATACGTTTCTTGTAATTTTTTGTAAGAGTTTTTTGACCCTAACTTCAAAATAACCCCGGGGTTCGGTTCGTTCCGTTCAAATTTTCTTTTTCTATATTTGAATTTAAATAAGTGTATCGCCTTCCAACATAGATTGGGACCCAGCACTACCTCCCTTGTTGTTACATGCCTTAATTATTGTGAGTTAACTGAAACAAAGTGATATTATTTTCTACAGAAGTTATCTTTCTTATCATAGGGACATTCCACCTTAAATCATTCAATATGGTTTATAAAAGACAATGTAATGACAAAATTAACTGTGATATGTTGTTACAATGTAAAATGGGGTTTTTGTATAGTAGATCTTACACTGGGTAAAGGTGGGGCCACAAAATTCTAAACCAGGTGGTGCTGCAGGAGACAGGGTGAGAAGGGCAGGTCTTATTACCATCCTTAGAACGCTGGGAATCGTTCAGGTCCGGGCACTGATGTTTCATACTCGGGCCCACAGTACTAGTGTGTCCCTACATGAGTAGTTAAACTGGCCCACTGGTCGGCTTCCCAGCTACCCCACAAGATTATCATGCAGCCAACATCCACCAATTACTTGTAATTGTTGAGAAATAAATAGTTCTCATATTATCTTTTGTCAAGTTCTATTTAATAGTCCCTGAATGATGCCAGGCTGTGTCTGTCAAGCAAATATATAATGTAATGCTGGGTTAGCTTGGTGAATTCAATACCAATCTGAACTAGTAATAGAATGTCATCTTGCTGATAGTCAACTTATACCAGCAATTGCGCTATTTGATAAAGATGATTTTTCTTTGTCAAGTGCAACTGTAAATGAACCCGAACGAATGTGTCGTTTTACAACCTTGGACTTCCATCTACCCATATTTTGATTAGCATTTTCTGAAAAATCAACCTTAGATGCATGAAGTAGCAGCACCAATTCTGAAGTTGTGACCCTTATATTGTTTTGGATCTAACCCAATATTTTTGATCACCTGATTTATGTTTTTTGCCACAAAGGAATAAGACACCGGACTCCCATTTAAAAACTTGAAAAGAGTGCCACAGGGATGGCGATCATGCTTTAGATAGTGAAACGATGCATGTACTGGACATGAAGTAATGATTTTTGATTCTTCTAATGTAATGATCTTTGATTGTCCATAACAGGCGTTTTTAAGATTTCCCAAAACTACTTGCACCTGCTTTAGCTTCCCATGAGCTGCCTTAAAATGGACATCCGATTTTTGAATGACCTTTTCTGACTGAGTCTTTGCTTTTATAATCAATTCCTCTAACCTGAAAAACCCAAGGACAAGTAAGGAAAACGCAAGGACACTAAAACAAGACGACATAACAATGTTTTAAATGTTTTATCTCGACACGAGTTTTTATTGTTAACCTCCACAACAGCCATATCGTCTGATAGAAATAATACCTTTTATTTTGAAAATGGCATATCCATATTTCCAACGAAGAACAATTGGAATCAATTTTTTAACACAATTTTGATAATCTTCTATTTCATTTTCAAACAAAACAGACCCTAAAACAGCTGGAAATACCATTGAGCCAGAAGCATCTGTGTATAAACTCAGATGGTCGGATGACACCCAACCTTGTCCAGAAAGACTGAGCTGCCATTAAAATGGTCAATAAACATAGCCCAAATTTCTAAATCAGCCCTAGAATTTTTATTCAGTCTTATGTAGAATTGTTAGACAAACCACATGTTAGGTCGATCAAATGACGAGGAAATGTTCGATCTTAAACAACCACCGAGCAAGCAAAATTCAAAAGACCAATGATTGACTGCATAAGTGATTTTTCTACATCTTTTGAATGAGTTTATTTTTTGGATCTTCTCTAATGGAAAACGACACTTCATTTTCACTGAATCTACCTTTATACCATAATGATAATGTTGGGCATACGTGTTTGAGTTTTTTTTCCATTTTTATTTGGCACTCCAATTTTATTTTTTTACATAGAAATAAAAAAACTAGCAAGTTTGTTTCTACAGGTTATCGAATTTATCTGGGGCCCCACAAAGAAAAATCATCTGAAATATGACACAAAACCGAGACATTCAAGGCATTGTCCATGACCCTTTGGAGAGCAGTACTAAATGATTCAAAAATTAGAGAGCTACTACTCGGTCCTTTAGAGAGACATTTGTCATAATAATACCGACCTTCCCAAGTAAGCCTAGCAAATAGTAATCAGATGGATGAATAGGTATGATACGGAAAGCATCTTTAATGTCAATGTTTGCCGTTAAGAATTCTCGCCCAAACTTTTGAACTAAATCAACCACCTGATCTATAGAATCATACTTAATAGCTGAATTTTCTGTTGGTATATTGGTATTCACCAATTGAGTTACAGGGAATGAGAGATCATGAAGTACTCTAAATTTGCCTGCACAGCCTTTTGACACTAAGCCTAATTGTCATGGGACACCAAAGAGTGTTCAAAGGTTTGTTTGAAAATGGCCCTGCAATTCTGCTCTCGTTTAACCCTGTTTGTATATAATTAGGGCCCTGCAAGGATTTGCGGGTGCCTTATAATAATAACTTTGTCCGACGTCCTTCTGTCTGTCCGTCTGTCACTCTTCCGTCCACAAATTTTCTGTTTTTTTCTAATAACTTTTTTCATGGTCGCCCAATTAAGTTCAAATTTGGTATGGTAGTTCAGTAGGCAGAAATACATATTTTGGTGCTACGTTTGGTTCTCTATGTCTTCTGGTTTGGAGCTGGGGTGGTTAGGTATATTCCTTAAATATGCATACTAATGAATGGACAGATAACTGCTGAGAATGTTACCATTGCTGTGCAATAATTGTCCTTTGGTGTTAATTAACCTTCCACACAAAATCCTAAGCTTTATCTTTATCTGTCACATTGAGATTAATTACTGCACAGCCTGTGTCTGCAAATGAACTTTGTTTTGAAGTTAAGGTCAATTTTGAATGATGTGTAGTATTGTGTACATTCTTTGAAATATGGATTTAAAATATATTATATTCATACTTTATTTTGGTTAAAATACCGTACACAATGATTTATGATAATTTTATTGAATTCTAAAATCAAGATATATATTAAGATATCCTTTTTAACTTTTTTATTTTTTAATTATTAATTTTTTTTTTCTGCCTTTATGCTGTTAATTTTAAGAGGTAATCAGATAATAACCCCATTCTGTCATTTCTGAAAAAAAATCTTATTGTAAATGTAGAAGAAAAGGATGAGAGAGCAGAACAATTAATCCCCTGGGATTAATTATCTTGCCTGCTGCAGAAAATTTAGAGGCTTATCTCTATTTGTCATATGAAGATTAATGAACACCTTTGTCTGCAACTGATGTTTGTTTTGAAGGTGAGGTCAACCCTGAGTGATACAATGTATTTGCATTCACTGAAGGCTTACATTTTATAAAACACCTGTTTAAATCTTTTTTAAATACACATTTTTTTTTATAAGACATGAGGTTATCCCTGTTTTATGCAGATACTATAGGTTACTATTTAGGTTACTATTTAGAGTTTTTGGACATTCAGGAATTATCTTGAAATTTTAGAAATACAGTTGTTACTTATAATTTTCATATTTATTTTTACCACCTTATAAATATATATTACAGTTCTTAAATCCTATGCAGGGCTTTTATTTTTCATCAAAATTGATTGTCATAGCGGGGCCCTTCCTGACTGGTCAGTTTTCTATAATGTCTGGGTGATCTAATGTGGATTTGTGATTTTAAGGTATACATTGTGACGAGGAAGAGGTAAAAACATTTATCAAGTACGAAGCCTGATCACTATCGTAATAAACTACACTTTAAATATTCACTTAAACGTTTTGGGTTGACTTAAGAGGGTAGTTGGCTGGATGATTTTTGAAGACTTGATGTTTGAGTTTGTAATTGTTGGTTTTTTCTTACGTAGTCTACAATTGACTCTTGGATGTGAATCTGAGCATGATTGACATATGTGGGCAAATGAGCAGGGGTTATGAGTATATTGTTTCCTATTGTTAAAGATATAGTAGAATCTAAGAGGCTTACTGCCTCTGTTTGCCCGAAAGAGCTGCTGAAATTGATTATTGCTTGAAGCAGCCTTGATTCTTAATTCCTCAACCGGCTCTTGCCACGCTAATTCAGCAGTCTCTTTTAACATACGAAAATTATCACCATATCATATATTCTTCGTGCCTTATCCCCTAACATATAATTCATTTCTCTAAAAAAAAAATAGCAGTTTTTCAAGAAATGGGGAGTCTGTTCTGGGTGCTTTTAAAAAAAAATCCCCATAAAAATAAAAAAAGCATCAGTCAATTGCTGAATTGACAACGGCAGGTTGGGTTTTGATGGCCCTTGCAAAACAATTGCTGACCCAGTTGATATGTGTAATTTTTGACGCTGAAACAGCAAATCTAAATCTATAAATTGTTTAGCCTAGGTCTTAGCTTTTGATTTCCAAAGTGTCATCATTCGAGTTTGTCTGGATTGAGGACATAGTTTACAATTGTCTTAAATTTGCTGAAGCTAGCAAGTCGTTATTAATATTATCACTCGACACTGGTTCTGCTCGAGTAACTGTAATTTCTTGAATAACTGGTTCATCGGACACGTATTCTACTTGAATTTCTAAGTCATGTTTAGCTATGTTTGCCGGTATCCTCCTTTTTGTTGACCGCCCCTCTAATGCACGCTGATACATGGTTTATCTGAAATAAAATTTTTATATTCATTATTCAACACGCCTACATGTTACTACTATAGAGTGTTAGCCTTTGCTGACAAATCAACAAATTGTTTTAAATCATAGATGGATATATCATATATTTAAAGGATATCTTCTCATACCCGAACATTTGGATGACTTGACTTCTTCGATGCACCTCATGCCTCAACTAAGAATTTTTTAATCAGAATATACTTTGAAATTCCTACCACTCTTGAAACAACCAGAAATCATAGACTTTTGATAAGTATTTCTGTTTCTTCAATTACATATACATTGAACAGAGGATGGCTTACTTAGATATAGCCAATCCGCTCATACCTCAGGTTTGTATGAGAACATCAACTTAAATTTCTGACCACTCTAGCAAAAATATACATGTATTATCCTAGAAAATCTAACCTGCAGTACAGATTGTATTCAATGTCTTAAACGTTTTGTGATGGAATATTTTAAGAGAACTATATGCGATAAAGTCCTAGGATTGCCCCCATGTTTTAAAGTTTGGAAAAAAGACATCATATCATAAATGAACTTTGATATAAGATAAAACTGAATATGCTAGCTACAGAAATCTAAAAGTTTTTCAACATCGATCATTTCTCGTACTTCTATTACGTATTTTAAATGAGCCATTTCCTACATTTTCTCAAAAGCATGAGAATTCAATCTGTTTTTCTTCATTATAAGAGTAGGAGGTATATAGCGCAGTTTTGCCCCAAAACCATTTTTACATATATTATTGTTCATATTATTACGGGCCGCCAGAAGGCGGTCCGTTATTTTATATACATTTAAATTGCAACTACGTTTTTGCGGGATAGTTCTTTTTTAATAAAATTAATATTATGCTTATTTTTATGAATTAAAAGTAAATGTGCATGTAGAAATATGTTGTATGCCTTTTAAAAATATCAACTATTTTTGTTTTACTCGCAAATGTAAAATAGGTCATACTTAGTAGGTTGTCGTGTTTGGCGCGTTTTTATTGAGACTATAATCTAATCGGAAAATTTCGGAGTTCTTCATTCTTTTCAAAACAATGCATCGGAATCGGTATACGGGACATACTAAAGACCTGAAATACTAAAGACCCAAATTACATTAAATTTTATATAAATGATATATTTAAATTTTTATGTGCTGCGTCAAATAAAATTACTTTGTGTGTGTATTTATTTTAATCCATATAAAATATGGTAGGAAAATATAATGAAATGACATCCATATCAATTATTTACGCAAAAATATGAAAGAACTGAAAATTTGAATTGACTTGAAAATTTGAACTTACGTGATTTATTTTTCATTCTTTTGAGAACCTCATGCAAATAAATGACCATCGTTATCGTCAGAAACTGAAGTGTAGATAAGATTTATAATTCCATTTAGGAAAAACATTATCTTTTATTACCTTTAAAATAATTCATTTTATTTTATTATGTGGTCCCTTGAAATCATAAACTAATGCATTAAGTTATAATGGCAAATAAAACTCCCAATTACGCGCCCCTTATTATAGGTGGCGCTCACACCGATTAGGTTCAACGCTATTCTCACCTCCGCGACTGAAGATCGCTTTCACTTTAACCTTCAATCGTTATTCGCTTCGAAGATTCCTTTAAACATTATACATAATGGCTGATTACGGATCGTGGTGCCTGAAAGATATAAGACACGAATTGCGTCGACGGAATGCGCGAGTCTCCGGTCGGAAGAGAGAGCTTGTCGAAAGGTCTGACTCTCTTCGATATTTAACCATAATTTCCTCTGTTAAACATTATTGACATGTAGAGTGGTGAATAAATGAAATCTAAATGTTTTAAGGTTGTTTTAACTTGTGTATTAGAAATATTTACTTACGCAAATGACTATTACAGTTGTAGCTATAGGATTAAGTCATGAAACATTATTTTGAAGTAAAAAAAATACTGAACACAAACTTGAATATACACAAGGAAAAATGTCTTTCATTTTAGCACATAATTGAATGAAAAGAATTAGAAAAATAACAATAAATCCGAATTAAGTAAAAGATTAAAACTTATTATGGTCTATATTTTCAGACTAGAAGCTTATGACAGAAACAGAAATTTTGGTAGCAGTGAGAATGTTGAGAGAGAATATGAAATGAAAGTGCCCTGCTATGAGCAGTACAAAGATATTAACAAAGACACACAATTTACACCTGTAAAGAAAGAAGCTATTGCTGCATATTTAGGGAAAATGGGGAAAAGTGTGGATGATCATGTGAAGTATATATATGAGAGCAAGTTTCTGAAATATGTGCGATTGGCGTGTGATGTTGGTTTGTTTTTTGTGAGAGCTGAATGTCATGCAGAGATGAAGAAAAGCATTTCATACAAAGTGGATGTCGGTGTGGATGTAGATGGATGTATTGTGCAATGCCAGTGTGAATGTGCTGCAGGGATGGGCCCATCTGCTGTGTGTAAGCATGTATCTACTGTGTTGTTAGGTTTACAAATGTTTAGTGAGTGTGGAGACATAGTAACAGAAGAAACATGTACTCAAAACCTACAAACATTTCATCATACCAAACGTTATAAGGGTGGGCCCATCAAGGCCAAAGACTTGCCATTGGCTAATCAAGACCTTAATGTCATTTTTGAACCTCGGCCAAGAGAATTTCAAAATGCTGCTGGACATCAAGACATATTCAGAAATGTGAGGTTAAATCACCCAAATCTTGATTATTGCCCTGTGTCTCAACTATTTTCATATGCCAACAAAGTAGCTTTAAACAATGACCATGACTATCTACAAGGTTCTCTTTCCGACAACTGGCTTCGGAATATGAATATTACTGCAATAACTGACAATGAAATAATGCGGACGGAAAGACAGACATGTGGACAAAGTAACAATAAATTATGGCATAATGAACGTCAAAAGAGAATTCATTCCTCTATGGAAAAATTTGTAAAGCAACTGAGAAAACTGATCTAAACAAAGTTGCAAAAAATTTGACAAAACATAGCCCCCAATTATTTGCCCCTGCTATTTTACATGGCAAATGCTATGAATCAGTTGCTTTACAGGAATTTCAAGAAAAATCTGGTATTCAAACCAAAAAGTGTGGTATTTTGTGTCTAAATCACATCCTTACTTGGCTGCATCTCCTGATGCAGTCATTGATGACAATAGATTAGTTGAAATCAAATGTCCCTTTTCAGCAAAAAACAAAGAAATATCAGAGGAAACTGTACCTTATCTTAATTATGTTAATGACACCTTAGAGCTTGACAATTCTCATGATTATTACTATCAAGTGCAAAAACAGCTCTTCTGTTCTGGAAGGAAGGAATGTACATTTAATGTTTATACTTTAAAAGACATAAAAACAGTTACAATACTTAGAGATGAACATTTTATTGAAAACATGCTCAAGAAATTGAAAGAATTCTTTGAGACTCATTTCAAGAAAGCTGTTTTGAATAGGTTTTTTTTCCAACAAATGGATTAAATGCTGAGATATGCCTTATTGAGTTCTTGTGGAATTCTTGGTATACATTAGACTTCCCTGTATATTAGTTGAACATTAAACTCTGACTGTACACTAGATTGAAATATCCAGCACTTATAAATTGGATACATTTTCAGTGCACAATTGTTTATAAAAAGTGTTTTTTGATAATAAAAAATTGCAAACTATAAATATGTGATACTTTTTGTTTTCAGCAAAAAACTGAAAGTTTTCAATTTGAACAGGAGTATATTTATGCATGTTTAGGGACAATGCACTTTCGAAAATTGCACATAATAAAACACACATAAGAGATTTCACTTGCTAATTTTGTTTCCGTAGAGTTGAGGGGTCCTTTTAATATCTTATATGTTTTCGCAAGCCCTATCAACCTCTCAATGTGAACACGTTTGCTTGAAATTTTTCTGTCTCTTAAAACACTTTTATTAGACATACGGTTTTTTTTCTTAAAGAATGTGGGAATGTTCACCTTAACATCCTTTGGGGCAAACAAATCCTGGACATTGAATCCTTTGTCTGACATAATCGAGTCCCCTGGTTCACAAATGTTTGTTAAAGGGCTACGTTCAACAATTTGCCTGTCACTGGTAGACCCTCCATAAGCTGGGGAGATGTATGATATAAGTCCTCCAGGTGTAGCACCAACAAGCACTTTAACAGTGTTTCTGTTTTTGTAAGTTGAGAAGGTAGATTGTTGAGCAACAGGGGGTTTTGGTTTTTTGACTGGGATTTCAGTGCCATCAATAATAACTCTTGTAGAGGGAAATTTTTGAAAAAAGTCCCAGGGTGAAAACAAATTAACTGTGTCTCTATCAGGCCAGAAATTAATTTCTCTAAATTGTCTTGCCATAAAATTTACCCATGTAATCCAAATGTTGTCTACTGTAGTTTTTGATATTCCAAATGAGCGACTCAATTCATAGTTTGTTTGGTTCTGTCTTAGTTTTATTAAAGTTAAAAACAGTTGATTTTCAACTGACAAATTTTGAACTTGATTGTAAAGATATCTTAGATGATAAGCAGCTGGATCTAAACTATGAAGAACAAAAAGGAAATCTGTGTGTGTTGCAAGACCTGTGTAAAATAGCATTCCTTCATGGTCATCAATAAAGTTTTTTATGAATAAAAAAGGTGTAGGGATGTTTTGAGATGATGTCTCTGTGAAGCACACTTCTTCCTTGTCTTCCAACTCAGTAAAATTTGATGCATCTTCGTCCTGATTTAAGTTGCTGTCTGATGACTCAACAGTACACCAGTTTGCCACATCAGAGATATCAGCATCATCCATCAATACTTCTAATGGTTCTTCAGCCTCATTCTTAACTTCTTCAACTTTAAGATTGCGTGCATCTCTTCGCTCACTTTGCTCATTTTTTTTTGTTTGATGCAGCTATTCCAAGGAAAAACTGAAGGGATTGCATCAGCCTTTCTTTGTTTTTTCAAAGGACCAGTTCCTAAAAAAATATTAAAACAATTTCATTTTATTTATTCAAATTGTTGGTCTTATAATGAATTTCTTTTATGAAAAAAAAGCTCAGATTACGTCTTCTCTCAATATCAGACAGGCTATACCTGAAGCTATGACTGTATTAAGCTTCAATTCTAATTAGTGAAAAATTAACATTCAACATTATAAAAATTATAATGAATTTTATCTGATTCATAAGTTTGATAACAACATTTGACATAAAAGAAAATAATAAATCTTATCCTGCATGTTGTGACATTCCTCCTCGAAGAAATTGATTTTCCTCATCATTCTTCACCACATTCTGTCAGCTCAAGTTAAATATGGGTCTATGCTTTGTGATTTATGACAAAACAAAATAGCCATGGAAGAGCAAACTTTGTAACATAATCACAAGTTTGTCAATTTCATTGCATATTGTGAATCTGCCAATTTATTCCAACATGGCCAATCAATTCATGAAAATAAAGTAAAAATTATTCAACAACGAACAAAAGTATACAAAATATAAATAATTAAGACACAGATGTTTTCACTTTCTCGTTTTCCACTTTCGGGACATCAATACATTACAATGCAAAGCAGTCCGACCCCCCCCCCCCCCCCCCCCCCACCCCCCCCCCCCCCCCCCCCCAGTGAAAACAGTATCACTCATTTTAAAAATTTAATACCAAAACACAAATTAAATTAACTGAAAATTGTTATAACGCCAATGAAACAACATATCAGAGAGAAAACTTACCGTGCGAAGTTACAGATATGAAGTCATCTTCCCGAAAATGTTTGTGACAGACAACGTTGTGTGGCTGAGGACACCAATGTTTATAGCAAAACTCCTCGCTGTTTCTTTTGATGGCTAACACCCAGAGTTTCTTCAGTTTTTGTTCTTTAGGGAAACTCAATCCACCGCGGGTTGAGCACCCGGGGACACAGCAACAAGTAGGCATTACGAAAATGATAACAATGTAAACACCAAAACAGTGACGAGCTAATAACGGAAGTATAGATCGTGAACCGAAACGTTCGTAGCGCCACCTATATTTTAACAAAGGGGGAAAACCGACAAATATCGATCATTCAATACAATGCAACAAAAAAAAACCACGTTATTTTCTTCCTTGTGGTGTGTTTTTATGTAAACAACCAATGATGATTTATACAACAATTATATTTTTTGCGACCCATTTGACGCTTGCGTCAATATGTTTTATTGTTTTGCATATCATATTTAAAAATGGTGTTGAAACAAGCATGCGCTCGATGTTCACTTAAAAAAAACGATAGAAATATCCCATTTTGTTTTGTTTGCTAAAATAAGCAATTGTTGTGAAATTAGCTCATTATAAACATATATTTCTATTTTGACTTCGATTAGGCATTTTATCTTTATAAATCTGGACTAAATAGAATAATATCTATGTCTATTCATAATTTTGAATGTTGGGGCTTAAAAACATTTTCTCCCCACATAGTTTTTTAATTTCTTATGATAATGCATCAGAATTGGATTAAAACTCATTTCAACTACTGTGGAATCATTAAATTTCGTGGGGACCAATTTTCGTGGATGGCCTAAATTTTACAGGTTCGTGGGGACGTAATTTTGTGTAATCTTATATATCTACAAAACGAAATATACCTTTATTACCCTTTTTCAATTCGTGGAGGATGCAATTTCGTGGATGAGAGGTACCCACGAATTCCACGAAAACTGAGCCACCACGAAATCTAATGATTCCACAGTATACATATTACAGGATTTCTTATTTAATCTTTTCATTATCTTTGACAATCTAAATTTTCAAGTTACTAGCCTCGAGTTTTTTAACTTTCTTATGCACTGCATATTTTATGCTCCTCAAGTATTTGACCATGGGTGCTGGATAACATCCATCTGACTCTACACCTAAGTGAACTTAATTGGGCCCAAGGATGCCAATTAAGACCAAAATCCTCTATGTTTTGAAAACTGAACATAAATGAATTTGAATTGATTACCGTGATTCTTGATGAGAAGAAATAATTTAAATACAGGTATTTCAATGCTTCTCGTTCTGTTAGGTTTGCCAATGTGCGAAAAAGGCAATCAATATCATCACCTTGGGTAACAGGCAATAAGCAAATGACGTCCTTAAACTTTAAAAATTATAAGGAACGAATCTGCTTTCAACTTAGTATATATATTTGTTTCGTATAATATTACTTTGCATGGTTTAAGTTTTGTTTGAACCGCGTAAACTGCCCAGATATGTTTGTTAATAATAATTGGATCAAATTAATTATTTTTTTGTGATTAGGAAGGGACTGAAGAGAGACAAGCGACCCATTCCCTTATTTACATTGGCCTATCAACCGAATTTTGCCAATCAAAAAGTATTGTTTCTTTTTTGTTTACAGCTCTCAAAGCTGTCAATCAAAATTTGACGTCGCTGTGAACCTTGAGACATTTTTATAGCATCACATAGTACAATATTTAGCAGATGCTGATTGGATGGAAAAGTGGGTTATGTTCTTAAATAATGAGAAAAGGTTTTGTTTTGAAACAATTTGCTTTAAAACATTTATATACATTGTAGAAAAGTTGTTTGCAGATGAACGCCAATGAGTTGTCTATAGAGTGAACTTGCTCTTATAATTAAGAATTGCATTTTAACAACCTAAGGAACACATTTTCATTACTCTTTTTATCCTTTATTACTTTTTTTTAATTTTTCTGTTACTCGAAAAATCTTGTCTCAACAATAAACTCTTTATGTGTGAGACCAACAATCATATTTACATGTATGTGGGCGTCTTATTTCTTTCGTGTCGAGAATATCCAGATTATACTTTTCATGCCGATTTTGTATTATTTTACTAAGCCCTAAATCTTAGTACCTTATCTTAGAACAATAATACTGCCGTATTTGATGCTGAATTTGAATACAATCGCCCTTTCCATATTCATTGACCATATAATCACAGGTGGGTGAATATGTCTTAATAGTATTGAAATTCAAAGACAAATTAAAAGCTGAACTATTGAAAAATATAATGAAGACAAACAAAAGAACATGTTTTTACTGTTTTGCCTAGCACAAAAACTTTTTCTATTTTCATTTTACTATCGTGAATTAATAACAACTATCCACTAAAATGCATCATAGAGAATACCAGTATTAGTTGTATACAAACCACATTTATTGGTGTCCGGATTAGATCACATTTGTACTAGCTCATCCATAACATTTTATGACAGTTCCAAACAGGAAAAGCAATTGAGGTGTGTGACAACAATTTTTGCTCTGTAATAAAATTATCGCCCTGTTAAATCTTTGTTTTAAGTTTGAAATATTTATATATTTCATTATATTTCTTTTAAACTTAAGTTCTCGAGTTTTACCCTGACTTTTGCTTAAAATCAATGCCAACATTTTAATCAAACTAGATGATATCCTGCCCAAGCGCGGGAATTTACATTTCACAATTGAATAATTATGAGTTAATGTTTAATATGTTGAGACATTTTTGTGTATTCTTTGTCCAATTTTTTTCTTAATTGCTTTCTTAACACAGCTTAAACCTGAAAATTAGCATAAGGAGTTAATAATAATCCGATTTTGAAAATAAGCCCCCTATTGCTTGCACTGGAAATTACTCAAAAATTAGCCTGTTTTGAAAATAAACCAGTCAAGAAAATGCCAGTTTAGAAAGATTTACGACTTCTGTAAAGTATCGTGAGTACAAACGCCTGTGTATATTAGGGCCAAAAATAACCCTGCTGTTACTATGCATTATACAAAATCCTAAAAAGATGACATTTCTTTTAAAAAAATTCATCGATATGCATGCGTACATAGAGTATTCAACTCGATCAAAAGTAATAACGTACGTTTGTGAATCTAAACGGAAATTAAAGAACAATGGTAATTACTTAATTGATAACAGATCCAATTATTTTATTATCGTAAAATAAACATTGTGAAGAAACGTATGTATGTGTCGTTTATCGTCATTTTCAAGTCGTACAAATATCGGTCTATTTTTAAAGTGTCCATATGTATGCAAACCAATTGCGGCTTAACGAGGCATAAAGAAAATAGTATTTTAATCAAATCATAAGTATTGCTTATCTTCCTATAACCATATAAACTGTGAAGTCCGACAAGACATTGCATGCTTCTGACACATGATATCGTAAAACAAACAATGGCCACGCGCCGAGTCAACAGTTGGCTGGTTTAGTAATGGCGAATACACTGGCTAGAAACAGTGGTCAGAGTGCATAAATATTCAAATAAATACATTAAATAAAACTGAATAAGAAATACTTTACAACTTTTCATTTTACTCTAAGGCTTGTGTTACTTGAAAATACCATCAAATAGTTCACAATCAATCAATTACAATTTATATCGCTCTGATAATCAGCCGTCATTAGGATCTCACTATTTGCGGGTTTTTGCATTGATATTAAATTGCAATTTGATAACAACACGGATTTGAAAATAAGCCCCCACTTTCTTGTCAATAGTTGAAATAAGCCACCGCTTATTTTCAAGGTTAAAGGGTATTCTTTAAAATTGAAATATAAAACCAATTACATGGCTGGATATTTAGAGGAGCGGGCAGGGATGAAAAATCTAAACTGAAATGAATGATGTATACATGTATGTGACCTTACTTCTTTTTGTTGCAGTTGACTGATAAAAAATAAACTTTTTTTACTGCTAAACAGTAAATTGCTATTTAGTGCATCGTATCTCTAAATTTTGTTCTTTAGGTCAATTTTTACTACTACTATTATCACTGTTCCAATTACGAATTTCAGATAAAATACTGCTTTGAAAAAATATTTGGGGAGCACCCTTCCCACTATTCAACTTTCCCGTTTATTTATTAATATGCACATACTGTGCATTTGTAGATCACAATCTGTTCAATGTTTACAGATTTTTAGGTATAAGGTTTACTATAAATCTGTCGTGGTATAAAAATGTATAACTTTTTTTTAAATGATTGTGTATGCATATCTCTTTGCATTATTAAAACCAAAGTTGTTAGATATACTTGTCACTTTCCGTCATGACATTCTTGAGCACCCCGTTCTGGAAAGGTCTTGCAACCAAAATGTAAAATGACATACATTTAATCCATTTTTATTACGTTTTTGTTATGATCCAAGGTCAGGTGTATCTACCTAGGATGCATGATAAACTCATATATATTTTGATGCAAACAACCCCTGACTTGGATCCGCCAAAGCGTGTCCACCACCTTACTCTCATTTAGCTTTTTCTGGCTTGTTTATCGAAAATGATAGTAGGTTTTTTAAAACTTAATTTCACAATAATTATTAATTAGGTAAAATTCAGTTATAGCTTACGGACATAATCTCAAACGAGTTGGAATACCAATGGTGTAAGCAGTTACTCTGGTGCAGGCATTTTGTAGTTTATTTGCAAAAAGTTTGAATTTATGAGTAAAAATTCTTCGTTTAATATCCATGTTTAATAATGATAAACGCGTGCATTTTCAGCCATATTTTTAAAAATTATGTTTTTATGATGATTCAACTATGCATTTCATTAATGAAAAAATCATGAAATTAAAGGTTTACAGGAAAAGAGACAGATATTGTGTTTTAAACTTCTTTAGCGGGACCATTAAAGGGGGATGTGCGGCCATCTTGTACATTTGAGGATAAACATTTCTTGAACTCGTTTGCTTTTGCCCAAAACTTGCCAAATATGTTACCAAAGGCCAAAATATATAAAAGCAATATATATGAAGTCCTACATGCCATTTTGTTTGAAAAATGTGCATACAAAAACCGGACAATCCCTTTTTAATCATTTTAATCATTGTCGAACTGCACAGCTACAGACTTATTTTGAAGATTTAAAAATCAAAAAAATATGAAGGGGGTTCATTGTGTCCTCTCTACAACTATTTGTTGATAAAAAGTTTGAATTTTTGCTCATGTAAGTTGTAACTTTGTCTTAAAGCAAGGTACCCTATTCTTGAAATGGGCCTAAAAATCACAGGATATATTTGTCTGAGTCTATGGAGGTAAATTGCAAGTACATGTATATATTCATTGAAATAAGAGGTCTTTGAGGTTACAAAATCACACCAAAATCAATAGCATCAAAGCATACGATTTTTCAACGCTTCATACAACCTTTCCCCATGACAAATTAAATCTAGGCTTTTTGATATCATCGACAGTTCTTTCTTTAATAAAAATGCTAGTTTAAAAAAAACTTCATACGACGTATGAAAATGACGTACACCATACAGACTAGATCAGACTAGAAGATTATGAAGTTTTGAAAATGTTTTATAAAAATATTGAATATTTATATCTAAAAACTCAATTACAACACTTGGGCAATTTTTGGGCCGTGCGCACTTTCCACGACACTTTGATATATAAAATTATAGTTTATTTCTTTGTTAGACATTAGAAACCACTTTAGTTTGATTTGAAATTTTATGACAAAGATTTTGATATACAATATATATATATATAAACTCATTTAAAATGACAAAAAAGCAAATGTCCACAAACTTGTTGGACAACCCTTGTAAATCAAATTCAAAACGTATTGTTTAATTGACATTTGTTTTTTTTTCTATGAAAATTTGACGTCAATGTGCCCCCATAGACACATGATTTATAAGTTCAAACTGTATTGGCTTGTTCTAAAAATAGATCCCATGCCGACGGATAAAAATAGGGTATCCTTTTTTGGAGGTAAAGTTACTACGTAGATGAGCAAAATTCAAACTTTCTGGTTGTAGAGATCACTCAACCCCTTCATATTTTTTTTAGATTTTTAAATCTTTAAAATAAGTCTGTAGCATTACAGTTCGACAGCTTTGATGTGTGATTGAAAAGGCATTATCCTGTTCTTGGATGCATACTTTTCAAACAATATGACAAATAGGACTTCATATTTAATGCTTTAAAATCTTTTGGCAACATATTTGGACAGTTTCGGGCAGAAACACGCCAGTTTAAAATGTTTACATTCTTATCCTCAAAAGTACAAGATGGCCGCACACTCCCCTTAATGCGTCTAAGATGCAAAGTCAGTTACCATGCAGTCAATAGGGTGCTGTTAAAACGCGGAACGGAAAACGGAACGGAAAGCGGAACGGAACGGAAAAACGAAAAACCATATCTAATGCTACTTGATAGATTGGTTAATAATGTAAAAACGATATACTTTATGTAATTTTTTTTCGAAAGATTAGCAATATTTATTCAAGAATAATTATTTCGTCAAAATTAACATTACATGCATTTACACTATACTCTGTTTCAAAATATCCTCGATTCGCATTTTGCGAATAACTCGATATTTATATATACCTCAGGGTTCCAACGATTTTCTATCAGAAGTAAGAAAAATTATCATTATTCCTTCTTTAAAACGTCTTCTCTAGCTCATCAGCTGGTTTCAATACATGGCTATAAATAAAGAAGTCTACGGGGTTTTGTATTTCAACAGACCCAGATGATAACGTTGAAAATTGTGCAAGGTCTTCTTGGTGACTTCCAAATGGACAAAAGACGCACAATTTTCCATAAGAAATTTGTTTTCGATCCTGTGATTTTTTACGATTACAAAATGATGTGTCAATGAAACTTTGTCGGATATTTCCCGTTTCATCTAATATTTCAATTGCATTTTTCAGCAATGTGTATTTATTGTAAATCGTCCAAATGTGCTGCATGAATATTTTTGGGTCGATAGACTATAGTCCAATTTATAATCGGAAAATGTAACCAGGCAACGTCTAGAGCTCTCTATTTGGATCATATGTATATAGCTGTGTAGCAACCTCTAATGATACACCGTCCACTAGTGATATAATGTTGCATTAGTGGACAGTATGTTGACCACTAATGATATAATTTTATCATTAACGAACAACCTAACT
The DNA here is from genome assembly GCF_902806645.1 of Magallana gigas. Lineage (NCBI taxonomy): Eukaryota > Metazoa > Mollusca > Bivalvia > Ostreida > Ostreidae > Magallana > Magallana gigas. The sequence continues at coordinate 57,141,541 of NC_047563.1, forward strand.
GTCCACTAATGTTATGATATCAGATTTATAACATTAGCAGCCAAAAATCGTAACCTCTAATGATATGGAAAAAATGTGAAATAAGTACTACCTTGACCACTAATGATATACATATGCATAGCTAGGTTTTCAATTACATTAGTAAATGGATTTACAACCTTTAATGATATAATTTAATATATTATACCTGCGCTCTATAATTACAAAGGCAAAATATCAAGGAAAAAATGACGACATTTACATTTTTAAACAAAATCTACTTAACTTGCCCCCCCCCCCCCCCCCCCCCATTTAACCAATTCTTAGGTAGTATCGTATCAAAAGCAAATCTTTATCCAACATTATGCAGAGGTTTTCTAAAATGAGTTACCATTGTCCATGACCTGTCTTAACTTAATTATAATAAAGACAAACACTTTACTGTATTCTTTAAAATGGTAAAACATACACTAACAAGCGCGCGCACGCGAGCGTATTTGACCTCAATATTTGTTAAAATTTATATTAAATTGCACACGTACTAGTGACATTATATTTACAGTTAAGTTTTAAAATTAATGTGCTTTCAGAGATTTCTACTCTTTGTTTTACAGGGGTCCCTAGAGTTGAGATATCAGTAGAATCGCCAGTTGTTGTTGGATCTGAAACAACTATCAAGTCTTCTATTTTATCAACACCGACACCTAGTAAAATAGAATGGCAGAGAAGCAAAGATGGAATTAATTTCGATTGCATTAAAAATGCAAATTCCATTAAAAATAGAAGTATTCCTGCATGTCCGTTCTATAAAATAAGTAAAGCAACTTTTGAAGACAAGTTGTATTATCGTCTTCTGGTATGGAATGAAATTGGAAAGAGTGCCAGTAACATCGTGCAGCTTAAGGTCACAGGAAGTATGGTTATAATCAAAATATTATCATTGAACAACAGCGTTTTTCGTCAGGTAGTATGAAATACTTTGTAATTTGTTTTTCATGCAAAACTGAACAATTCATCATATCTTTATGTAGGTCTTCCAAATATCACGACAAGTCTCGAAACTAATGTCAAAAAGAGATCAGTAAAATTGATGAGCAACGTTTTAATCTATGATGATTCGCCTGACATTCATGAATGCTATTGGACGAAAAATAAAGAGAAGATACATGTTGATACTACAGAAAATCCATCACTGACAATCAGAAACGTGAGCCCTTGTCATGCTGGTGAATACCAACTAACTGCCATCAACGCTGTTGGATCAAGTACCAGTGATGTCATTAATCTAGGTTTTGTTGATTTTTGTTTTACATAAATTCATTTAATTTATCTGGCATCTGTTGTCACCGGCGAAGGTGTTTAAACTTACATGTACATTTAAACATAACAAAAACCAGATTGCATAAGTTATAACAAAACTTTTGAACAAATGAATGGGAACGGTCCATTTAAAACTATGACAATAAAGGAAATAAGAGTAGAGTGTTGAGTCATTTTCCTTCTTTTCATAAAAATGCTAATTTTTACCTGGGCACAAAATCGCTAACTTCTTCAAAAGTTCATTAAAATAAATAATACTCAAGCTTAAAGAATCATTATATTTATAATGGTATATTTGCATTTCCATTGTTCTTTGCCACTGTAAGCCCATACGGAGGAGCTGCAATTATTTCTCTATAATCGCAATTGCTCTGTCAGTATACTATGACGTCATAAAGGTGTAACGTTATATATACTTTTCCATGACGTTATAGATTAAACCACTATACGATACATCATGTGTTTTTCTCCAACTCCATTAAAATTGACGTATTTACATGTAATATTAAAACATGTTTTTGATAACATTTTTTTAAAGGAATTACTGTTATAACATATCATTGATTCTGTTAACAAATCTATGTGAATTAAAAAGATACATTACAGTCTGAATGTTTACTTTTGATGTATTTGCGAGTGGTAAAATGCAAATATAAGTAATAAACAACGATTATTTAGTGAACATGGCGTTATGAATAGCAACTGCTCTGCTGGCATATTTTCCAAGATGCGCTAGCGCGCATCATGGAATATGCCAACAGAGCAATTGCTATTCATAACGCCATGTTCACTAAATAACGTTGTTTATTTCTTAAATAAGTGTTATGCTCTTAAGTTTAATAATTATAACATTCTATACATAACCTTGTATTTTAATTAAAGATACAGTATTCAGTTACATATACGGGGGATTGTAAGGAAATTGGTACTTGTTATACTTTTTCTAATACATGTATACTGTTAATTTTTGCGTTCAGATACTTTTTTGTGAATTGTAGTTGATACTTTAAAAAATAGTAATAATTTGACAAAATGATGGGGTGTTTTTAATTGTTACATTACGACCGTCCCATGTGAATCCCTTATTGTTAAATAAATGTTGTTACTCGTTGATAAGTAAACAGACACAGTATATATACGAAATATACAGTTTGAAATTATTATGCCAATTATTATTACATGTATATTTTGCATATGAAACAAAGAAGTAATGAAACTATAATTTTGAAAGATAATTTCTGATCTCATTCTAAGGATTAAATGATGCATTATTTATCCAAGAAATTTTACGATTATATACACAGTAATAAAATATACCCAGTATCGTTTTTGGAGAATCATTATAAACTTTTAATTTGGTAATAAATATTTTTACTAGCTATTCCTAGTGTATTTGTGAACAACATTGAAGATATAAACGATGGAGACCAGCGGATTACTGTGATGATTATATCATCCCCAGCACCTTGTCTTGTCCAATGGAGTGCGAAAAGTATAGAGGACGATATCTTCACACCGATAGATATCGATGCTGAAGAGTACAAAGGGACAACAGTCTCTTTCCCACAACCAGTGTTAGTTGTAAGACAGACAGATCAGCTCGACAAAAAATATTTTCGAATAGACGTAACAAACTTCATAGGAAAAATTATGCACGAGATATCAAGTAAGATAAAACAATATACTCTACCTATCTTGATATGTTTTTTTATAATATGACGATGTATTAAAAATCTCCAATCTCCCAATCTTTGGATTTATATATATATATATATATATATATATATATATATATATATATATATATATATATATATATATATATATATATATATATATATATATATATATCCATAGTGTCCATGGATCACCTGAACACTATGACCCCTACAAACAGAGCTCCTTCACATGTGCCAGATCCATTTAGTAATCATCATTCCAGACCATCAACAGAAAGGTGACGTTTACATTTAACTATAATCTATAACTGTATCTGATAGATATTTCTATGTAAGAAGAAAAATGTTGTTAGTACAAGTAAAGCCAACGGTTAAATGAATAGCTAATTTTCTATATAACTTTGAATAGATGAGGTGAGGAAGGATTCAAAACTAAAGTAAAAAAGATTTTACTGCTTATACACGTTCAATTTTGCTGGAATCTGATACATTAAAAAAAATTTGATCTCATCACATACGCATGATTTAAAAAAGGAAGATGTATTTATACTTTGCACAATTTTATGCAATATTGAAGATAATGTATAATGAATTTCTTTCTAAGTAAAGGTATTGATATCTCTCTTTTGAGTGATCCATGTTAATTTTGCATTATGCACTGAAGTGATATGTTGGGAGTAAAATCAAATTAAATGTATGATATTTTTTTTTCTGATATTGTCAACCAGTTAGATATAGCAAAGACTTTTAAAAAGACTCGTTGACAGTCACATGATTTACACCACATAGAGTCTTTTATTGCACCTTGATTCTTTGTGTTGTAGGCCTGAGTCACGTTTTCAAACACTCATTGAACAAAATATTGAAGAGGTATTGCAGGGAAGCAAAACAGTGTCTAGCAGTGCTTATTCAAGAACAGTTCCAGATGTTAGTGAAGGTCAGATGTGTGAATACCTTCTACTAAAACAAGAAATCGTTTAATTAGGTTTCCCTTGGTTTGATTTTCAGTCGAGAAACTTTAAATTCCTCGATTCGGCTCTGGTTCTATTCTTACCACCTGACCCATTTCTAAACCTGTTCCCAACCAGACTTTCGGTTATATATATGAACAGTGTACCAGAAGTTATAGCCTCATACCTTGCTGATGTAACAGGGCAAACACCATCAGCCATATCTACAGCAGTATTTGAATTATATGCAAGGCACACAAAAAAACTAGTAAGAGTATATAAACAACAGGTTAATTTTAGCTGATGTGTTTTTGGTTGACTCTCTTTGTATCCATGCTTGGCCTTTTTAAAGAGATGGTATATGATTGATTCACAGGATAAATGACCATCTCTTTAAGTTTGCCTGAAACGTAGCTTAAATATGCTTAAAGGTAGACGTAAATGATCTTTAAGCCACCTTTAGGATAAATTTAAGTCCCAAATGATGCTAACAAGTGGCTCAAAAGTAGCATGAAGGAAAAATAGAATGATTTCAATGTCATTAAAGTCAGTTTTGTTTTGTTAAGTCTAGCCAAGTTTGTCAAGCTCTGCTTCAATTCAATCTCTCTCTCTCTCTCTCTCTCTCTCTCTCTCTCTCTCTCTCTCTCTCTACCAACCTACCTAACTACCTACCTAATGTTTTTCTATTTGTCATCATTAATAAAACAAAATCATACATTGAAACGTAGACACTTCCTACGTAGAGCGACATTAAACTTAGACTCGTAATATGTACGCTAAAAATTAAGGGTCGTATGAGAAGAAAGAAAAAAAAATTTGTAAACTTATACACGGATCTTTTTTGTTATTCTGTATTAATAAATACGCGTTATAAAATTAAGTATAAACTGTTTTAATTATACATTCATCATTTGATTTCTTCTGTATGACAGAGCATCACAAATATTGACTGCTTGCCTTTTTTATATCAAGAATTCCTCCACAAGGTACCAATAGCTTGTAACAATTTCATTTCCCGAATTGCAACCATTTTTACAAAAGTTTGGACTTTGGGTAGTTTTGTCAAACAGCAATGTTACCTACGCCTGTCTATTTCATTGCTGGCCACTTGGCTACTTGGCCGTGACCCTTTTAAATCAACCAGATTTGTCTGGCGCTTGAGCTAAAGCTTCAGTCACAACTGGTCGTACGTGTTTGGTATCGTGCGTGTGTTACGGGTTTTGCCAGTCGTGGCTCCCGTGGCTGATCGTAGCATTTAAAATCGTACTGAAGTAATTGCGAGTGCACCGTAAGACAAACGGATGTTTGACGTCCAGTCGTAGGTGTCACGTACAATTTTCTTTAAAATCGGGTTGCCACTTGCAACGTGCGATGCCTGTAAGAACCGTACTTCCGTCTTAAGATTGTCGTGCACCAGACGTACGTTACCCTTGCGAACGGCAGTAATAACATTCACGTCGTAGGTCACCTGCAAGTCAATCGTACCTCCGTCTTTCTGTGCCCCACGACAGCTGCAAGGAAAATAATTAGTTTTCACGTTAAATAAAGAACACTTTTTAGACATCTACTGAAATATATAAGCAAATAAATACTGAAACGTCAAAAAAAAAACTCGTAGAAAATTGCTTCTTTTGTGGTTAGACTAGCAAAACTGGTCGACAAAATCGATAATGTTTTCAAACATAATTTTTCTTTCGTGTCTATTATCATAGAATATTGAAAACTTCTCTGAAAATCACGCAGAAAGTCTGTGCAAAAAAATCTAATTTTAGCAAATTGATTACCAAATGTTAATTTTTCTGACCAACGTAATATATTTATTAATAAATGATATAACAGTTTTATTAACTATTTGTTGAACATTACAATATATTCAAAAAAAAATTAACAAAACTTTTATTCGAAAGTTAAAAGAAGCCACATTGAATTACCTTGCGTTCACAAATGTTATTATTAAAAGGGTGACATCATTTTCGCTTCATACATTTTAAAAATCAAAGTCTATAAATTCTCTTTTGATAATTTGATTTTAATACAACAATAAAAGCATTTTTAAAAAAGTGTTAATGGTCATATGCGATGATGATCAATATTTTCAAAATGCAAAAAGAACTCAGGTTACAAACAAAAACAACCATACTCACAAAAGGAACAAATTCCACCATTAGGATATGTTGGAATTTTTTATGTAATTGAAAATATCGTTCTGAGCGTAAAGGTCATTTTTCCTCTCCTTACTTCGAAAATGTATAAAATTCTATCCTAGCACGCTTGCATTTTGAAGTGATTGGAAAATCTTATGCCTTTTCTCTGCTTCCTCTACTTTTAATATCTACTTCAATATTCAGTTCCTTCTTGTCCTCTTCTTCTTTGCTTTCCATCTTTTTGTCGAAAAGAACAAATTTGTTTGTTTGATTTTGGTTTCTAAGATATTGAATACGAGAATCTTTGATTTGATTTTGATAAATGGCAAAACTGTTGATTCTATTATCTTTATGGGTTTTTAATTATCATTTTTATAAGAATCTTATTCATGGGCAATTCGCACACACCACGAGCAGTTGGTATACGCATGGTGTAAGTGTGATGTACATTTACCGTGTGTTCAATTTATATGTTGATGGTGAGCACATGCGGACTCGCAGTCAACATGTGTATAACGGAAGGGAAAGTGAGAGTTCCTTAAGTCATTCGTGCAAGTCAAACCGTACGGTCATCTTACGGGTTCTATAAGTGAAGCGCAAGTGCAGCGTACGTTTTCAGATCTCGCAAGAAAACCGTTGTTATTGTTGTGCATGGCTAACAGCCACCGTGAGTGCTTACGGGTAACGTAGGTCTTTCCAAAATCGTTTGATGCACTTGCGTGTCTCGCAAGATTTTTATTGAAATCCGCCCGCAGATCACCCGTAGAAGCACGTGCGACTAACTGTGACTAAGGCTTTAGTGTCTCGCAAGATTTTCATTAAAATCCGCCCGTGAACACCCGTAGAAGCACCAGTTTTGTCTAAGGCTTAATACTACGCAATGTATGAATAGTTCACTCAAAACCTGCGTCATTTTTAACGTGTTTTGATGCAGGAAATATAGTTATGTCCTAACGAAAGTCTAAAGTCATGTTTTAAATGTGGTTCTACGTGTTAAACTGTTCGCTTTCAAATTATTTCTCGATGTCTCTGCTGATATTTATTTCCGCACGAGTGCAAGCAGTGACACACGTGTCTTTGTTTGGGATAAGTGGGTCTTCGAGAATGACGCATTAGTTTGGAAAGGACAGTTTTTGTTTTGGCATATTGCGGGTAGGAAATTTAGCATATAGGCATTATTTTCTTATGTCCGAGGAATGCACTTCATACAAAGCGAGGTGTGTCAGAATGGTCAGTGATAACAAGTATGTGGATTCAGTGATGTTTATATGTAGCTATGATAATAGCGTGTGGCTGATTTTCAGGTCTGTATATGTGGTGTTAATTCCCATCGATATTTGCACTGCTTTGTGTAGATCTTCCGCCTGTGCGGATCCAGCAAATCTTGTTTAGGAGGAATGGGTCCGAGAGAGATTTAAGTTTGCCAGGGGGTTCTGAGACATCGTTTGGTAATTTAACTATGTAATATTAGGTTTTAATTTTCCAGTGTAAGGGTTAGACGCCTTTTTCTAGATCTGCGAATGCTTTAAAATACCCAACATCGAATTTTAATCGAGTGAAAATTTTCAATAGCTTGATATTGTGTATTTTTGTTGCTAAATTATTTTTTTTATATCTTGTTTTGACATGTCCCCTGATAATCTGAGCATAAAAGTAAGCGTTATTGTACGAGTCCAGCCTCAATATTGCGAAATCTGGAAATGTCTATTTCGGCCGTTGCTTCTATTGGTCGCTTCAAAGCAATCCCATAAAACTACCTTTTAGCAACAGTTTTGGTCATATATGGGCAGAAACAAGCCAGTTCAAGAAATGTTTACATTCTTATCCTCAAATGTACAAGAGAGCCGCATATCCCCCTTAAAGGTTGCTTTTTTGTTTAGATTAAAAAAAACCAATAAATATGAAGCCATACATGTCATTTTCTTTAAAAAGTGTACATACAAGAACAGGATAATGCCTATTTATTCATTCAAAACAGCTGTCGAACTGCGCAGCTACAGACTTATATTAAAGATTTAAGAACTTAAAAACATATTAAGGATATTAATTGATGTCCTCTCTACAACTATTTGTTGAGAAAAAAGTTTGAATCTTGTATATTTATGTTTTAACTTTGCCTGAAAATAGGGTACCCCTTTTTTATCAGTCGGCGTTGGATCTATTTTAAGAACAAGAAAAATCCAGTCTATAATTAGATCTCATGTGACTATGGGGACAAATTGACGTTATATTTTCATAAAAAAAAATAAATGTAAACTAAAAACAAAACGCATTGAATTGGATTTACATCTCTATATCTGTCCCATGTTTGTTTTATTGGTTTTTCCCTAGTATATTTTATTTAGAAGAAGAGTAGGGGTCCAAAAAGTAATTGTCTTAAATTAAAAAAGTATGTATTATATGTCAATGAAAATATATCTTCAATATCCCTCCATAGACACTGAAAAATATATCTTGTGGGAATTGATAGGTTTTGAGGCCCATTTTAATAATAGAGTTAACAAATAGTTGTAGAGAGGACACCAATAAACCCCCTTCATATTTTTCCAGATTTTTTAATCTTCAAAAGAAGTCTGTTGCTGCGCATTTCGACAGCTGTTTTAAGTGATTAAAAAGGCATTTTCCTGATCTTGTCTGCACACTTGACATGTAGGACTTCATATTTATTGCTTTTACATCTTTTGGCAACATTTATTGCCAGTTTCAGGCAGAAACAAGTCAGTTCAAAAAATGTTTACATTCTTATCTTCAAATGTACAAGATGGCCGCACAATCCCCTTAAACCGTTTCAAAGGTATTTGTAAATTCGTCTCTATAAAGCTACGCTCATATGACAAATTGCTTTTATCATAGTGTTCTTCAAATTGGTGAGCAATATTGACAGACGAACCGTATTTTTAACTCGAAAACGTTCTCTTTAGAGTCTCCACTAAAATTTACACAGATTCACGACAGGTGCGTATGAGTATTCCTATGAGTATCACGTGTTATAGTATACTCGTATTTTGCAGACATTTGGATGGTAGTCTCCCGGGACTCACCACCATTTACCATTAAAATTACACTAAGTCTTATATAATTATTTCTCAACAAATTTTTTAAACCACACAGCATGTTGCGTTTATTAAATCTATATGATTAAATCTTTAAAGCAATCTATTTCATACACATCAACGTAAATATGTAGCTATCTCGGCAAACACGCTTTAAGATACGCAAAATGATCAAACATGTCTAATTCTAAGCTCCCTTGTTCAAAATGATACTGCGACAAATACGCTATAGCCTTATACCCAATTTTATGAAAAACACGAAGAAGAAAGGGCTCTAGCTAGCTATCCCCCCACTTCCATCTGTAGGTACTCCTCAGTAAGAAGTCCAATGTGACTTTGTTAAAGAAAGAAGGGGTTTTGCCTCATTTTAAAATCATTTTATACTGATATTTTAATAAATCAATGTCGGTTACAAAAATCCATACATGTTTTAATTATCATACTTCTTTGATGTCACTCTAATGAGTCAATTCCTCGCCATGGCAAGAAATCGCGGAAAGCATCAATATTCTTCATAGTGAACAAAAGGAAGTATAAAGTGCAAGGTTTCTCCCGAATTATATATATATATATATATATATATATATATATATATATATATATATATATATATATATATATATATATATATATCTATATTTTCTGATATATATATATATATATATATATATATATATATATATATATATATATATATATATATATATTCTTATATATATTTTTATATATATATATATATATATATATATTGTTGGTTATACTATTTATGGCGTTGGATCAAGCAAGCATTCGATGTTTCTTTTTTAAAAACTAATAATAGAAAATTCCCAATTTTCTTTTTAAATTGGCAATGTTTTGCGGTTCATTAAGCGTACATTGTAAACTGCCTAAAATTACTTTTCATTGTATAACAAAGGCAGAATTTAAAACCAATTCTAGTCATAACTTTGGTTTTTAAGGCATAAATTACAATTTTCATCCCGTATAAGTCCTTTTTCTCTGTTACACTGATTTTAAAAAATAACAAACTATAAAAATTGTTTATTTTTTTTTCAGATTCTGTTACCATGGACCCCGAATACAACCTCCAGGATGTGGTACGGTGTCATCACTGTGATACTCCTATGCCCACTCTGCACTGTAACACTTGTGACGAACATTTATGTAAGAAAGATGATCTCTCTTGTGTTACAAAAAAACACGAAATGGTGTCATTTGATCGATGGAAACACACAAGAAGTTTTACCAAATGCCCAAAACACTCTTTAAAATATAATAAATACTGTATTTTTTGTGCCATTCCTATTTGTGGGAGCTGTGAATCTTCTCAGGAACACCAAAATCATGAAATTGTTGACAGGTTGGAAAAACTTAAAAAACACAAAATTCCCATAAAAACAGATTTGAAAGAATTAGAAAAGTTATATCCGAAATATAGAGAAATTGTATCACATTATCAGATTCAGAAATCTGAACTATGTGAAAACTCCAAGAAATTGATAAAAAATATTAACAAACATGGGGATGATATGCACAAAGAAATAGATACCCCTATTATGAAACTGAAATCTGATCTGAAAGAAATCGACTCTAAACATACAAAGGTACTGCAGGATGCAAATAATGAAGTCGAACAAAGTATTTCCGAAATCACAAAGACAATTGCTGATCTGAAGAAATTGCTGGACTCGAATGATATGAACCTTGTCACTTCTTTTAAATCTAGGAATGCTAAATTCAGCAGCTTGCCTACTAAACTCAAGGTTGTTTTACCGAGTTTTATCCCTCGGAGAATCAACAAAGACCAGATTCATCAACAAGTTGGTTCTTTATCAGAATAATGTGTTAAAAAAGAAGAGCGTGGCTTCACAATAGAATATCAGAGTTATTGGTATTTTTCCACTGACGGCTCATTGATGTACCACAGATCCTTACATCAAACATAAACACCGACTATGGACACTTATGAGGCAGTGTATCATGTCTGAATGATGAAAACATTTGGACGTGTGGTTTTCATAACAATATCATAAAATTATACAATCTGCAAGGGAAACTACAGAGGGAAATCCATACCAAGTCAAAGAAAAATCTATCAGACAGTGCAGTGACACAGAATGGTGAACTAGTTTATACTGATCCCAATGATAGAAGTGTTAATATATTAAAGAATACACAAATACAGACCTTGATTAGACTACATGATTGGGTACCTTGCTGTGTATGTAGTACCATATCTGGCAACCTCCTTGTTGCCATGTACTGTTCCTTTGATAAACAAACAAAAGTTGTGTGTTACTCTGGCTCCACCGAGAAAAAAAGTATTCAATTTAATGACAATGGAGAACCTCTCTATTCAACTGAGGGTTACAAAATATACATTAGTGAGAGCAGGAACCTAGATATTTGTGTCTCTGACTATAAAGCCGATGCTGTAGTGGTAGTCAATCAGGCCGGGAAACTCCGGTTTACCTACACTGGTCATCGCAATGATTTAATTAGATTTACCAAAAGATCATTCACTCCACACGGCATCACTACAGACAGCCAGAGTCGAATCCTGACACGGAGAAGAACAACAACTGTATACACATCTTAGATCAGGACGGACAGTTCCTGCGCTTCATTGACAACTGTGATTTACAGTGGCCATCGAGTTTATGCGTGGACACAAAAGACAGCCTCTTTGTGGCAGAGCTAAGCACAGGTGAAGTGAAGAAAATCCAGTATTGCACGCAAATCAGTTAGGATACATGTACATATATGTGTTCAGCAATCTAATACTAATTTGACTGATTATATTACCTCTATTATTATAAAAACATATTATGATGATTCAATCGAATTTCAATGTAATCATTTGTTCCGTTTGTATATAATTCTGAAAGTCTCATATCAAGAATTTGATATGAAATGTTGCGTTTGTGAAGGAATCAAAAAAGGACTGGTGCTTTCATTTTTTGTAAACAATAGGTATAAATGCTGGTATTTATCTTATATTTATTAGCACGCCTAAAATGGGGAGCTCTTTGCCATTGGTTTCGATGGAGAATTAATTGTGTTCATGAAGCTCATTTTGTAAATCTAATTAAATCATTGCGTGACCTGTTCTAGAATATAAAACCTTCGTCTAAGTAGCGCTTCCATTGATTTATTTTTTAATGATGTATTCGATTTAAAAGCAAAATATTTTTTTCTGTTTTTGCATGTATTTTTTCTATTGAAAAAGCCTTAAAATATCTAAAGTACACCCCTGCGAATGTGTTCGGAATGTTTCTTTATCGTTGCTAAGTATGTAATAAATCCAGAGGTGCTCGAATGAAAGTTCACGAGACTTCACCGAGATTTGTTCAGTTCCTGTGAAATTTCGAGCGGAAGTATAAGTGTTCGGATAATATTCTCAAAATACGTAAGTGCTGGTCGATTTTCATATCATATTCTACTTTGATTTATGTTAAGACATCAACACCTTTTAAGATGTATGTCTTATTTCACCATCTAGTGGTTTCTTAAATTAAACGATGATATTCAGAACAGAGTTATCGTTCGTGTTCAACCACGTGTAGAGAGGTTGATAATATAAACATTGGGTTGCTTAATAAAATCATAGCCATGTTTGATGCTTCTGGTGTGCAATACCGTTTTTAAAAAAAAATAATGGGTGAATATTTTGCATAAAAGCTTAGTGTATCGAGCCATTTTCAAGGAACATTCTGCATAAAATAGTACAGTCTGTTTCACTATTGATGTTATTACTAGGTCAGGCGCGGATCGAAAATTAATTCTTAGGGTGGGATCTCTACTACGCATGTTAATTGTCGCAACAGCAGAAAAAACTATTTTTTGTATTGTCACATCTATTTCTAGAACACATTTTATCCACCAATTAATGAAGATAAAGTTCAAGCTCAATAAACCTCTAGAATTTATATTTGCCTAGATTCTCTAAAATAGACTATGAACACGAGGCACTGCAAAACTGAAAGGGTCAAATAAAACCACGTGGTCTAAAATTTAAATGACAATAACATTCGCAGGGGTGAAGTAGGTTTATCCCGCGATTTTGTTTGCAAATGAAAATATCCTAATGTTTCCTTTATATTTTGCCTTTGTAAGTATAGAGCGCAGGTATGCTTAAGTCCGATTTTAAAAATTATATATATATATATATATATATATATATATATATATATATATATATATATATATATATATATATATATATATATATATATATATATATATATATATATATATATATAAGGTTGCAAATCCATCCACTAATGCAATTGGAGATAAATGCGAATGTATATCATTAGTGGTCAAGTTAGTACTAATTTCATACTTTTTTCCCATAACATTAGAGATTACAAATTTTGACCGCTAATGGTATAAATCTGAAATTATATCATTAACAGACTGTTCGTTAATGACAAAATTATATCATTAGTGATCAACATCCTGACCACTTATGGAACATTATATCATTATTGGACAGTGTATCATTAGAGGTTGCTACAATGCTCTAAGGGAAATGAAACATACATGGAACATCCATATTGATATGTTATATAGTTCGCTTACGCAACTTTAAATAAAGTGCCAGAAACTTTGCCAAGAAAAATCTTTTTTATTAACAAATATTAAATTTTTTCAGCCTTTGCCTGTGATGACACAACGTATCAATTTGGTACAGCTATACATTTCAATAAACTCAAATGACGTATAATTGGGGCGCAAGCGGGGTTTGCTTATATAATCATACAAGTGCTAAAATTATATAAATATAAGTAATAAGGATTCATTCTTTAAATATTAAAATTTTGGTCCTATACCTTAAGACTGGATTTTTTATCCTGTTTGTAACAAAATGGGAGGAAATATCTCAAAAGAATTTTTTCTCCCATGGGATGTTGATGGGATAAAAAAAAATCCCACCATTCTCCTATGTGGTTTTTTTGTTGATAGCTTAGTTGTAAGAAAACTAAGGCATTGTGCACGTTGATTTTGACATGGGGATTTCGTTGCAGAAAGTACGACCAGAATATTGGATTATTTTTTTTGCACAAGTCTTAAGGAAAAGGTAGCTCAAATCCCGGACCTTGTCGTGTCCGGACTTATATGTCGAACTGTATAATTTCGGTTGAAGGGTAATCAAATCTATCATACAGCCCTTCGGGCTTTATTGGAATTGATCACGTCCCGACAAAAATTATCTCCTCATAAAACTGAAAGATTAATTATACCCCCGCTCCAAAGGAGAGGGGGTATACTGTTTTACCCTTGTGTGTCTGTCCGTCTGTGTGTCCATCTGTCTGTCCGTCTGTCTGTCTGTCCGTCCGTAACAAACATTTTTGTCGCATTTATCTCAGCAACTATTTATCGCAGATGCTTGAAATTTTTACACAATGTATGTTAAGGCATGCCATATCCGTGGGATATATTTTTGTACCAATCAGACGTCAACTTCCTGTTAAATGACGTCTTCGCTTATTTTTTAACCAAAATTTTCAAACAAATTTTCGTCAAACATTTCTCAGCAACTATTTATTACAGATGCTTGGAATTTTTACACAATATTTGTATAGGCATGCCATATAGTGGGATACATTTTTGTACCAATCAGACATCAACTTCCTGTTAAATGACGACTTTGTTTATTTTTAGCAAAAATTTTCAAACAAATTGTTGTCAAACATTTCTCAGCAACTATTTATTACAGATGCTTGAAATATTTACACAGTATTTGTATAGGCAATCTTTATCGTGGGATATATTTTTGTACCAATCAGACGTCAACTTCCTGTTAAATGACGACTTTGTTTATTTTCAGCAAAAATTTTCAAACAAAATTTGTCAAAGATTTCTCAGCAATTATTTATTACAGATACTTGAAATTTTTACACAATATTTGTATAGGCATGCCATATCGTGGGATATATTTTTGTACCAATCAGACGTCAACTTCCTGTTAAATGACGACTTTGTTTATTTTTAGCAACAATTTTCAAACAAATTTTTGTCAAAGAATTCTCAGCAACTGTTTATTGCAGATGCTTGAAATTTGTACACAGTATTTGTATAGGCATGCTACATCGTAGGATGTATTTTTGTACCAATTGGACGTCAACTTATTGTTTAATGAGTATTTTGTTTATTTTTAGCCATAATTTTCAAACAAATTTCCGTCAAAGATTTCTCAGCAACTATTTATCGCAGATGCTTGAAATTTTAACACACTATTTGTTTTGGCATGCCATATTGTGGGATATATTTTTGTATCAATCGGATGTCAACTTCATGTCAAATAATGACTTTGTTTATTTAAGCCGAAATTTTCAAACAAATTTTCGTCAAAGAATTCTCAGCAGCTATTTATCGCAGGTGCTTGAAATTTTAACACAGTGTTTGTTGAGGCATGCCATAATGTGGGCTATATTTTTGTACCAATCGGACGTCAACTTCCTGTTAAATAAGTACTTTGTTTATTTTAGCCAAAATTTGAAAACAAATTGTCCTCAACGATTTCTCAGCAGCTATTTATCGCAGATGCTTGAAATTTTAACACACTATTTGTTTAGGCATGCCATATTGTGGGATACATTTCTGTACCAATCGGATGCCAGCTTTCTGTTAAATGTCGACTTTGCTAATTTTGCATATTCACAACAGAGCGGGGGTATCACTAGTGAGCATTGGCTCACGGATATCTTGTTTCTTTTTCCTTAAATAGATATGATTTAACGATTATTTTTCATAAGTACGTATCAAATTGGTTACGCAAATATGAAAGTTTCATTTAATCTTACAATCTAACATATTTAAATCAAAGTATTGAGAGTACTGAAAGACGGGGTCTTGAAAGTTTGAATTTGTAATTGTCCTGGATTTCCTCGAATTATGCTTCAAAAATATGAGTGTGAATTAATTGTTACAATCTATGTTAATTCGGCTTTTTTTGCAATTGTCTGATACTTTGTCTAAATTCTACTCAATCCCGCCCTTCATAATTGTAGAAAATTGACACGACGGTATATTATGTAAAATAAGACCCCAAGGAAAAATTTTCAAAATCATTACTAACCGGGAAAATCAAACAACTATATCAAAGTAGATAATTTTAATCATTAGATTTATTCAATTTTGTGATCCAAGGGAAAATCCATAAGTCGGATGGTATCTGTAATAAACGTTTTATGAAAACCCCGAAAACTCTTAAACTGCTGAATAAACAAACAATGTGAACACTTGTATACCGATAACAAACACAGGCACCTGACGTTAGAAATATTTTTTTTCAATAAGTTTCCAAGAACTTTGACAATAAAAAGATTTGTCACGGTCGCCATTTTGATTTTTAAGACCGACTTATCTGACACGATTTTCTTCATTTGTGATTCATGCAAAATTAATACGTAAAAATAAATCCGTGCGTCACTTACTTCTTTTTTGAGTAAACGCGTGCATCACCTAACGAATTACGATACAACCGTAGGTAAAAATAAATCCGTTCGCCACTTACTACTTTTTTGTGTAAACTCGTGCATCACCTAACGAATTACGATACAACCGTTCCTTTCATTAAAAACCATACTCCGAAAATCAGAGACATAAATAACAAAGATTGTCGACTACGCCATTAGCGTGTAAATGTTACGGGACCAACCTTACTTTGAGAACTCCAAGTGCAACAGCAATCTTGTATAAGTCATCAAATTTGAACCTGATAGTGAGCATGAACCTGTAAATATTTTAAGCATGTTTTATTTATGAAATATTTACAAAAACTCTTTATTTAGTTTTTAAATTACTTTTTTAAAACTTATTGACTTTTCACAAAGTAGTGGAAATGCATTACTTTACTCATGTAATGGTGATGTAATGCACTACTTCAAGAAAAATAAGTAATGGTAATGGTAATTTAATGCCCTGATTCATGAAGTAATGGTAATGTAATGCATTATTTTACAATGTCATTCACCCCAAGCCTGATTCCAACTAAACCGGAAAACATGAACATTAACATTTAACTTGGTTCTTCAATCGATAAGAATGTATATATTATATGATGTATAAGTCTTCCAAAATGTATAATCTATTTATGATTTTGCTTACAATGCATTGTTTCAAATTTAAATTCAGTTTAATCAACTAAAGAGCCAACGTACGAGAAGGCAACAAAATTCCTTTAAAGACGAACAGCAGTCATACCGCAAGTAGACTGGAAGCCAATGAAACACCTATTTAATTTGAAAAACATCTGTGTATAACCCGTCCTGATTTTAACTTCGGCTTGCGCATGAAGATTGGTAGTATTAAGGTGAAAGATTGTCAAAATAAAATTCACGACTTTTCAAAAATGGCACATTGCGTTTGGGAACCTTAATTTCGATATAACTACCAACCTCTTTTATTGATTAATGAGCTCGTACACCAACCGAATCGTCAACGGCGCTGTGCATTCAGTTACGTAACTCATTCCACATTTGAACCCGAGCAAGAATATTTTGATCAATAAAACTATTTTTTTATTTTCTAAATAGAATTTTGTTTATACACAGAGGACTTAAAAAGATTTAATGCGTGTTTTTATAATACATATTTACTGAAAAGAATGAAAACTTTCTGCACTATTTTCTTACGCGTAGACTCAATTCATGTATTCTACGCGTGCATTCCGGTTTGAGACTTTGGTTGACAGTAAACCAATAGACGCGGAGTCACGTGACCCCGTTTAAAAAGGACAATGACGTTTATATTTGTGCTTATACGCTGTTTTCATAGGAAATTGAACATCGCAGATTTCCAATGCAAACATAAGGGGAAATATACATTGAATGTTAATATTTTACATGTACTATCTAAACTGTGGTTTTCTAAGATGTAGTCTCGTGTTCCATGCTTCTATATCCTCTAATATTTAAACGTTGTTTGATATCGAATAAAGCGTGTTGTTGTTCTAAATACACAACCGTTGCGTATTTTACATGTACCTCTGTTTGGCGCAGCATCAAATAAAAATATTACACCGTGCAAAATGATGCTTCAATTTATTTATTTGTTATGCTATCATTTATTCATACTTAAGTTTATGAAACAATTTATTTAAAGTCATTAAATACATGTATTCAGGGTTGCAGATACAGTGAAGATCGTTTTGCAACGTCTAAATCAAAACTATTATAGAAAACACGAAAAGTAAAATAATATTTAAATGTCCTTCTTGAAAAAGACAGAACTTTATCTTCACTTTGTACTATTGTGTATAAGTTATTTTTCTCTCATTCATTGAAATAGAAACTTGACAACATCAGGATGTTTGATGCAAGTTTAACATTTGTACTTGCATCATTCGTGACTTGTTTTTCAAGATTTGTAAGGTAATGCAGCATTATAACGAAAGGGGCGCGAGCTATGTCAAATTAAAGTAGTCCAGGTATCGCACCACGTTACCATACGGATTTTACAAGATTGGAATTTGGTTTGACTTTTACGTAGCGTCTTAGATATCCGGTATTGATTTCTTCTACGTCTATTTCATTTTCCTTCCGAAGGAATTTTGCGTTTATCCGGGAGGGACGGGGGGTTCAAAGCATGTTTTCGGTAATTTCACTGTCATTATGTAAAATTGAATTTTAGGGGGGTGGGGGGCACCCCGACTCCCCCCCCCCCCCTACATCCCCTATACATGTAGGTAATCAAATGTGTCTGTATTTAATAGAAGAAATGATCGATCTTGAAAAATTCGATTATATAAAACAAAAACATGTGTATATATTGAAGAATAGAACTGTTTGATATTAAGGATTACGTTCACTCAGGTTTGAGATTTCAAAAAATATATTTACAAAGTTCAATATCTGAAGTCCAAAGTTGTTTGACAAACACAAAATAACAACGTTATTAACAAATATCGATATTGATATCCATGATTTGTTTATTTGAGGAAGATATGCTCCGCCAAAGGAAGATTAATATTAAAACAGGGGAAATTGGAACTAATTTTTTCATTTTCTTTTTTTCTCTTAAAAACTTTCTGTTGCAATGTAATTGCAAAAATTAAGTTTCTATATGTGTTTCCATATCATTTTACATATTTTATGGTTGTATTTACTCGTCTATAAATTAATACCACTGGCTGGCACGCGATTGGAAAAATCTTTAAAATACATAAAATCGATTCAAGATAAAATGTCTCGAAATTTTGATCATTGACCTCATATAATGTTAATGTCAACATAATACAGACAACAAAAACAGTTTTAGACAATCAATGGTTTGGAGTTCCTATTAGTCAGTTTTTTGTAAAACTCAATCAAAAATGGGTACAATTTTGGAAACTGATAGAGGAAATTCGGACTTAATTAAACTTAAAATATGAGCTTAAAACGATTCAGTCAAATATAAAATTAGTAAAGCTATTCGTATTTTATCACTTCCAAACCTACAAATTGATTTATTATTTCTAATAATTACAAAATAAAGAAAACCTTTGAAATGGGGGAAAATTTTGACAATTTTTTTCAAAAAACATTCAGAGGTCACTAGCAGAAAAATTAGGTCGTTGACCTAGTTATTTGAAAATGCAAAATAGCACCAGAATAGTGGGGCTACAATGTAGAATAAGTAGTTTTTCGTTCCTATTAGTGGAATTTTTTTCGCTCCTGAGTAAACGTAATCCTTAAGAAACTGGTTCATTTAAAATAAAAATGAAAACGACATTTCTTAGGATAAGAATACACCAATTAACTAGGATCTCAGGTGTGCATGCTTCAAACACTAATTTGAGACCTTATTGTTATTGTGAGCAAGCAAGAAAGAAGTGGGGAATGAATATTAATGACAAAATAAATTAAAGATAAGTATTGATTTGGTGTACATTATTATTAGTATACTCATAACATAATGAAAAATACCCTTACATATGATTAACAATAATTATTACATGTTTTACGATGCTACCGCTGTTGCCAGCGCAGCACATGATTTAATTTTCCTACTAGAGGTTCAAATGTATCCTTACGATTAATTATTACAAAAGATAGCATAGTTTATTATTATAAAATAAAATTCTACTAAAGTTATTGCCGTGATCATAGGATGCCGCTGACATTATTTTTTAATATACTAGTCGTAGTCGTAGTAACTAGATATTATTTCGTACATACGGAATAATAAGTCATGCGTACGTAATTTTTCGTACACACGAGATACAATGTACTAAGTGGTTTTAACGAGATACTATAAGTCGTTATAGCGAGATAATAGTCGTATAGTAAATAAATTATTTATTATAGTGACATGTACATATTATGTACAATTGTGCCGTATGATACAAATTTTACAACAACTACTTGTACATGAATATTGGGCACCCAGCCCACTGGGCCTATAAGTAACCTTGGTAATATTAACAATTATAGTTCATCACGCGTTATACAAGGTGTATCAATTATTAACTTATATTTGGGTTATGGTATATATTGAATCACAATGTTACATCAAAGTTTATATCCTAGAATGAATAAATTTTCTGTAAAAAAATTGTCTCCGATTTCGGAATGCTTTTACAACGAATTTTGATAATTGTCTAAATTTATGGCTCATTAAATAGGTAAACACGTATTGTCTATCACGATTCAATAGTGCTGGTGATAGCAGCTGTTCGCCAAGGATCTCAGCGCTATATTGGTCATAAAACGGGCAGTCTAACTCAAAGTGTTGTTCATTTTAAATTACTTGTTGAAACAAGTATTAGCTAGATTTTCAAACAATAAATTACCTATTGAAACTGGTAGATGGAATGACAAAGAAAGAAGTAATAGGTTGTGTAGTTTATGTAACAGAGACATTGGAGATGAATTTCACTATATTTTGTGTTGCATTGTGTTAAAAAACGAAAGAGAGAAGTATATACCAAAATTTTATCTTTTTAGACCAAATATTGTTAAATTTAACGAGCTTTTTTCCTCAAGCAATGTGAGCTTATTCAGCAAGTTATGTAAATTTATAAGTATTGTTAACGAGAAGGCTAAACCTCCTGGTTATTAATCTACATGAAAAATATTGAACTTTAATACTTCATATATATTTTGTAGAGAACCATTATAATTGTTTATTTTTTTCTCTACTCACGCATAAAGTATATACTGTAAATTCCTAATCAAACGCGAGGAATTAATATCAGCGTAAAATCGCGAGAAGCTCGTCTCGCGAATTTTAAAATTTCGCTTTTAATATTCCGACACATGTAAACTACATGAAACTATGATAAAATTTCGGCATTCGCAATTTCATGTTCTCGCGATTTGATGGAGAATCGTTGAATCGCGGATATAAGTACTCGCGTAAAATAAGGAATCTACAGTATTGTGTATATGTTTGTAATATTCTCTATGTTGTAAATTACAACCAAAGAGATAATATAAACTGTTCAACTGTTGCGTACAAAGAGCACAATATCGCTCGTTTGAAGGTTCTTCTACATATTGCCCTGTCTCGATTCTTAATTGTAGGATCCCTGATCTAAGTTGTTTCCGCTTTGCTCACAGATTAAACGATATATAATTTTCTAAGCCGAAATCGTTCTTGAAGGTCTTGTACGTTCGCAATTTTGGTACGTTCTCCAATGAGTCTTTCCATATGTCTGAGTAGAAATTCGTAAGATGTGATTCCAACAAGCCCAAATCAATAGCGCATTTGGTGTCGTAATATTGCCCTATTCCGATCTGGTTCATAATGTGTTTCCCTTCACTACATCAGTTACAGCATCGTTCTTAGTCCAGATTAAAGGCCATCTTTGTCATCCTCAAAACATATCAGCTTGTTCCAGTATCTCAACATGCAGAACCACCGTCGAAATTGACTCGGGAGCCAGCCTACGTCACCGTAAAGGAACAAAATTGGTGTAAATATGTGAACCCCAAGGTAGTATCTTATTGCCCTGCTGTATATTGTCTATTGCCTGAAACTTACGGTAGCCCCACACACTAGCTCCATAGTCTAGGATAGGGGCAACACACGTAGAAAATAGTTTCTCGTACGACGTAAAACCAAAATCTTGGAAGTGCACGGCCGCCACTCTTAGCTAGTAGTTCTGCGTTGCTATTGAAGCAGCTATTGTAATTAAATGTCACTTCTAGGCATTTGTAATGATCCACGGTCTCGAGGGCATTACTACCGATAGTGAAATTGCAGTTCGATCTTTTAATTTTGCTTTTCCTAAAGTGAACGCACTTGAACTGTTTGTATTGATAAGAACTCTCCAGCGTTTGAACTATTGGTGAAGCTTATCTAACATCCGTTGAAGTTCCGCTTCGGATTTCGCTATCATTGCTATGTCGTCCGCATACAGTAGAAGCGACAGCTTCTTTTCCCCTAAATCCACACCAAGACCGAGTTCATTAATGTCTTGAACAAGGTCATTTATAAATATCGAAAACAATGTAGGAGATATATTATCTCCTTGTTTCACTCCAGTGTTACAAGAGAACCAATTGGTAAGCTGGCCATTTAACCGTACACACGATTCTGAGTTTTGATACATACTTTTCACAGAGTTGTACACTTTGCCATCAATATCATGTACTAATAATTTGTACAGCATCATTTCTCTGTTATGAATATGATAACATTCTACTTGTGTGACATATATGTACAATGTACATTCCCGGTTATGACGTCATTATGGTTATGACGTCATAATAGTAATGACGTCATTATGTACTTTGTATTGTTATGATTGTCATTATGTACTTTGGGCGCTTTCCATTAACGTTGCCTCGCCGGCGACGTATTGTATTTCAATGTAGTAAGACAAATTGTTGTTTTGGAAATACTGGTTTTGTAGAATATGATAACCTCAACGCCATATTGTTTCCTGTTCGGCAACGGTATATTGCGTTGCCACAATCGCTCGCCGGCGACGCGTGTTCCTGCAATCGGGGACAAAGGCAACACCGGCGATGCCGGTTAAATGGAAAGCACCCTTTGTATTGTCATGATTGTATTGTGTTGTTACCATGTAAATAACTGAGTTAGTTTAGATAAAGAATTTGTACCGAACAGATGTGTTTTATCTATCTCTCGTACGTGTAACAATCATGTACTAATAATTTGTAAGTCAATGAAAGCTACGAATAGTGATCTTGAGTTTTAACAGAATTCAACGTGAAAACGTGATCTTCACAAGACCTGTTTTTTCGAAAACCGTTTTGCTCATCAGCTAATACTTCATGTGCATCCAAGTGACTTGTAATACGCTGATTGATATAGGCACTGTAGATCTTGCTGATACAGGAGAGGACTCATCTAAGGTTCTAGGAATTCATAGGAATTCTAGGATCTGTTGATGCATCTTTGAGAATCAGGCATATGATTGCTTTACGCCAAACTGATGGAACAATACTTGTATCAAGGATCAACTGAGTTAGTCGCGTCAACGTTTCTATGAGTTTTTGAGATTTTAACACTCCATAAGGTATCTCGTGGTAACCACTTGCGGACTTCGATTTGGTTTTGAAAACTAAACGGTTTATTTTATCAAATTAAATATTTCTGTTCAGTGATTCTTTTGGCGAATATGTCGGATTGTCCATTCTTGACTCTTTGAAGTGTTTATGTGCCCCCTTTCGCTGCCAACGTAAATGTTTGAATTGCCAAATATGTAACGTCACTGGTATATGACGTTACGAAATTTATGACGTTATAATATGATGCGGGGCTTTTCGCGTCAAATCGATTTGACGTTTAGCGCACCTGTTTAACTCATCGTATTCTAAATAGATTTTTAAAAAAAATTATTTAATAATAAAAGTAAATTTGAAATGAAAAACGCAAATGCTTTTCTGATGTACATGTACCTTTTTATTGGGTTTTGCAAATTTAACTTTGAAAAGAAAATATCGTTCAATCATTTTTCTTACCAAAGCATTTTTCTTGTACTTAATGATCACTTATCAAATTGTTCATATAAAGTCGTTTAACAAGAGCTTGAACTGTGAGCAATTTGACTCCAGTTTGATGAAGGCGGAATATACTCATATTTATCTGATATGAATGCAATAAACGCAACGACACTTGTCCGACTTAATCTAGGGGTGCATATTTTATTTAATAAAACAGCGTCAACATTTGTAAGAAAAAACAGAAAAGAACTTTCTGATTTTGAAAGTCTATGAATCACGGCTGCTACATGTAATCGAGCGCATGCATAACCAACGATTATGTACAGAAAACAAAAGCTATCTATTTCCGGTTGTGATTAAGCCACGAACATTTAATTTTACATACAAAGATGGTTAGTTGACTTGATGCAGGTATTTAATACAGATAGAAGAATGTATTACTATGAGTAATTCTTTTTCTATGATGTTACATACATGTAAAATGCACGAAGTTGATTTTTGTTCTCTAGCGAGGGTATAGTGCGAATATGATGTTACAATATCATGTTCACCGGAAGAAATTTGTATTTATTTCATTCTAAATGTTTATCATTATTTCTCAATAGCGAACAATATTGGACTTTGATTTATGTTTTATTTAGCTAAAAAAAAAAACGAGGTACGACAAATGACGTCAAGTTGATTATGCAAGAACTTCTTAAGTTATGAAAGAATTTAGATTATGCATTAGAATAAGAAAGAAAAGTTTAAATGTTTGATGTCATAGATATATAAAAACGTGCGAATAAATAATGAGTTTTTCGTAGCGATTCAGATAAAATGGCTATCATTATTTGACAGCTTGATTTGATGAGCAAACTATAGTTCGTTACATCCCACCGAAAATCAAAGCACTTTGTAAAATGGCCCAAATAAATATTGTCATTGCGTGCTAATAGTTTTTTTTTCAATTTTTAATACTGCGCAACTCGATCAAAAAAGTTATACACATGAAAATAATAACAGGATTGACGCAAGCTACAACAGCAATGAGTTGAATTAAATTTAAAATAAGAAACAATAACGATAGCATGAAAAAAATAATGTTCAACAAGTAAGTGTCTAAATTATGTTATTTTTAACTTTATATCTATTCTTATACAGGTACTAGTATATGAATTTCATTTAAAGATGAACTTGAGTAATGCCGAAATGGGTTTCAACCATAAACGCTATAAAGAATACACAGTCAAATGTAATACGTTTACAGTCACCCATTCATTCTTGAAAATTGGACACTGTTGGCGTAGTGCCTTGGAAAAAATCAAAGTGTTCGTGATTGCATTGAATTTGATTTTCTTCGTATTATAAAATTGCCATGTACAAATTTGGATATTAATGAAACTCAATTTTTGTAAAGGACAGTAGGAATTTAATTATTCTTTCCATTCTAGAAATTAGATAAAAACATTTATTTACCCTAACATTAAGTTCAACCGATCAAAAGTTAACCGACAATTACTGCATACAGTTCAGGTCGCATTTTCATAGTTCTGTACAAGAGAACTATGGAATTTTTTTCTGCAAATCTCAGCACTTTCTGTGGGTGCTCTTTGTTGCCAAATTTACTCTCACACAAAGAACGACGATAATAAAAATAAATCGATTAATTATTTTGGTGAAATACGGTTATGTATAATTTTGAATATTTTTCCAAACAAATATTTAAACCTTTTAAGCAGACACTATTATATCAATTTTGTAGATTGTAAACAGATAGCCATGCTATGACCTTGAATTGCCAGTATTACATAATGGTCACTATGATATTTATGTGTACCTAGGTACTGCGCATTGAATGGTGTTAATGATAATTAATAGAATGAACTCTGTGACTCTTGTAGCAATGCGTAGTATTCCTAAATGATGTTATGAAACCAGGTGCATAATACGGGCATAATAATATCCAAATTGAGAGTTTAAAAACAAGTGACATATTTGGCGATTCTCTGTCTGCAACGATAGCTATAGTACTCTATATTGACTCATGTATTGTGTATTCTATATATTAACCTTTGTAACCTTTTATGCCATGTATGAATGAACGTATTATGAGTAAGTGATGCCTCATACTAGGTGGGGGACTCCGAGACCCAGGACTCGGAGACTCAAATCCTGCATCCAGACTCTTTGATTGGCAGTTTTGACGGTTTTGTTACTTTATTTAGAAATAAAATATTAATCTTAATTTTGAACACTAAATGTTCACTCATGATCGTCGTAAATGGGCCGAACTAGTCAGAACTGTCCATCATAAGTAAAATGTTATATATACCCATGTAAAATGATGTTGAACAGATTGAGAGAGATTCCGCTTATAGAGATTCTGAGACTCTTGATTTTGGCTGCTATTAGCTGATGTAATTATAACTATACGATCACGCTTAATAAAACCACTTGAGAAAGAAATACTGTACTTGTCATCACTAAGTTTGAGCTGACCCTCAATTGGATCCGTAAGACAAAAGGCTTACATGAACTTTCTTGGTGCCCGTGACCAGTATAACACTACCACGCGTATCTTACGTAAGTAGTGCACACGTTAAGTAAAAGTCTTAAGTGATCGTATAGTGGTTTTATTCGACAAAAAGCAAACTAAATACACAGTCCCAATTCGGGGAAGTCAGAGAGAGATGTTGAGAGTTCGAAAGAGCGTCGGAATTAACCTAACTTGCGAGAAGTTGGTAGTTTTATAATATTTCGGGAAAACGACTATCAAAGTAATACAAGTGTTCATTGGGTGTTAAAAAGCCCCTTAAGAGGGCGCCACCACCTTGTTACTATGATGCTCCAAGATGGCGTCAAGCTGGTCAGTCAAGAACCCGCCCTTATTCAGTGTACTTAGGGTCAATCAAGGTTGCGACAGAGATTTACTAGTGGGAGGGTCACTGTATCGTGACTAATTACTGTCATCTACCTGAGCCGATCAAAGGGCTAATTGACTTCGATTAGCCGAATGATGTATATAATTATTTTGTTTATCTCAAACCTTACCCCCTCAGGATATGTGTGTACAAATCGGGAACATAATGTCCAAATTGGAGACATACTGACCAGCAAGGATTTAATTACGGTCATTAAAGGATCATCACCTCAAAACAATACACCCCATAAATATGTAAACATGGTAGCTATTGGCTCTCTCTCTGACCTTCCTTTAAAGCAATAAAGTCTTTGATGGACACAGAATTATCGTGATTCAATTTACATGGAAAATACATTAAATAAAGGTATTTAATTTACGAAAGCACTCTATACTGATTCTGAAATTAAATGATAAAGTCAAATCACAATAGTTAAAAGAATAATATAACGTCCAATCAGTATAGTCAAAGTTATATGATACGTAAAATATAAAGTCCAATCACCAGTGTTCGATTATATAATAATAGGTAAAAAGGGCTATTTTGTTACACACCTCCACATCGGGAAAAAGTTGCTCAATACACTGCAACTTTTTAAGCACAGTCTCTTTACACAAAAAGGTCTCTATACACAAAAGAGTCTCTTGACACAAAAAAGTCTCTATACACAAAACAGTCTCTTTACACAGAAAAGTCTGTATAGAGTTCAACGTCTGGTATTATCGGAGAATTCATCGAATAGCGTATGACACTTCCGGAATCATCGGAAACGAAACACAGTTCTGGTGTAGGTTCGTCGTAGACGGTGTCATCGGTAACATCGTCGAAGTGATACTAGAAAGTTGATACTTCTAGTATTATCGGTATTTCCTCGGCTCTGGTTGTGATTATACACAATATACACAAAAAGTAGAAGGTAATTCATCCTACCGTCCGCATCGGAATGTTTAACATATTCCATTTCCCTCATCTGCTTCACTATACATGATTGTAGTTTGCTGTAACAAGTATTTAAAAGTTATTGGCTATGGGTAAGGTAGCACATACCCACGGAAAGTTCTTTAGGAAAATCCAAGTCGTTGATACAAGTCCAGATCAGGTCAAATAAAAATAAGGCCGTTGATTTACATGAGACGTGCCCAATACATCCCATGTCCGGTAAACCGGAGATGTCCTAATTTGCCTTATTCAGTAATAGATGTCGGAGCTGACCCAATCAAAGATGAGGCCCGGCTTGTAATCAGTTCAAATCTTGGTAGGTTTGGATAGATAGGCCCGTGTTCAGCAGTCATCTTTAGGGTCTCTGGAGATTGTTGAGGTAAAGTCGCAGTAGGTTCAGTCTCTGCAGGCGGTGCAATGGATACCGTAGGAATGTCTCCACCTTGGGTCTTGACCGCTGCATACGTCGGCAGTACAGACATCTTATATTCCCCATTATCCCCCTTTGCATTCCAGATCTAGAGCCCAACTATTCTACTCTTGATTCGTTTACGACATTTAATACCAATTAAACATACGACAATAAGTAAGATACCCAAAATCCCTATGAAAGGAAAAGACCAATGGGGTAAGTAAAACTTCTCTTCAGGTGGAAAATACATGTACTTTAGCTCATTTTGCAAATCATCCATTTCAATGTGTTTAATTTTGTTTAATTTAAAAGGATAAGTAGAATAGGTAAAGTTTGGTAAGGTTCGGTGAAATTTTTCCCAAATAGTTTTGGTGTTCAGGGTGTGTACAATTGTAATATTAAGATGGTTTTCGGGGAATTTGACAGTTGTTTCTCGGCGAAAATATGGGGATAAGATTATTTGACCGTGTACAGCTCGACATGACATCGGTAAACTTCAAACGTAGAATATTCGTCTAACAGAGGGTTGTGAACAATGGGAAATATCTGCTGGGCTTAAACGTCCCATGGCCAACAGTTTTAATTTACAGAAAGGAAAACAAATATTCTTTACAAACAATTCTTTAATCATGTATCTAGCTATTCCCACGCTTAAGTCAGTCATTATGACCTAAAGACGTAAATATCGTCCGGATTTTAAAATCCACGTGGAGAGGGCAAAAATTGATACAGTGCTTTCAAGAGACCCTTAGCCTTGCTGTTCCTTGATTTGGACCTCTTGACCTCCTCAATTGACATGTCTTCGTCCGAAACTGACAGTATATCATCCCCCCTAAGTTGCCCGTCTGCCATGATCAGTGGTTCAACGTCACCAGGCAGTGGGAGAGTCTCATCGGTCTCAATGTCGTCGGGGTCAAGTTTCATCTGGTCACTAAGTTCATCTGGCCTATCAGCTAAACGTTCATCCCTATGTCGTATTCGTTTCTGTAGTTCGGCCAGTGGTATGTCATCCTCATCGGAGGAGTCCGTCCTTTCGTCTCGGAACTTGTCATCGAGAGCTTCTGGCCCTTCGTCTTCGAATGTGGAGTCCATATGATCCTTAGGACGAAAATTAGAAGAATCAAGGTCTCCGATCTCGTACGTCTTGTCGCTTACATCCGGTCCCGTCTCTGTGCAAATATCAGAGTCATCAGTCAGCAGTGAGTGATCTATCCGAGAGAGGAGGTCAGCACAAGAGTTTTCTGTACCTAAGTCAATATTCTTTTCAAGTAAATTTGGAACCAAAAGCTGAAATTCGTCAGGTGCCTTAAAATCGAGGGCGCCCGTCTGTAGAGCGTTTATTTCCGGTATCGGATACGGATCCGACGTGCGTGGGTCTTCAACACGTTGATCTGTAATCGGCTCGCCCCGGGCCACAACGGCACCTCGTCTTAAAACCAAACACTTACCTGTGGTGTTAACAACTATTACCATTGAACGATTTCTGTCGTTTTTTGGGGCTACCGCATTACAGACCAGTAATCCGGGATTTAGTGACAAAAATCCGCGGTCAAGGCCATAAATTTCAATTTCGCGGGAGCGACAATTACTACCAACCTTTACCGGTACTTGTACTGCTGTCTGGGGTTTTATTTTAACTTTACCTGTGGTTCGTAGCAGAGAAGATATGCACAAATCATCATCCAATGGTACGAAAGTATCATTAATTTTCAGTGAGGCCAGTCTGCAATTCGTACCTTTTTCTACAGACGAGATGTGCACTTCCTCCTCCAGGGGCACATATGCATTCTTAATTCTTAAAGATTTTAGGTCAAATTACAACCTAACACAATTACATAAAAATCTTGTACAACACTATTTCCGCTAATAATAAAAGCAATTCTAACCACTCCATCTATGTCTAGTGGGGAACCATCCACACCCATTAAATTAAACCTTTTTCTTTGTAGTTCCGGTTTGTATTTCAGTGAATCGTAAATTTTCCGTTTGATAAGACTCACCTCGGCTCCAGTATCCACCAGAGCCCTAAGTTTCTGGTTCTGAACTTTAATTAAAGAAGAATTTGGACTACCAGCAAAATTAATGAAAGCTGATTTTAACTTCTTGGCGGGTGATTGATTACTTAGTTCTCCTACTCTTACCTTTCCTCCTCCTCCGCCACTGGCCTCATTACGACGGAGGGTTTCTAGTTTAAACGGTTTTTCGGGGTGGGACGTTTTCGAGCTTGGGGCTGTCCTGGTCTTTCGGGGCAATTTCGAGCTATATGACCTTCTTTATTACAATTAAAGCATGCATTCTCAAATTGTTCAGTTCTGGGCCTTCTTCGGTACCGCATGTGACCTATTTCCATAGGCACAATAGTCCGAGGGGCAGGGAGGGGGTTTTGAGGAATTAAAGTTGGGGAAGGGTAAGGCGGATCAGGCGCGACAGGTCTGAGCCTGGGAAATACCACCTCTTCCGGATCTCGCGTCGGGACAAACTCTTTCCCTAACCGCATTTTAACCTCGGTATGAAAGTTCTGTATCGAAAGCGCGTTATCCGCGGCAGCCTCCAGCGTAGTCGGCTTTTGATGCATGATTTTGATTTTCATGTGATCGTCGGACATACCGTTAATGAACAATTGTACCAACTGGCGCTGTACCTCAGGAGGGTCAAGGCTGTCAAATGCGTCGAGGGCCAGTCGAGAGAGTCGAGTGCTGTACACCTGGACATTTTCTTCAGGTTTTTTTTTAATTTTGAACAGGGATGCATATGCGTGATGTTTGTCATTACATTCCCCAAATCTTAAAATTAGTTGGTTTTTCAGGTGCCCCCATCCCCTTTCTACAGTTTGGTCATGCACGCGCTGTTCAATGTACAGGCCGATATAGTCACTTACATCCCCCCCTGCTATGTCTTAGAGCAAGACGGACTTTTTCATCATCTGTCAAATGGGGATTTAAGACCAAAGCTTTGTTTATTGCATTTATCCAAGCCCGGAATTCCGACAGCTTCCCCGAAAAGGGAAGTGTATCAATTATGATTTCTTGCTTTTTAATGGCAATTTTAATTTGTTTGAGTTTCTCATTCACTGTCGTACTAAGTTCAGTAAACCCTTGCTGTATCGTACCAGCAACAATATTTGTGGCTTGTTCTAAACCTTCAGTCATGTTTACCAGACAATAAATACCCAAAAGAATAATAAAATAAATAAGAATAAATCAAGAGTAGACGAGACTCGGACTTACAAAACAGGACAGTAAAGAATAATAAAATTGTCTTACCGTGACTGGTTAGATAAATCCAAAAAGCCAAAGTCTTTTAAAGAAGGTACAAATCCTGGTCACAGAACCAATCAGCCCGTATAACACTACCACGCGTATCTTACGTAAGTAGTGCACACGTTAAGTAAAAATCTTAAGTGATCGTATAGTGGTTTTATTCGACAAAAAGCAAACTAAATACACAGTCCCAATTCGGGGAAGTCAGAGAGAGGTGTTGAGAGTTCGAAAGAGCGTCGGAATTAACCTAACTTGCGAGAAGTTGGTAGTTTTATAATATTTCGGGAAAACGACTATCAAAGTAATACAAGTGTTCATTGGGTGTTAAAAAGCCCCTTAAGAGGGAGCCACCACCTTGTTACTATGATGCTCCAAGATGGCGTCAAGCTGGTCAGTCAAGAACCCGCCCTTATTCAGTGTACTTAGGGTCAATCAAGGTTGCGACAGAGATTTACTAGTGGGAGGGTCACTGTATCGTGACTAATTACTGTCAATTACCTGAGCCGATCAAAGGGCTAATTGACTTCGATTAGCCGAATGATGTATGTAATTATTTAGTTTATCTCAAACCTTACCCCCTCAGGATATTTGTGTACAAATCGGGAACATAATGTCCAAATTGGAGACATACTGACCAGCAAGGATTTAATTACGGTCATTAAAGGATCATCACCTCAAAACAATACACCCCATAAATATGTAAACATGCTCTCTCTCTGACCTTCCTTTAAAGCAATAAAGTCTATGATGGACACAGAATTATCGCGATTCAATTTACATGGAATATACATTAAATAAAGGTATTTAATTTACGAAAGCACTCTATACTGATTCTGAAATTAAATGATAAAGTCAAATCACAATAGTTAAAAGAATAATATAACGTCCAATCAGTATAGTCAAAGTTATATGATACGTAAAATATAAAGTCCAATCACCAGTGTTAGATTATATAATAATAGGTAACAAGGGCTATTTTGTTACACCAGGACTGAGCGAAGTTCAAAACAGAATAAGGTAAGAACCATTTCTATATGTCTCTTTTAGCTATCTCGAAGTAAACAACTTTGTCTAAGCAACCAATATGGCGACAGGTGATGGGTTTTATAAAAAAGAACTTGGAAATCAAATGGAGCAATTAGAAAAACAATTTGCGGGGTTGGGTCAGAGCAAAGAAAACAAAGGGCAAGAAACAGGTCAAAAATCTTCAGAAAAAGAGCAGATTAAACAAAATACTTTTGAAACATATCATGATGCTAGGCCGTATGAAACTCGTGAACTTCGACACCGAGTCCCAGATCAGGATGATGAAAAAGATTTTTTTATTGGTCAAGTTAAAGCTATAACAGCCGCACTCTCAGTGCCCCTATCTTCTGTGATAACCCCTTTTGAGGGAGATGCTCAAAAATATAAACAGTGGATAAAAGAAGTTGAAAAGTACAGTGTTATGTCTGGGAAACAAGGTCATGAGATCCCCATGCTTGCATACATTACGAGTAAGGGTTCAGTGGGGGATTATATTAAAAGGTATTTAGATGAAACAGATGCGTCTGAAGAAATCCCATCTTGGAACGATCTTAAGGAATCCCTTCAAAATAGATTTGCAGAAATAACAGATCCCCAACACGCGTTAGCAGTAATGCGTAAGACTCGACAAAATTCAAATGAAAGTGTTCAGTTGTTCGCCGAGAGACTATTGCAAATCGCGGAAGACGCCTACAGTAATGACAGACTAAAAGATCCTTTGATACAACAACAGTTAGTAGATATCTTTTGTGACGGGTTAACATTCGACTATCTCAGAATGAACATTTTGCAAGAAAACCCTAAAAATTTAGAATCCGCAATTCAAATAGCGACAGAAATTGTACAAAGTAATGACAACAGACGAACTCTTTCAAATTTTGATACTACTCTTCCCTTATTAAAGGATAGAGCAGATAATCTTACCTCAGTAGAAACAAGGCATGTAGAACCAATGGAAATTGACCATGCGCGTAATAGTAGGTGTTTTAAATGCAAACAGACGGGTCATAGGGCTCGATTTTGTACTCATAATAAACCCCAAGTCAGGTCCCGGCCTCAAATGAATAAACGACTCAGTCAAAACAAACCCATCCATAATATAGAGCAGGAATCCCGTTCACCTGTGGAATGTTGGAATTGTGGTAAAGTAGGTCATGTGCGTGCAGATTGTTGGAGCTCGCATATGTATCAAAGAGCGCAGCAAAATCGGGGCAGACCATCAAATCGTCAAGGCCGAACATATGAATCTAGCGACCAAGTAAATAGGGGATCGTCTCAAATTTCAAATCGCGCTCTTATTTTGACAAACAAAAAGAGGAAAACTAAGACGTTCTTCCTTCGTTGAAGCCCGAAGAAAGAACTTTAGACAAAGACCTACATATGATATTAATTTTACTAACAACCCCAGTAGCTGTTTGTTAAAAGTAGGTAAACATGAATTTAGAGCTTTGGTAGATACAGGTGCAGCCGTATCTCTAATTAGTAAGAAAATGTATGAAAATCTATTTCCTCGCCCCAAGTTGTTTAATAATGATATCCCCTCTTTACAAGCAGCAAATGGCAATTCATTAATTGCGAAAGGGTATGTAAATATTTCCTTTAAGATTTCAGGATTAACTTTAGACCACAAACTTTATGTGACAAAGGGACTCAATCGAAACATGATTCTCGGTCGTGATTGGCTCAAGAAAAACAATGTTCGTTTATACTTTGATCTTGGACTCATGCGTATTGATGGCAAAGTATACGCGGAACGTAAAGAAGATTTACACATCTTAACTATTGTAAGAACTCCTAAGAAACTTATTATGAGACCAAACACGGTGACTGTATTCTATGGAAAAATAAATAACAATTTTCCTCTGGAAAAAAATGACTTGGTTGAAGTGAACAGCATAGACAATAACTGCATAATGGAAGACCCAGGACTATATTTAAAAGACGCCGTTTGTATAGTTCGGAAAGATAAGAAAGTTCCAATGATCTTCGTTAACCAAACTAACAAAAATTATAAAATTCCAAAAGGCTACATAGTAGGACGAATTACCGCATTAAAACAGAAGGAAATCTCAGAAATACAGACTACTCAAGACACAAAAGAAGAAATTGATGTACCTAAAAGTTTTGAACACTCAATAAAAAGACTTGTGAGCAAAAACAATGATTATTTGCAAAGAAAGACAGTGACCTTGGAGTGACTGATACTGTTAAAATGAAGATAGAAACTGGCGATCACCACCCAATAAAGAACAGACCCTACCGTGTACCCTTTAATAAAAGACAGATAATTGACAAGGCCATACTGGAAATGATGGACGCAAAGATTATTGAGAGATTACAATTGCCTTGGTCATTTCCCTTAGTAGTGGTGAAGAAAAAGGACGGATCAGACCGGATGTGCGTTGACTTTAGAAGCTTGAATAAAATAGTGAAACCCGTATCATTCCCGCTACCGTTGATTGATGACATCCTATGTTTACTAGGTAAGGCAAAATATTTCATTGCACTAGACTTAAAGAGTGGATATTGGCAAGTGAAATTAGAAGATTCAAGTAAAGAAAAAACGGCCTTTGCATGTCACAAAGGATTATTTCAATTCAACCGTATGCCATTTGGGTTGAGTAATGCACCAGCAGTTTTCAGGAGCTGATGAACATAGTTCTTCAAGGACAAGAAGAGTTTGCTATCGCATACCTGGATGACATTCTTATATTCTCAGAGACAGATCATCTTCGTCATATTCAAGACGTTTTCAACCGCCTAAGAAATCATGGACTTAAAATGAAGCTAAAGAAATGTAGTTTCTTCAAGGAACAGACTGAATATCTTGGTTTCATCATTGATGAACATGGCGTTACACCTGACCCAAAGAAAGTCGAAGCTATAAGAAAGTTACCAGCGCCCACTATAGTCCGAGAAGTTCGTGGCTTTATAGGTATGTGTAGTTATTACAGGAGATTCATACCGAACTTTTCTAAGATTGCAGAACCATTGATTGACTTAACCAGAAAATATGCAAGGTTTAAATGGACACCATGTTGCCAATAAAGCGTTTGACTTTATTAAAGAAAGTTTAACGGTAGTGCCTTTACTAGCATATCCAAATACTAATAAGCCGTACATCCTGTACACCGATGCCAGTGACAATTGTATTGGAGCGTGCCTTACTCAAAAGACACAGGAGGGAGAAGATAAGTCAATATAATACTTATCCTACAAGCTGAGTAAAACTCAAGAAAAGTGGTCAACCATAGAAGAGGAGGCATTTGCAATCCATTACGACCTTCAGAAGTTAGACCATTATTTACACGGTGCTCAGTTTACTATTAGAACAGACCAAGTATATCTAAGAATCTCCAATGCAAAATAAGAAAATTCAGCTATGGGCATTAAGTATTGCAGGATATAACTGTAAAGTAGAGTACATAAAAGGAAGATTTAACTGCTGTGCAGATCTCTTATCCAGATTACCGACAGTCAACCTGGAGTGTGAAGAGGAAGAACAATCAGAGCATGATGAACCAGATGTTAAGGACAATTTCTTTGAAGTGAACGTACTTAACTCCAATGCTTTTTCGCCTAAGAGATTGGCCAGGTGTGAATTTAATCAACACAACGAATTGGTCAAACCCTTTATTGATCTACCAGAGGATATCAACATCAAAGAAAGTCAACAACACGACGAGCAAATCAAGAAACTGAAGAATCGGTTAAATAAAGGAACAGCAACGGCAACCGAAGACAAGAAGTTTCTGAAAATTGATGGTTTAATGTACTATCTTTCAGATGGAGACTCAGAAGGCCAAGACTTCGCCTGTATGTACCACGTGAATTAAAACCTTTAGTAGTGCAGCAGTATTATGACGGACCTGGACATATGGGAGTGGACAAAGCATATGACGTAATCAGACAAAAGTACTACATACCAAATTTGTACAAAAGGTTATACTCTTATATAGAAGGATGTGTAGTATGCCAAACGAGGAGCAATAAGAAAAATCAACCCCCACTGCAAGAGACTAGGATCCAAGAGAGATCAAATGGACCTTTAGTGACATTATTGAACTTGAACCAATCCCGAAAAACACTAGGATCCAAGAGAAACCACGACGGAACGGAAGACTCGAAACTCGCAAATTGACCAGTAACACGGGGACAATTTCGACCAAACTAGCACAACAATTACCTGGAGAAGAGAAAAATGAAGAATCTCCATGGACCAAATACTATAAACCGGACCCAGAGCTGGCACGTAAATACCTGGAAGAGAAGGCCGCGATGTCTACGCAACAGAAGAACGCAGGAGACGCTCCGCGAGAAGTCGCCTCGCCATCCGCGCCGACCCTCTATCCACGGGTGCCGATGATGGATGAATAATTAAACTACAGCCGCGAAGCAGTTGTGTATTCCTTATGAAAGGATCGTAAAATTTAGCGAAAATTAAAAAAATGTTAAATGTGTTAAAGTAGAAATGTGCGTTATCTTGTGCTAATGTAAATCTTATATTTGTTGATTCACTCTGGAGAAATTCAGGGAGAAACCGATGGACTCCGAACTTATGACGCTAACCTTGCC
Organism: Magallana gigas; assembly: GCF_902806645.1. Classification (NCBI taxonomy): domain Eukaryota; kingdom Metazoa; phylum Mollusca; class Bivalvia; order Ostreida; family Ostreidae; genus Magallana; species Magallana gigas. The sequence goes on from NC_047563.1 coordinate 57,178,687, forward strand.
CCTAGGAAGGAAGAGATATTTTTGTGAACTTACAAGCATGCACTGACTTTGTATATATATGTGACATTAAGCTTAACCATACTTAGTATTACTTTGATGATGAATTACGATTATATTCAACTATGGTTATTTCATCTTGGTCATTATTGTCATACTTTATTCATTATTTTTTTCATGATTGTAATGCGATATAATCGAGCTATATGATTGTATGTACATGTATACATCCTGATTATAGATTTGTTTTGTAGATAAATGATGATCCAAGCCGGATGTGGAAACATGTCACTTGTTACTATCTCTTAACATAGATGTTCTGACTGGTATGTCACTAGGAAGTTCGTCTGATCAAGGGTAAATCAAGGACGCTTTCCTATTCCAGGCGCCAGGCATGAGAAATCTCCCTTCGGCATATTTCTTTTGTTTGGGGGACGTATGTAAACAGATAGCCATGCTATGACCTTGAATTGCCAGTATTACATAATGGTCACTATGATATTTATGTGTACCTAGGTACTGCGCATTGAATGGTGTTAATGATAATTAATAGAATGAACTCTGTGACTCTTGTAGCAATGCGTAGTATTCCTAAATGATGTTATGAAACCAGGTGCATAATACGGGCATAATAATATCCAAATTGAGATTTTAAAAACAAGTGACATATTTGGCGATTCTCTGTCTGTAACGATAGCTATAGTACTCTATATTGACTCATGTATTGTGTTTTCTATATATTAACCTTTGTAACCTTTTATGCCATGTATGAATGAACGTATTATGAGTAAGTGATGCCTCATACTAGGTGGGGGACTCCGAGACCCAGGACTCGGAGACCCAAATCCTGCATCCAGACTCTTTGATTGGCAGTTTTGACGGTTTTGTTACTTTATTAAGAAATAAAATATTAATCTTAATTTTGAACACTAAATGTTCACTCATGATCGTCGTAAATGGGCCGAACTAGTCAGAACTGTCCATCATAAGTAAAATGTTATATATACCCATGTAAAATGATGTTGAACAGATTGAGAGAGATTCCGCTTATAGAGATTCTGAGACTCTTGATTTTGGCTGCTATTAGCTGATGTAATTATAACTATACGATCACGCTTAATAAAACCGCTTGAGAAAGAAATACTGTACTTGTCATCACTAAGTTTGAGCTGACCCTCAATTGGATCCGTAAGACAAAAGGCTTACAAGATTTTTGATTTTAGAATGACAGTAAAATCTCTCATTCCGTAAAAGAATTTTGAGCCTAGTTTTAGGGTTATTCTATAAGTCAAAATTCCTGTTTACAAAAGATAATCTGTATTTAAGAAATAAAGTACGAGTTTTCGTGAATGTTGCAGAATAACCTTCGAGGTCGAGAAATGTTGTTTTGAAATTAGCTGAGGCTTTTATATTTCAAACAACATTTCGAGACCGAGTAGGTTATCCTGCAACATTCATGATAACAAGAACTTTATTTCTATTCTACTAACAGCTCAGTATTTCTACAGATCGTTTCTCCTATAGAGAGACGATCTAGGTCATTTTGACGGCTGTTCCGTGTAACCCTAATGGTTTTGTTAGTAATGTTTACAAGTGTATAGATCAAAGGAATCACATGCAGACGACAGAATTTTTATTTGCATTTTTAATACTCTTTACTTATTTATAAAATATCTTTAAATCATGTTCCTAATATTTTATGGGCAATTTAATACGATTATTACTACTACACATTATATATTTTATTTAAAACACTCAGTGAAAATGTGCTCGGGAGGTGCTAGGAAGAACCGCATTGGTCTCTTAAAAATAAACATTTGAGGCAATACACATTGTTTTGACTGGAACTAACACGTGAAATTGACATAGATTTAAAACTTGTTATGGTTTGAAGTTGTACTTTCATGGTCAGTGCGAGACAAATAGGTATTTCTGATCTGATAATTTACTGATGACGTTCGTGGTATATTGAAGAATAATGTCCGCGGCATCTCTTTGATCTCGGCAATAACTGTAGTAGAATTGTAAATATTTCGAATGTGTAGGATTTAGGAGTGTAGGACTCGTGTCTTAAAAACGACCGAGTACATTGCGTGCAAATGCATGCGCCTTTCTTTTATATAATCTTACTTTCAAACAAGTTTTTCAGCCAATCAGACTATGGTTTTTTCTATCACTTCTCACAGAGAATTTGTCAAGAGCCTTCAAGCTACACACAGTTCCTAAAGAAAGCTTTTCATGATCTCATTTTTGGTTATATGCATTCATAAACGAGTAGCAAATTTCGAGTTTAAAATTTAATCTGCGACCGGATAACATTTCCTAGGCTACTCATTGACAAACACACTAAGGAGAGGAAAGTTTTTCCGCTATTCGATTTGATATAAATGGCGTTCATCATAAAACTTGTGTACATGGAATTCATTTTTCATTTCGCAATCGGTTGTGGTAGCGCCATGTCACTATTTTCTATCTCGGTAATTTTACACCCCTACGAAACTGGCAATCCCATTCAAACGGATATACTAAAGTCTTTCCCTAGTTATTGCTTCCATCACCTTTTAATGATTTTTAATAAAAATACACATACCTGTGAAAGAAATACAGTTGAAATCGATAAAAGGGAATATATCCAAGATATCTTTATGGAACAATTATAATTATGAAAATTTATATGACGTCATAATTGATTTCAATTTTTTTTTATTTCGCGGATTTTTTTAGTTTCAATGAAAAAATAAGAGGACACAAGCATTTTATCAATTTCCAAGAAAACGAAATCCGCATCATATGGTTTTGAATAGTGTTTTAGAAACATCAGATTACACATATTCTAAGATACGTTTTTCCTGAAATCGGTGGACTTGGAAAGGTTTCAAATAAAATGTTTTCGTTTACATAATAGTAGTCCAAAATAAAGACTTTTGTTGCATCTTATTCTATTTTTAGATAGTTCATCAGAAATTAATTAAAGTGAATCATGATATTAATAGTGATATTATTTTCGAACATTTTAAGCATAAATAACCCCCATAATAGTCACATATAAAATGTACATATTTTAACGAAATTGTTTACATTTCATCAAAATGAAAATTGGAAATCATTAACTCTGGTATGTAACTTTGGTACAACCTCTAAAAAATGCAAGCCGCAAACCTTACCTTAAACCGCTTTGTGTGTCTATTTGTTTCATCAATTATTATTCTTACCTGATTTTCAGTGCAAACTATTTCATTTTTAAAGTAGTTGATCTTTATTTCATTTAATCAATACTGCTATGAGCAAGAACTCGTTCGTATTACATGTATAAACGAAGCATTCATGTAACATGGAATCATTTGTGTCGCAAATTTATTTTTCCTAAAATATTACATGTAGGACATATGTACATATAATACCCGTATTTTTTTTATTGTTAATTTATGAAAAAATCATATAAAATCCACAAAAACTGCATTATATAATATTTTAAATGTGCAAAACTTTCATTACTGTTATCTTTAGAACCATATATAAAAGATGTATAAAATATTTTATGTTTAAATCGGCCCCAAATCGGCCCCGTGGCACTCTATGCAACTGTGTGATCGGCCCAAAATCGGCCCTGTGGCACAGAAGTCTCCTTGGTCAAAATTATTGCTGTCGCTTCCGTTGTACAAGTTTTTAAAATCAGTACGCCATTTGTTTAGCACAACTTTCTCATAATTTATAATCATTCCCGTTTCGTCTATGATTTCAAGTGGTATAACTGTTTTTGTTTTTCGGACCGATATTGCGAATTTTTGCCCAGAAATCGTTCGGGTTTTTCGTGCTTATGTTTTCTATTTCTACGGCACTTGATCATCTGTTTTCTCGTTCTGTTCTCCTCAATGTCTTCTTAAACAGATCTCGAGCCCAGGTGTATTTGCAACGTAGTTTTGCCCTCATATATATTGCGATTTATATCGCATTTAAGGAACTCTTTCTCTTTAGATGACATATTTTCCCATAGGTCCTTCAGATGGTCGTTCTAGTAAGGTTTTGAGTGTCTGAAACTCTTTTTTGCCGACTTGGTTTCTGATTTAGGAAGAGTGTTGTTCATTTCGTTTATGATAGTAGTACATAATTTATTTTATATATCATTTAATAACGTTGATCTGTGTCTCCCTGCACGCTTATATGTACATGCGAAAAAATAAGTTATACGCATGGTACGTAGGAGATAATAAGTCGTTATGGTATAACGAGATACTGAGATACCAGTAATACCATTACGTACTAAGACGTTTTAAAGAGATAATATGTGGTTTGTACGATATATTATTGGGTCGAGAACGTGTAATCGTCTCGCCTCGTAATATTAGATTCTTTTTTCAAATTACAAATTTACCATGTATACCACAACATTTGGAGTATACATACTATGTTGTGCACCGGATGAATTCTCTCGAAACGGCAAAAAGGAGGTAAATGAACGATTTTTGTCTTATTTCATAATTCACCTGTTGGGTACGATGAGGTGCTAATGAGCATATTTTGACAACAGTTTTTTTATTTCTACCTTTATATAACAAATTATTTGATATGTTCTGACATTGGTTTTATCCAAGATAAGCTAGTAGGTATCGTCAAATCCATATAAAAGAAAGGCGACCCAAGACAGCCTGAGAATTATAGACCCATAAATTATTCAGTTGCCTTGGAAAATATTTTACTTTTATATTAGACAATAAATTAGAAATATTTATGCATAAGAGATAACATATTCAGTAAAATTAATTACTAATTAAATTACTTTTGGAATACATGTATTAAATATTAATAGCGGGTTATATTTTAAGAATCTGGAAAGGGAAAACTAGGATCCTTTTGACAATAATTTGCACACACTATTTTAAAGTCCCTTTGTTTTTTTTAATCTCTTTGGGTAAACACGGGTAAAAGAAGCCCTGCAGGCATGCACACCTGTGCTATTCAGAATACACCCCTGTTTCAACCACTATTGAAATAAAACCACTATTGAAATAAATTATTTCAATAGTAGTTGGGGACGTATTTCATTAGAAAAATCACTTTGCAACCACTATTGAAACACAACCTCTATTGAAGTTATGATTTTAATAGAGGTTAGGGATGTATTTCATGATAAAAAAAAACTACTTTACAGACACCATTAAAGTTCAACTACTTTTATTTTTTTTTTTTTAATCGTAGATGGGAATGCATTACTTATAATCATAACTATGTAATCAATATTATGTAACACATTTGGAAAGACAGACGTTTTTACTGCTGTGTAGAAGTAAATAGCCTATTCTCACAGATAAACATGCATATACATTTGTTTTTATCCAACAAACAATTTCAAATACACAATTAAGGTACTAAAGACTTGCATAATTTACGGTAATAGTAATCAAGACTATGATAAAAATGTACTTATTTTAGGATTTTCACTGTTGTGCAGAAATAACCAATCATCGCAGATTAACATATAGAATTCTTTACACATTTCGTCTTTACCTTTCTATTTCTATAGATATATTATGTTTTATGGAAATTGTAAATTATGTGTACTAGAAGACAGCGTTGTAAATTGCCAGAACTTCTATTCAAAACCCCTGCATATTTAAAAATAAATTATAGCTTATATATCATTATAGATTTATGTAATAATGAATATCACTATTAAGATAAATAATTTCAATAATGGTTGGGGATGTACTTCATTAAGACCAATATTGAATGAAATAAATTATTTCAATAGTGGTTGGGTACATGTATGCGTTTCATTATAACCACTATTGAAATAATTTATTTCAATAGTGATTAGGTATGCAGTTCATATCAACCACTATTGGAATAATTTATTTCAATTGTGGTTAAGGATGCGGTTCATTACAACCATTATTGAAATAAAATATTTCAATTGTGGTAGGATGTTATTCTAATGCCTATTATTCCGACTGTGTATAACACTTTCGGTTCCAGATCACACAGGACGAAAAACCACCTTTAAGCAAGTCCTTAAAGGTGGCTTAAAGGTGACTTAAAGGAGCTTAAAGGCTATACGACCTTTAAGCCGCCTTTAAGTCACCTTTAAGCAAGTGCTTATAGGTCCTTAATGTCCAAACTTCTTTAAGCCACCTTTAAGCCACCTTTAAGCATCTTTAAGTGGCATTTACGCTCTCTTTACACTGTCTTTAAGTGGCCTTTAAGTCAATATTGATCAAGCTGAACAATAAAAACATATATTAAATGCAAAAGCTCTTTTATAGAGATGGAAGGGGGTCATCCGAGTGATAATATAATTTCCAAGGAAGGGGGGGGGGGTGTTCCAGGCGGTTTTAATCGTCGCTCCATTAAACACAGATCGCTATCATCAGCACCGCTCCGATGGACACAGATTGTCGTTATAAAATTCTTCATAATTTTTGGCGGGTTTCAAAATTATTGTAGGGATGAGCGCAGTCTCTGTATCTTAATATGTGCATAAAACTAATTAAAGTATGTTTGTTTCCTATTATAAATTAATCGGTGAAAAAAATCTCTCTCTCTCTCTCTCTCTCTCTCTCTCTCTCTCTCTCTCTCTCTCTCTCTCTCTCTCTCAGTTCATCCGGTTATTAAACAAAATAAAGATAATGAACCAAAAATGCATGATTTAATTTGTTAATCGGTTTAAGGTTTGTATTTTTTTTTTCAATTTTCATTATTTCTAACTCTAGATCTGCTAGATACATGTTAAAGATGAAAAGACTCTCAACTGCCTTTGTTATATCGGGCAGGATATTACTGCTTTGTTTGTCTAGACATAGTTTTGTTCGTTTGTGTATATCTAATTAGAGTCTATTGTTTGTACAACTTAAGAAAACCCCTGGAACTAACACAGAATATACAAGATATACACAACAGTTGTGTCGTGTGCCCAGGTGCATGTTTGTGTATATCTAATTAAAGTCTATTGTTTGTCAAACTTAAAAAAAAAAACCTGGAACTAACACAGAATATACAAGATATACACAACAGGTGTGTCGTGTGCCCAGGTGCACGTCAGGGTTTCTAAAGGCGTTGAATTTTAGTATGTACGAGTATACGATAAGTCTAGTGAATAAAAGTTAGTTTACATTTGTAATTCATTTTCGAAGTATTATTTCCTAGCTCTGGGTTTCAAAGATGTTACGTCTACAAATTAACGATACATGTATGTAAGAGTAAAATCTTGAGGCTAATTAATTAATGTACCGGTGATCATAAATAGGGGTTGATTATTTAAATATATGTATAAGGGTAAATATGTCAAATATACCCGGCCTGGCACATCATACAATTGTATGTACAAGTCATTTGCAATTGCCACATGCAGTAAATACGTCACCGGTAATTGGTAATTTTGTTTGTTATAGAATTGATAGTTTATAAATCATGTACATACAATTACATGTAAATATTTAAACATATTGGAATGGCGCCGCGATCATGAAAACCTGGAAGTTGCGGGAAATTGAACAAATACCCTAATAGTATCAATGCATTTAATAAAAGAAATGATTTCATTTTCTTTCTTACATTTTTATAGCTATAAATAAGATGAACGTATATCTACTCGGTTTATATTTATTAACTACATGTCAGAAAGCCTACTATAGTGAACCTAACGGTTTCCATTTAGGTATAATATATTTTTGTTCACTGAAGACCAAGTTCCGTATTGCATTCTAAATACATGCATGCATGTAATTTATAAATTAGATATAATTGATTGTTACAAACTGAATGGTTTGTCAAAATCTTTTCAAGTAAACACATTCAATACAGTGATTCAATAACCACTGGTATATAGGATATAAAAACTCGCATTTAAATGTAAGTTACCGTGGCGCAGAGGATGTGTGGTGATGCTAGTAAACTAAGGGTCCCGGGTTCAATTCTCGCCGGGGCCGGTTCTTTTTGTGGGTTTTTTTTTTCATTTTTCTTTCTAGAACAAAAACCGTTTTAATACCTTTTCTTTCATAAAGTTAATACATTTTGTTGGAAATTAAGCACAACATTGAATCCAATTTTTTTTAATGGCTTAAAGGTGGCTTAAAGGTGGCTTAAAGAAGTTTGGACATTAATGACCTATAAGTTGTCCTTAAAGGTGGCTTAAAGGTGACTTAAAGATAGTCTTTAAGCTGCCTTTAAGCCATCTTTAAGCTTTCTTTAAGCCACCTTTAAGCAATACATATAGCTTAAAGGTAGCTTAAAGGTGGCTTAAAGATCGTCTTTAAGCTACCTTTAAACACCTTTAAGCTATCTTTAAGGAGGACTTAAAGATGGTCATTCATCCTGTGAGATGACATGTGGTATGGGAAACATGACCATATAGAGGTAAATCAAAGAACATCATAATCAAAAAGGAATTCATCATCTCATAAGTCATACTTCTTTTGTTAAGAAACTCCCCTAGCAGAAAGGAAAGTGTTACAAACAGACATTATAATAGACATGAAACTAAAATGAATCATGAACCACTATTGAAATACTTTATTTCAATAGTGGTTGAAATGAAAGGTATCCCCAACCACTATTGAAATAAATTATTTCAATAGTGGTTAAAATAAATCGCATTCTTAACCACTATTGAAATAATTTATTTCAATAGTGGTCGTAGTGAAGTACACCCCCAACCCCTATTGAAATAATTTATATCAATAGTGATATTTATAATAATATTTATCAATTAATAATTATTCAATATACAGGGGGTTTAAATAATAGTTCTGGCAATTTACAAGATGTTCACAATAATATCATAGGACATGATATGTATGTAGAAAGAGAAATCATAAGAAAGAAAATGTAAATTTTCAAAGAAATATTAATAAAGAAATTCATTCTAAGCTACGATTGAAAAATTAATTTTAATTGTAGATGTACTTCAACAGAGTCTGTAAATTGATTTTCAAAATGGAATACATCCCGGAACACTATTTAAATATTTTATTTTAATAGTGATTGTATTTCAATAGTGGTTGTAAATTGATTTTTCAAATGAAATATATTCCCAACCAGTATTGGAAAAAATTATTTCAATAGTGGTTTTATTTCAATAGTGGTTGCAAAGTGATTTTTCTAATGAAATACATTCCCAACCACTATTGAAATAATTTATTTCAATAGTGGTTTAATTTCAATAGTGGTTGCAACAAAGCATACATAAGTATTACTTTCACTTTCTAAATAGGTGATCTCCCTTTCACAGCATACAGTATCACCATCTTTTAATATTTAAATAGGCTTATCATCGTTACTTATCATATTACATTTCTAAAGATTCTGACATTTTAATTGCAAAATTTATTTTTTCATTTGTCAGACTTACCATATTGACTCTGTATAAACAATTTCTTATTAAATTTGTGTATTACATGTAAGAAAGTGTAGAGACTTATCACTTTTGTATGAGTTATAATAGGAAGGAAGGAGTTTTTTCTTAATCTATTTAAATGCATCAAATATGATGTAGACCATGACCTTATGGGACTGTACTGACCCCATCAAACAGGAAAATACAAAATATATACTTCTAATGTCATTATGATCATGCATCAAATGGTGTAAAATACATGACCCCCAGGTGTTGTCTTTAACCACCCCCACCCCCTTTACGAAATAGAAAATGATGATACATTGCATATTTTGATAACTTCTGAGATCCTCATTCCTAAACCATATATTCTCGCTCTTTGTGTCATTGCGCATCAAGTTGAATAATTATGTTATTCCCCCTTGGAGACACTCTGACATTTTAAAACTAGAAATAATAAAGTATTTTATCTTATTCATATGTAGTGTTTGGTCCATGTGGGTAATTCCTAGCCTAATGATGACACTGCTTTGTTAAGGAGACTTTACAATTGCCCAAAATAGGCGAATACACATGCATATAACATTTTGTTTCTAAATCTAAAAAATTGAATTAAGCAATTTCCAAAATGTTAATGTGCATTAGGAGAAAAAAAGCAAAATAGAAATGATTTAAAATTTGCTACTGTTCACATGTAAGAATGTAAGAAGACTGAATCTTTAGAACCAGGTTTGATTGGTTGGGGGTGGGGGGGGGGATGGATGTGGAGTATAAACATTTATAATTTGAATAATTTATTGTTATTAATTTTAACTTGTCATTGAATATTGGTTTTTGATCCATGACTTCTGATCATATCTCATTAGATCATTTGTCAATTATGCAAGGTGTAATGTAATTTTTTTAAGAACAACATTTTTTACCAGTCTATAATACTTTTTAGACCCCAAATTATATTTTTATTTTAAAAGATCATTCGACAATTAAGGGGGGGGGGGGGGGGGGGGGGCAACAGTTTATATTTGAGTTTGTTTGGGGATGGGGGTTCCAAGTCATATATTTGACAATTTTTTAATGTAATTTAAAATAAGACTAAGCCATACTACAGTCATGAACATGAATTGAAGACCAAAACACAAACTAATACATGTATATATACATAGGAAGCATTACAAAACATAGATTATTGATTTATATCTGGGTTCTTAAATTGAATCATATATCATGAACATATATTATTGTTTCTTTGTTCAAGACATTTCAGATGGTATGTAGGTCATGACCACAAGTACTCTTCTTGAAATTATCAAATATCATAAAAACCATTGAGATCCTCACCTTAATCCAAAGATATTATTCCTCCTTAGATCATTGCGCATCAGATCATTTTGGCATGTAAGTCATGACCCTAAGGGGTTTTCTTGACCACTTTAGAATAAGAAATTGTCAATTATTTAAGAATTATTAATGTTTGATGATCCTATCTCTATTTAATCTTTATTCTTAAGTCTCCCGAAAGAAATTTGGAATCCTTATTGTTTTTGTACGGTTCTTATTACATGTATTAATATTCTTCGTCTTCTTCTTTTACTTCTTTCCCGCACTGAACTTGGTTCTCATAGATGGCTGAACAGAATTGTACAAAACTCTAGGATACGATAGGCCTGCATATCTAGTTGTGCACCCTGGTTTGATTTTTCTCATTTTGGGTTAGACAACCACTTTTCGGGGGGGGGGGGGCAAAAGGGTCTAACATTGAACCTTGTAGGAAGAATCGTAGACTCTATTGTAAATGGTAACTTGAAAACGGACAAAGATAATAATATAGGGTTTTCATAATCATATATTGACTGTTACTGGCAATATAAAGGGTTTATTAGATCTGACCCCTGGGGTCATCCCCACCCGCCAGGAATTGGAAATTACAATATATCTCAGAAACTGTTTTAATCATGACCCCTAAACCATATATATTCTTGTTTCTGATGCCAAGGGGCATCAAATGTTGTGTCGGTCATGGGCCCTGTGGGTGGTCCTGACCCCCCTCGAACAGCAAGTCCCTTAATATCTTCAAAACAGTTGAGATCCCCACCCTTAAACCATTTACAGTAAAACTCGGTTATAGCAAAGACCTAGGGACCAATGTGTTTACTTCGTTATATCCGTAATTCGTTATATCCGAATAACGAATTCTTAATAATAACTGTAGAGAATTCACTATATACACGTTTTCTTTCATTAGACTATACATTTTGTTCATTGAGGCTTAAAATAGAAATACATTACTTTGATACCTTTGATAATCGGATTATAAATTGAAAAATATTAATGAAAATAATATCATTCAAACTACTATGTAATATGGTAGTGTAAACTTTTTTAACTGTAAAGAAATTCGTTATAAAAGTGGTAAATATCGTTATTATTCACTTGTACGGGATTCAAAATGAGTTTGATATATCCGTAAATTCGTTATATCCGAATTCATTTTAACCATAGAATTTTGCTCAGATTTGATAAGAGTTTTACCGGGGATTTAAAAACACTTCGCTTTATCCGAGAATTCGCTATATCCGTGTTCGTACTAAACAAGTTTTACTGTTTATTTTTGTTCCTTGTGTTAAGAGGCATCAAACTGTATGTAGGTCATGGGCACAAGGGGTGGTCGTGACCCACCTCGAAAAGAAAGTGCACGAATATCTCGAAAACGGTTGAGATCCCCACCCCTTAACCATATATATTTTTGATCCTTAAAGGTCACCAAACGGTATGTAGGTCATGGGCCTCAGGGTTAAATTTAACTTTTCAAAACTGTAATGCACATCTACAGAACAGTCCCTATCATATCCCAAGATATGATGTGTCTATCCATTAAATCATAAAAAGAGTTCTAGGATCTACGTTTTTTTTTTAGCGATAAACGTCAATTTTCTGCAACTATTTGACTCCCTGAATGAAATTAATTTTTTAAAATCTTTTCTGCACATCTATAGAACAGTCCCTATCATATCCCAAGATATGATGTGTTTATCCATTAAAACATCAGAGGAGTTCTGGGATGTATGCTTTTTTTGAGTGATAAACGTCAATTTTCTGCTACTATTTGACTCCCTGGATGAAATTTAAATTTTTAAAACCTTATTGCACATCTATAGGACAGCCCCAATTAAATCCCAAGGGATGACGTAGCTACTCCAAAAGTTGTAAGAGGAGTTCTGGGAACCAAAAAACGTCATTTTTTGTTGCCAGCTAATCCCCTTAATAAAAAAAAATCTGGAACCTGATCACACTTTAATATGACACCCCCAATCATATTCTAAAAGATCAATTGGCTACTACCAAAAAAATGACCTTTTTTGTAAAAAAAAAAGAAAAAAAACACGTCATTTTTCAGCCATTAAATGACCCCCAGGACAAAATTAAAAATTCCGAAACCTTATTGCGCAACTATAGGATACCCTTAAACATATTCACAGAGATGATTTGTCTACTGTTGAAAATGTAGGAGGAGTTCGAGGAAGAAGTTTTTTTGTGAAAAAACGTCATTTTTTACCAATCATTTGACCCAAAGGACTACCAGAGAATGTTTTAAAACCTTTTTACAAAACAACATGACACCCCAAATCAAACTCCAAGAGTTCAGTTTGCTTGTTTATAAGATGTAAGAGCAGTTTGAGAAAGTAAAACGTAACAGACAGACGGACGGACGGAACGGAGTAACAACAAATTACCCGAACTTTCTTTAGAAAGTGCGGGTATAATGATTGGCCAGCCTGCTCTTTCTGTAATGAAGATAAGAAACTATATAACATTTATTTGATTTTATGTCAAAGAATTATGACACTACTTTGAAGAATGGTTAAGAAGCAAGTTTGTTTTTAATGACATTTGATGGAAAAAAATTACTTTTAACGTATAATATTTGGCGTTGCGATATTTGGCGAAAATTAGTTTTGGAACAAATTGACGTAGATTTGAATTAGAGTATTCCTGAATGTGACTATTCTTAAACATATATGCATGGCATTTAGCAATGTTCTTGATTTAGCGGAAGCCGCTGTCCGCCAAAAGCGCTTAATAGAATACACAGCTAAATTTAGTACGTTTATTTTACTTTTTGGTAACTTCAAAAATAGAAAATGTATAGACTACAAAATTATTGATCCTTACAACAAGATAATTTACTTTTGCCAGTAAATATAAGAATGTCCAAAACCTTTCGATGCTCATGTTAAAACGAACTGTCACCGATTGAATACATATTGAGAAACTATTGTTGCTTTAGAATAGTAAATTTGCTGAGTATGAAAAGTATTGCCAACTATTTGTGATTTGTTATAAAAAGAATAGTTCCAAGGAAATTGTAAGCAAATTATGGCAAAAGAAATTATAGGTTTTAAATGTATGTATTCGCTTGCATTTGTATTACGTTTTGAAAGCTAGTGTTCCCCTCTTTTTCTCCACCCTCTTTGAACCTCTCCCCCCCCCCCCCCACCCTTTAACTAAAATACTCAAACGTCCAAGGTTAAAGAGTTAATCAAAGTTAAATGTTCGACATTGTTTGTGTATCTATACGTCCGTTTGTCAGTGTATACACTTTTCTGTATATATGCATGCATATACATGTATATGGTGTGTGACTGTATTTATATCTCTATCTTAAATGAAGTGAAAATGTGATGTGTATGCACTGTAATCTAATTTTATGATCAGTTATGAATTTGTACATGAAAGTTTGAATAAAAAAAGAGCACTGTTTTGATAGATAAACCTGAAAAAATGTATGAACTTAAAGTAAAATATTATTAAGGTTTCAAAAATTTAAGAAAACAAATATGTACAATTGAAATGTAATGAATATAATTTTTTTAAATAGTTGAATGTATATATATAATTCTTTCTCAACAATTGATACTCAGGTATAATCAGATAAACAATATATAAAATGATTGCAGATCTAAAGACACACAAAAATTACTTGGTCATCATGCTGGTTATATAGTAATATTGCCTATAAAACATGGTTTCTTGGGGTTTTAAAAAAATTGGTCTTTTTTTTTGCTTTGATTATTTTGTTGGGTTTTTAGTTTGTTGTTTTTTATTAATTTGTTTTTGTTTTGTTTGTTTGGGAGGGGCCGATATAAGTAACATTTGGTGGTAATGAGAGATAAACGGGATTTTGGAGTTAACAATGAGCGGAGACATGAATAGCATATATAGGCAACTCCGCTACATGTATTAACATGTTTTTTTCTTGTTGTTTGAAAAGGTTATGAGGCAAACCTTACTTTGAATACTTTATGTTTGTAAAATATATTGATATATTGACATTAAACCAAAAGTACATTGTTTTTATGACAAATATGCATAATGTTTAGAAGTTTTTGAAACTATAAGTTGAAAATTAAGATCAATATATAAAAATATATGGGCCAGATATAACACGTTGGCGAAATATCGGACGACGGGTCGCTAACTGCCACCTAAAACTCCTTTTTGGTAGTTGATTTTAATCAACTTTCCTATGCAGTACTCTGGCAAACTGAAACAGAAACAGTGTTTAGACCTAAGCAGAAATCAACACCGCTAACAAGAGTTAGTTCTTGAAAAAATTCGATGAATTCGATGTAATGTACGCTGAAGCATTTTTTCAAAGGAAACTTATTTATTATCACCTAAAAAATAGTCAGATTTTAAATAGTACGAACAATTTAGACGTTTTATGCAGTCGTATGTATTTTTACGCCAGAGTTCAATACAGTCTCGTTCAACCATCGGCTGTTTCCATACATCTCCGACAAGCAGAGAGTCAGCCTAAATTTAGAGGTCGCATCATCAGCTATCACTTGACCTGGTATCTCTTACTTGTCGGAGATAAACGGAGACAGTCGAGCATCTGGTTTAACGAGACTAGAGTTCATTATTGATTGGACCCAAACACTTTTTTAAATATCTCGAATACCGATACATAGTTTGATAAAATCAATTCTATTTTTTAATATAACCCAACATGATTCATAAGAGGTTTTCTCGAAATTTTTGTCGGAAAAGTCCATAAATCCATATTATAAAAATGTGCGTTATTCAAATAGAGATGATAAACTACTTGCCAAGCAAAATAACATATCGTTGATTTTAAGATAAATAATAATCGATAAAATTAACTCCCATGAGTACTTTAGTACTTTGATTAAATATTGCTTGTACTCATGAAAATATAATATTTTGAACGGTTTGGTAATATGATTTATTTTATTTCGATGTATTTGTTTATTAGAAAGATATTATGTTATTTTGATTAGTTGCGAATCTCTTGTATTTATGTTTCTGCAATAACCACTTAATTGTGGCACATAATACATTTCTTGAACATTAAAAAGTTAACTTTTGGGCTGGTACAAAATAAGAAGATTTATTGAGAATCATGCCCTAAAAGACGGGGGCGTGGAATGGCCAAATGAGAAAATTAATAACTCTTTTTTGTTCGAACGAATATTTATATGTTGGGACGAATTACCATTTGTTCGTACCAATAAGTTATTTGTTCGGACAAATTAGTTATTCATTTGTATGCATTAGGTATTTGTTCGGAGAATTAGGGTTTGTTCGGGCGAATTAGGATTTTTTCGGACAAATAAGTTATTAGTTCGGACTAATAACATATGTAGCTATTTGTTCGGACGAATTAGGATTTGTTCAGACGATATAGCTATTTTTTCGGACAAATAAGTTATTTGTTCGTGCGAATAAGATATTTGATCTGAATAAGTTAATTATTAAAAGAAAGAGAGAGAGAGAGAGAGAGACAGAGAGAGAGAGAGAGAGAGAGAGAGAGAGAGAGAGAGATCAGTTTAAGAGATCATGCGCAGATCCAGGTATATCCGATTAGGGGGTGTAGGGGGTAAAGATAATTTTGCCCCCCCCCCCCTCAACGCTTCCCTTGAAATTTTGAGATACATCCCCTGGAGATGCCCATTCTAGGCAGCGATGGTTTTTGTTATAGTACCTAACAACAAATTCGAGCTATGCCATAACAAATAATATTTCTCCCGCCATATGCATTATCGACATGCAAAATTTTGACAGATTTTAAGACTTCAGCTTATATTCTGGCATCAATATATGCTAGATATTGTATAAATACAGGGGCATCGAAAAGATATTTCATATTGTGGCAGCAAAATTGATCAATAAGTGCGGGAGGGGACTTCGAAACAGAATTAAGTTGTTCTTCTATAGGGTTTTAGGTTATTCTTGAATTTGATACATTATATGAGTGCTTTTTTGATGGCACTATACAGGAAACCAAGAAAAGTTTTACTTTATCCTTATTTCTTACCTTTTACGACATAATATGTGTATCTAATTAAGATAACGCAACTCAAATGCATATTAAGGAAGTTTATGAGCATCACCCGTGCCCCTAAGAAAATTCAATTTTTTTTTACATTAATATTGTAAAGTAGCCAAAAAAAGGCCCAACACCTCCCCCTCGGCTTAAATAGATATCATTTAGACCCCCACCCCCGAAATATTTTCTGGATCCGCGCATGTGCATGTATCACAGTATAAGCATCAATTATGTCCACGTAAACTTGATTCAATTTATCAACTTCTGTTGAACTTCAAAGACGTTCAAGATCCTTACCTGGATTTCCCTGAATCATGTGCTTACATGTTACATATATTTTCATAGCTCATATATTATATAAGATTAGATGTTTTTAACGTACAGCTTGTAATTGATCATCAAAGCTGAAGAACGGGTTTTCTTCAATGTCAAACTTATGAACTTCATGCACTGCTGATTGTCAAAACACACCAGAGACATGTTTAATTAGGTGTGAACAATAAAGTTAAGACATCGCCGCTCCATTGTACAAAAATCGCCGTAATCTTCGCTGCTCCAATGAATTCAGATCGCCGTTTTTAGATTTCAATTTGGTCTTAATTTTTTAAAGTATTTTTTGGCAAAATCATTGGGGCGGGTACCGCCTCTGCCGCCCCTGTTACAATGTCCTTGAAATATCAGTGACTAGTACATTATATCATGTAGGCTCTATTATTTGAAGGAAAAACGAAATTCAAGGAAAGGCCCCGTATGGCTTGATCACAGACCCTTTCCCCCTTCATCATCTACATTATTACCAGATCAGATAGTCCTGTATGTTACTCATTTAAAATATTCTGTTTTAATATACAAACACATAACTTTTTCGTCCGAACAAATAGCTAATTCGTCCGAACAAAAACCCTAGTTCGTCCGAACAAATCGTTATTTGGCCGAACAAATCCTAAATCATCTGAACAAATAACTTAGTTGTCCAAACAAATAGCTAATTCATCCGAACAAATAGCTAATTTGTCCGATCAAAAAGTTAATTTGTCCGAATCTTAATTCATCTGAACAAATCATATTTCGTCCGAACAAAAAGCTAATTTGTCCGAACAAATAGCTAATTCGTCCGAACAAATCCTAATTCATCCGAACAAATCCTAATTTGTCGGAACAAATCTTAATTCATCCGAACAAATCCTAATTTGTCGGAACAAATCTTAATTCATCCGAACAAATAACATTTTTGTCCGAACAAATAGCTATTTTGTCCGAACAAATCCTAATTTGTGCGAACAAATAACATTAATTTTTTTTTCATCTGGCCCTTCAACGCCGCCGTACTAAATAACAACATGATACTTTTAAAATATAGTAACATTCGCAACATTTATTTGCACTAGATGGACGTTCGTTGTGCAAAGGAAAAAACGATGTGGAACATTTTACTATGACCGAACTTCAGCCCATAATCAAAAAACCTGACAATGAAAACGAAACGACGCAAAAAGGTATGCTTTCACGATGTTCATATAAACAATTTAATTCAGATTTGTAGTTTTCTAAATTTAAAATATACATCCAGTTTATTCCACAAATTATGTAACACTAACACACACAAACATTTAGGGTTTCAACTTTGGAGTTATACATACGTCGGTCTTTTTTACTTTACAGATATATCAAGATGAAATCTTTGAATTATGGCAACAGGAAAACACTATGTTTATTCAAACGAAAGCAAGTAAAGCAGTCGAAAAAATAACGGAAACCACAAACGTAGTAATTGTAACAGGTAACTCGGGATCTGGAAAATCGGCGATCATTCAACATATTGCACTCAAATATAGAGAACGTGGATGGAATGTTAAACCGGTTAGTGAAGTGAATGAAATCATAAAAGACAAACCGTCTAAAAGCACAATGTTTGTATTTGATGACCCTATTGGCAAGGAGTCCTTTGATGAATTATTGCATAATTCGTGGATGAACAATGAGAGAAAACTAGAAGCTCGATTAAAGAAAGTTAATCTTCTTATCTCATGCAGGAAATGTGTTCTTAAGGATCCCAGAGTGAACGGGTTATTCAAACGTGTTTCAAATATTGTAGACATCGATGATGACAAATTAGAGCCAGGTAATGATGAAAAACAGAAAATCTTTAAACAATATATGCCTAATAAACAATTGACCGAAACAGACCTGCTGAAATAATGAAAATTAAAATGAACTTTCCGTTATTGTGCAACCTTTATTCCAGCAATAAAAAATACCAAGAAGACGGGTTGCGATTCTTTAGAAATCCTGTGGATGTTTTTAAAGAGGAATTACAAAGTTTCAGAAATGCAAATAATAAAGAAAAGTACTGTGCTTTGGTTCTTTTAATCATTTTCAACAATAATCTGTGTGTCGACGGTCTAGTCGAAAACGACATTTCTGCAAAAAAATTCAAACATGCACTTAAGCTGTGTGGGATAGACACTAATACACCGCCTTACACCATAGGCGACCATTTGAAATCTCTTGAAGGGTTTTTTGTCAAAAAGATCGGTGACACCTTTCACTTTTATCACAATTTTGTTATGGAAGTTACCACCTTTGTTTTTGGAACAGATTATCCTAAAGAATTGATAAACTATGCCGATATCGGTTTCCTCCGTAGAAGAGTAAAATTAGAAAATTGTACTGATAAAAATGATCCGTTGGCTTTAGAAAACTGTATTGATAAAAAGGATCCGTTGACTCTACATCTCAGTGAGAAATACATTCGTTGCCTTGGAAGTAGATTTTGGACAGATATCTTACATGGTCGTTTATTAGATGTTGTTCTTAACCCCTATTTAAGGAATAAAAGAATTGTTGAATCTTTGAAGAAATAAATGAAAAATCATCCTGAAAAGTTAACTGAAAAGAAAGTAATTAAAATTGAAAAACAACAGGGATCTTAAAATTTGTTTTTATCTGAAATTGAATTTGTGTGTTTAGAAAATGAAATTTCACCCTTATTTGCTCTGATTGTATTTCATCATACTTATTTATCCCTTTATTATCTGAAACAAATGGATGCAGAGCTTCTAGAGTTCTCTGTTTTGTGCAGTATGCTGTAACGGCTCAATGGATTTGTTTAATGAGTTTCCAAAACATCGTATGTTAGAATTTTTGATTGAAAAATGGAAATATCTCCATCCTATTCATATTGCATCAGTGTTTCATAACTATAAAATTTTGCATGAGTTGATTCGGTTAGAGGTCAATGTAAACTTACAGACATACGATGACGGATCGAGTCCTTTGGTTTTAGCAGCTGGAAATGATATTACGGAAAACGTAGAATATAAGGAAGATGATTTAAGTGAAAATATGCGCGAAAAAACCATAGAGGTATTACTGGAAAACAATGGAGACATTAATCTAGTCCGAAGAAAAGATGGTGCAAGTCCCCTCTATGTAGCATGTCAAAGAGGACATGTCGAAACTGCAAAACGTTTACCGGAAAAAGGGGCAGATATTACTTTAGGTCTGAAATTCGATGCAGGTCTTTATGGAGCAGGTGTAAATTTTTGCCAAAAAAATGAAGAAAGTCCTGAGTATGCAACTTGCAGAAACGGACATGATAGTACATTGAAGCTTTTACTTAAAAGCAGAGCAGACATTAATCTGATTACAAAAAATGGAGAAAGTCCTCTTTACGCAGCATGTGAATTTGGACATCATAGCACCGTGCAATTACTACTAAGCAAACTAGAGGTACTGTGAGCAAGCTCACAATTGATACCCCCCGCTAAGTAAAAATCATATCTGATGTATTTTTTCTATTAGAGAAAATATTGGATGAATCTATTTCACCGTCCATTTTCTATAAATAACAAATGCTCTATTTTTTAAAACTGTTGATGCTAATATGAGTACACAAACCAATTTCTTTTCTTTAAATTCCATTTTAGTTCAAGTTAACTGTTAATGCATGAGGACATTTGCATCCTTATGTTAACAAAAATGACTCGAATCAAACAAAATTTAGCATGTCAAGCAGCCACTTAATATAAACATTTTGAATTATTGGTATACTGAGCCCAATTTTTTTTTAAACAATGACCTTGAACTTCTTCAATTGACCTTGGCTGAAGGTCATGACACACCCTCAGGTTATAAGCATTCTTGATGTGAATTAAGAACTTCCAATATTTGTCTACTAGAAAGATATGGACTGGACACGAATTTTGCACTTTTCTGCAAGTGACTTTAACATTGCCAAAATGACCTTAAGTTAAGGTCAATACACACCCTTAGGTCATAAGCAATCTTAGTGTGAAATAAGAATTTCCAATATTTCTCCATTAAAAAAATATGGACCGGACACGAATTTTGATTTTTTTCTGCCAGTGACCTTGACTTTGCCCAAATGACCTTTGGTCAAGGTCATGACACACCCTTACGTCATAAGCAATCGTTGTGTGAAGTAAGAACTTCCAATGTTTCTCCATTTCAAAGATATGGACCGGACACGAATTTTGAACTTTTTCTACCAGTGACCTTGACCTTGCGCGAATGACCTTGGGTCAAGGTTATGATACACCCTTAGATCATAAGCAATATTTGTGTGAAGTAAGAACTTCCAATGTTTCTCCATTAAAAAGATATGGACCGGATACGAATTTTGAACTTTTTCTGCCAGTGACCTTGACCTTGCCCAAATGACCTTGGGTCAAGGTCATGACACACCCTTAGGTAATAAACAATATTTGTGTGAAGTAAGAACTTCCAATGTTTCTCCATAAGAAAGATATGGACCGGACACGAATTGAACAGACAGACGGACAGACGGACGGACGGACGGACGGACGGACGGACGGACGGACGGACGGACAAGGTGATTCCTATATATCCCCCCAAACTTCGTTTGCGGGGGGTATAAAAAGGAAAAGTAAAAGTAAATCATTGTAGGGAAGACGGAGAAAGTCCTCTTTATGTGGCTTGCAAATATGGGCATGATAGCACAGTTCAACTATTACTTAAAAGTGGAGCAGATATAAATCTTGGAACGGAATGCGGATTAAGTCCTATTGATGCGGTTCGTTCGAACGGCCATGTTCGCACTGAAAACATTTTACTTGGAACTGGAGGAGTAATTTTGTGTAGGCGATTCAATTTATTTGAAAATGACCGTTCCATTAGGACCACACAAAAAAACAAACAAAATGGGATATAAGTGATTGTTTTCACCTCAATTACCAATGAATATTTCCAACATTTTATTTTTACAATTTACATTATACTTAATGTTGTTACAAAAGAACTATGAAGAGCAAGTTGACGATTTTCATAATCATGCACAATTTGGAAGATGGAACAGTGATATTACACACAAAAATCACAAATGTTTTACCTGAGAACAACCAATATGAAACAATAATATGGCTCAAGATCCGTGGCCCTCGTTATAACTTTAGTAGTGATCTATACTCAGGATGTGTATATATTCCTTTAACCAATTCGTCATTCTATATATAGCCGTCGTCTTTGCGACCGTAATCTCCTTAATGGACAAGCCACTCATATAACTGCATATCTAGGCGTGGGAAAAGTCACGTTTATGGAAGACTTTAATGCAAAAACATCCAACAAGGATGAGGTTTTTTGCAAATGACAATCAACGACAATTTACTAAGCTTGATGTCTGATTATGAATTGTCATTATGTGAAATGGATTACATTCTACCTTTGCGCGTCAACCAGATAAAATAGCACATGACCATGGTTTCAAATTATTGTCTATGTCAAAATCAAGTGGTCTAATTTTAAATGACCGACACAAACATCCAATGTATAGAGATTTTTCTTTTATGGTGGCAAGATGGCTATGTGTTGTCGATTATTGTATATTTTTCCCTAATGTTTATAATTAAATAGATTAAATCATTGTATTGGTTTTACCTTTTTCTCCGATCATGCGGCCCTATATATTCAACTTAGATATTCTTCAATCGCTTCAGAAAAACAGACAACGCAGTTTGATCAACACAGATCTCGAAAAATAAAATGGAATTAAAGCTTTTTTGACAACGCTATGAGCATGCTTCTTATTACACGTCTGGAACATATCCATACTATCTCGGAAACTTTAGACAAAGAATACCAAGGCACCATCTACATAGCTATAGATAAATTCACTGTGAAACTCTTTGAAGCCTTTAATCCTTTTATCAATTTTCTTGAAAAAGAACAGACCAACGACCAATCATGGTATATCTGCTTACTTATTTATGATCTTTGTCTGAAGTAACGCTGCAATACAGATCTATAGGTCGCATTAGCAGGTACTAGTTTTACCAAGCTCTTCTATTAGATGGGTTTCACGTGGTGTACATACCTATATGTGGTTTTTTTTATACAGAATAAGATTATTTAACATACATAACCGTTTCTCTTGTGACTATCAACTAAAGGGATCCACATTGTGCTCTAATTGAATTATCATTAAGCACAATATTATGAGACACAGGTACATGTATACATAAGTATTACATGTACTTTCACTTTCTAAAAAGGGATACCTTCCTTTGCCAGCACACTGTATCATCATCTTTTAAGGTGGCTCTATACACCACTTTTTAATGACGCAGTACGCAAAAAAGTAAATCTGGCAGCATACAATTCCGGTACTGGCTGATTTAAACTGAGGCAAATTGTATGGGGACCGCTCTATTAAAACAATTGTTAAATGAATAGTCTTAGATTTAATTTGTTAAATGCAAAAATCATTACTTACAAGTAATGTGACACCTTCACGTTGTGTCGTATTATTTATCGTAAAAAACAATAAAATCAAGTATAATTTTTAAAATAGTTTCTTTCCGATTTTCGATATCTTACAGCGTAGCTCAGTGGGTTAGTGGGTTCACCACAAACATGTAGGTCATAACTTCGAATCCCGTTGAGAACAATAAAAAATTTAACCTTCCAAAATTTTCTAACACGTCTATTTTGGTTGTATACTGTGAAAGAAAATTCTATACCGGTGAACGTATTTTAATTATACATGTAATATACTTTATTCCACATTAATATTGACAGATGTTCCTAACCATCATAAGGGGATGGAAGGGTGGCTTTGAATTTATCTCAGGTTGTGATACATAAATCCTATTAGTTAATTTTATCCTTTATTTATTGTCTTAGTTTTGCATTAAAGCGAATAAATTCACTTATATAGGCCTAAAATGAAATATGTATGTATTTATCATTCCATCGTGATATTTTGGACATTTTCCTTCACTCAGAAATGAAAAGTCCCCAAGATGTTTGGGCCTTACCCGAGGAACTTTCATAACAAATAAAATTTAAAATATATTTGTGTTTATTTGCAATGTTTTTTATTCAAACAATTTATGTCACAGTTATTAAAATACAATTTCTTTTAACATCAAGCAGCTTTTTCAGATGATTTGTCAACAGAGTAAGAAAATATGAAAAACTATGATTTGGGGAAATACTAAAAAAAATAGCAATAATAAAATTTTTGAATGTTAAGAAGTATTATATTTATTTTTAGGTGTCCGAAGGAAATATCCATCATATAACAAAAAAGTCTCTTAATTTCTTAATAGTTAATTTTTAAAAATTATTTTACAGAACACGAAAAAACATTTGAAAATTCTTTAAAAATACCTATTGTATCCCTATCATATTTTTAATACTTGATAAGTATATGTTTTGTGGTCTTTTATTGAAAATTTGAATAAACTGTTGGTGTATAGAGCCACCTTAACTATCTAAGTAAGCATATCATCGTTACCTTTCCTATCATATGTGTACAGTTTCTATCATTTTAATTGCGAACGTTTATTTATTTGTCAGACTTGCACTATTGAGTTGACCCCAAATTGACCCTGTGACATTATATATTAAATTCGTGTATCACAAGTAAAAATACAAATATTTTTTCGCACAAAATCAAAAACAATAGTTTGCAAAGACCAAATATATTTGTATTACATGTAAGTAAGTATAGAGACTTATCATTTTTTGGGGTTATAATCGGAAGGGCTCTTTTTTCTTAATGTGTTCTGGCATCAACCGGTAAAATGTAGCCTACGGGACCCTATGGGATTGTTCTGACTCCATAAAACAGGAAAATACCAAATATATTGAAAACTGTTGAGATCCATATTTATCTCATACGTGTGGTGTATATTACCCGTGTGATAAACCTTTGCTATATCACACGGGTGATGCTATATCAAATACTTCCGGTCGGAACTACTTTTGACACAGCCCCTCGCTTCAACGCTTCAGTGACCTATTTTCGAAGATTTGCTAGTACTTTCAACATAACTAGGCCTATATCAACTACAAAGGGTGATATAAAATGGATTTTGTCAAAGACTTCAATCACTTACAAATATGAAGGAAAACACATAGGCGTCGGAACCCGGGCTATGGGGGGGGGGGGGGGGGGGGGGGGTAGCACCCCCCCCACCCAACTCTTTTTACAAAATTATACATAACTGTAACCAAAAAACCTTTTTTTCTTGTTTGTCAAGATTTTTGATAAGTTAAGCCCCATTCAAACTTTCAATTTGCTTTGTCTAGTTTATAAAACTGCAAATTACGTTAACTATCAATGAGTGCATCCTGACGACGCGATGGAAACAGCATACTGGTTGTGCATTGTGTTTATATACAATACCTTACCGAAATAATGTTTCATAAGACTTTGATTCCACCAACAGTAAGCATCCTTATTCTCTATTTTCAATCCCTAATCATTAGGCTGGTGTTTGTGTTATAAAACATCAACAACTGTTCCTTGTTCGAGTCAATTCAAACTAACGTGCATTCGCAACTTTGTGTATGTCAACAAACTTGATAATTCAAGTCTTCTAATCGGAATTTCCATTTAATCAAGTGAATAAACTCTAAGAAAAATATTTTAGAGGTAAAAAAATTATTTTTAGGTTTATTTCAGTGAAACTTCACATTAAAACAGTTAGATTTATCTCAGGTATGACGTACTAAATTGTATTGCGCAAGGTCACAATAGCCGCATTACACAACGTTGCATCATCTTTTTTATCTTTGAAAAAAAAAAGAAAAAAAGGGTCACATAAGGGACTGTCTCAAAAGCTTCATAATATAAATCAAATTGTATGAGATAAATAGAACATCTATAATTGTGTGATTTTATATTTGCTTTATCCAACTCGTTGAAATGGTTATATTCGCTCGGCAAGCCTCGCGAATATATACACATTTCAACTCGTTGGATAAAGCAAATATAAATTCACACAATATAGATATCCTCTATATATTCTTGTTTCTAATGTCATTATGATGCATCAAATGGTGTACGGTACATGACCCCCAGGAGTTTTCTATAAACTCATCCACCTCTGAAAAAAGAAAATGATGATATATTTTAAAAGAAATTGAGAGCCCCATCCCTAAACCATATTTGGTCTTGCTTTTTGCATGTGTCATTGCGCACCAAATAGTATATAGGTTATCTGCCCCCTTCGAGACACCCTGCTGTCCAGAAAAGTTAATTATAAAGTATTTTATTCAATTCAGATGTAGTGTTTGACCCATATAAATCCTAGCCAAATGATGACCCTGCTTTGTTACAGTTGCCTCAGATACATTCACCTTTTTGTTTTGTTTATCTTAAAAATTAAAAATCAATTTCCAAAATTTTAATGTGCATCTATAGAAAAATACCAATCAAGAAAAGATTTATCCACCATGTTCGTGGGTACAACGAAGAACGGTGCCCCGGTCTGGATAGGACAGGGACCATCAACAACAACAAAAAGATTAATGGCCTGGTTAGAACACTTTGGGAACTATAATTAATTATAGAGAGATGATCTGTGTCATTTTGACAGCTGTCACGTGTAACACCAACGGTTTTGTTAGTAATGTTAACATTTGTATCAATCAAATGAATCACTTGCATACGACAAAATATTTCTTTGGATTTTTAATACTCTTCACTTATTCATAAAACATCTTTGAATCATATTCCAAATATTTTAAGGACAATTTAATACGATTATTACTATTACACGATATATATTTTATGTAAAAAAAAAACGCAGTGAAAATGTGCTTGGGAGGTCCTAGGAACAGCCGCAGTGATCTCTTAAAAATAAACATTTGAGGCAATACACATTGATTGGAACTTAAACGTGAAGTTGAGATGGTTTTAAAACTTTTTACGGTTTGAAGTTGTATTTTCATGATCAGTGCGAGACAAATAGGTATTTCTGATCTGATAATTTACTGATGACGTTCGTGGTATATTGGAGAATAATGTCCGCGGCATCTCTTTGATCTCGGCAATAACTTTGGTAGAATGTGATATATTTTTGGGACAGTAAAACCTGTGTACCGGTGATATGCCATTTTTACTAAAATATTTACCATCATTCATAGTTGACCGACTATAAGTTTAATGTATGCAGAGTCAAAGTAAAGATAATGCACATAAGGTTAACATTTATGCAAACTACTCCTGCATTAAGGGTGATGTGCGGCCATTTTGTACATTTGAGGACCAAAAGGTAAACACCATTTCTTGAACTGGCTTGTTTCTGCACAAAACTGACCAAACCAGTCGTCAGAAGAAAAACCCCAATAAATATGAGATTCTACATGTTGTTTTGTAATCAAATTTTGCATACAAGAACAGAATAAAGCTTTTTTTACACACTTAGAACTACACAACTATAGACTTATCTTGAAAATTTAAAAAATCTGAAATTAAATGAAAAAAGGTCAACAGTGTCCACTCTACTAACATTTGTTGAGAAAAAAGTCGAAGCTTGCCTATTTTAGTTGTAATTTTGTCTCAAAATAGGGTACTCTATTTTTAAAATGGGTCTCAAAAACTGTCAGTCAGCACGAGCTATATTTGTCAGTCTATAAAGATACATTGAAGTTGAATTTTTATTTGAAAAAATATAAATTTTTTAAAAAAAACCAACTAATTTTTGGAACCTTATTCCAAAGAATTTTCTTTAATTTATACAAATAGAACTGACAAAATAACCACACTTGGGCCTGTTATAGAGATGTCTGTTAAATTCAACACAGATTGACATTAACTTTTTCTATGAAAACATAACGTCAATGTGCCTCCACAGAGACGAGAGGTCTAAGTAGTAACTGAATTTCTTCATGTTTTAAAATTAAATTCCATGTCAATTGACAGAAAAAAGAATACTCTATTTTGAGACACAGCTACAACATCAATGTGCAAAATTTAATTTTTCTCTCAACAAATGGCTGTAGAGTGGACACCGATGAAACCTTTTTATATGTTTTCAGATTTTTAAATCTTCAAGATTAGTGTTATAAGTAATTAAAAAGGGTAATTTGCACTTGTGTGTGCAATTTGCATGCAAAAAAATTATATAAAACCTTATATTTATTGCTTTTTATCTTTTTACACCAATTTTGGTCAGTGTTTTGGATAAATTAATCAGTTCAAAAAATGTTTACAGTTTTGGTTCAAATATGTACAAGATGGCAGTACATCCCCCTTAAGGTTTTCAGATGTTATGCATCAATTAATTTACAACTCATTTTCCAACTGGAAATGATTACAAAGTCCAATATGTGAGAGGGTTAAGGTAGCTTGGCACATAAATGTATTATCTGAAGGTTTACAGTATCCTTTTTGAAACATGATTTTACAAATAAGTAACAGATATTAGCTCTTGATTTTATTTATATAATTGAATTTTTTTGTTGTAGTATTTTTGATATATCAAAAAAATAAAAATAAAAGTAGTGTTTATTTCTTATTTAAGCATAAAACCATATTTGAAGACAAAAATATAATAAAAGACACATCAAATGATACCTCGGTATATTGGTGTATCGCCTTAACGACGGAAACATTTCTGTTTAAACCTTAATTAAGGGCGTAATTGTTTGCCGAAGTTGTGACTAATACAGATAAACGGTAGAATTTTACTTCCTTCAGCACATCTTCAAAATGGATCATCGTCCTGTAAGC
Source organism: Magallana gigas (assembly GCF_902806645.1). Classification (NCBI taxonomy): domain Eukaryota; kingdom Metazoa; phylum Mollusca; class Bivalvia; order Ostreida; family Ostreidae; genus Magallana; species Magallana gigas. The sequence continues at coordinate 57,207,370 of NC_047563.1, forward strand.
GTTGATCGTTGGACGACGATAATTGTTATCGTCCTCACAAATCCCTATTGTTCATTAGGTAAGTTTTCATGTTTTAACACGATGATGAAACTGTCAAAAATATATTAAGATAAAGTTTAACTATACGGTATTCGACAAATGGTAAGGTACAAATGTTTTTTTAGAGGATATTACAATAAATTATTATACATTTATATATAGTCGGGGCAAACAAAGGAAACATTTTTCAGTAACTTGTATACATTTATGTTCATGCTTCATGCTTTATATATAACCCTTAACGAAATTATATCAATGAAATGCAATTATTGTATCTAGTGAATAAATGAATTTTTCACTACAACTTAAAAAGTATAAAGTTACAGAGAAGTATATACAGATAACACCTGTTGAGACCGAAGAAAATACTGACACAATTAAGTATTGATAAGTTACAATATGTATGTTTTATCCAATACGTGTAAGTGGGATAAAATATGGTACATCAAAAGTACAAAATAACACGCTAAAAAGGAGAAGATTATTAGAAAAAACAACAACTATATATGGCGAAATCTCCGGTTCAGCCTCCTGTCCAAAAGAAAATAAGGGGAGTTTGGGGTGTTTCTCGTTAAAAAAAGAATTATAAGATAGTCTCTTTCACTTTCCTTTCTTTGTGTATCTTTTCAAGTGTTAATATCATCTTACATCTATTGCTTTGGGGTACATGTACCCAACGGGAAATTACCCCTAGGTGGTTATCAAAAGAGTAAAAAACCTTTTAAAAAGTAAATGTAAGCCAAAGAGCTTACCTCTTGGCCTCCTTATGAAGCCAAAAATCTCCAACCAAGGACGGTTAGCTCTCTCTCAGACGTTTTAAAAAGTTATAGATGTTGGCTATCTCTCTAAATATCTTTGAAATACTTAAGAACAAACAGGCTAAAAGGACTAAAAAGGCTTTCGTTATTCTTATTTCATTACAATATATCATGAGTTGTCGTTTTTAAATTCAACTAAACGATGTTTTTTTAAATAATATATATCCTTTTTTGGAAAATGATATTTAAAAATATACGACTAATATCAATTATGCTTTCAGTAACAACAGACATCATAATATCTAAATATTTGATTCTTAATTTAAAGCCATAATATGTCACCGACCCATAGTAACCCTTCCTCTCCAAATAACCACTGATCCATACAAACAGATATTTCAATACAATGAGAGTATTGAATTCGGTTGTGTTAAAGGATACAGTATCAGTGGGGACACAGTCAGATATTGTACACAGAATGGAACTTTGGAACTGAATTTTCCTACATGTTCAGGTACGTAATTTTCATAATACAGTTGTCTTATATCACGTCGTATCATTAACAATTTGACACCAACAGTCGTACAATCTCTTATGGGTGGAAATATAGATAAAATGAATGGAAAACCATGCCAGTTTCCTACTGTTTGTTAAGATGCATGGCGAGAAAAACGGTGCATATTTTAAAAGACTGACACCAGCCAATATAATAAATTTGAGGGAGTTATGCGTTAAGGTATGACATGTCATCTATAGCAATATTTTGACAGCTATTAGATATGTTTACTATAAAAATTAATGATATTTTATATTAAAGCTATAATATGCCAACCACCAAGTTTAAAGTATCCCCTCCAAATGACGACATACAAGCAGATATTTCGATACAACGAATCCATTGAATTCCACTGTGCTGCAAACTACCATATCCAAGGAGAGGCAGTCAGATATTGTACACAGAACGACAGTTTTCAACAAAATCTTCCTACGTGCTCTGGTGTGTAAATTTTGAAAGTTTTGAACCTATACCCTTGCAACGATGGGTTCTTTTCCCTTGCTTTTGTTAATCCGTTTGTTTGTTCCTTTGGGTTTTTTGGAGAGAATGGGGGATGGGGTGGGGGTTAAGCAGTATGTTTTTCAAATTATTATATCATTCAAAATAATACAATTCGAACTTTATGTATGAAATACAGATTTTAAATAATTGTTATTTATGCTATGATTTTTAATCAAATACACATTTACAGATTTGGCCAAAGCACACTTTCTTTTGAATTAGATTTTAAAAGGAGTTAGATTACTTTATTTTGATAAAACATTACAATTTTATTCGTCATTTTTTCTTTTCTGACGAAAATCTCATTTGCTTTACATAACATAACATCACAAACGTATATATACGTGTATCATCAAGTGATGTGATGAAGATATTACTAGATATAGTCAAATTAGGAAAAAAGTAAAAAAACAAAAAACAAAACAAACAAAACCCTAACATATATTGTCGGCAACTGATTTGTGTATACAAACATATTGCATAGACTATATATGAATAAAAGCCATACATTAATGTACCCTTATATAAGCGTTATAGATTATAAAACTGTTAAAAGTTTCAGTGTATTTGTAAATTAATATACGCGTACAGGTATTGTTTGCTTTAAGAGTTTGCGGACTTATTTTGATCAAACTTTTTATTTCGTTTCGATTTTTTAAATAAAGGAACATTCACTTAGTATTGTATAAAGCGACAGGACAAATTCTATGCTATATCGGTATGCTACACTAGTCGTTATTTAACCGTAATAAGGAACGACGTTCTGATAAAATACATACAATTAATTTTAGTACTTAAATTATTTGTACGATTGATGTAAACACCATTCCAATTTTGTTATATTTGAACCACAGGAACCGGTATAATACATATACATATTATATAATAGCTGGAGTATATTTATATAAAATGTTCTTTGATTGTTTCATAGTCTGGTTCATCTAAAACAAACATATTATACAACACCAAACACAAATTTGCATAAAAAATGTGAATCGCCCTTTTGAAAAAAAAGATCAATAGGTTCTATTCTGAACCATCGATTATTTGAACCCCAGTAATGTTCTACACATGCATCGAACAATGTATAGTTATTCATGTGCCTATAAACAGCCATTATCTTTTACTGGTGATTTTCTCAGTAAATAAATTTAAATGTGCTGATTTTGACCAGCTCTGATAACTACTCTGCTATGAGTAAATACTTTGATTCATTTTTCTAAAAAAAATATTTTTAAAAGTTATCACGTGCCAGAGGCCGTGTTTATCGGAAGCACTCCAGTCGACCACAGACCCACACCAACAGACTTACTCCTACAATGAATCCATTGTATTTAACTGTTCACCCGGATACACTCTTCATGGACCGTCAATAAAATACTGCCTTCAGAATGGAGACTTCAATAAAAGATTACCTCACTGTACAGGTACAACTGTATTAGGGATCATAAACAAATAAAGTAGACAAAAACAGTAAACAATTATGATTTAAATTCCTAAAAATAATTTATAAATTTTTAAAACGAATTCTATTTGAAGCTATAAGCGGTTTTGAACTTAATTATATTGTTATGACACCGATATGCTTTCCTTTCTTTAACAAAGTGTTCAAAAATTCATAGCAATCTTTTTGAAGACGTTGATATTAAAACAAAGAAATTTCCTGAATATTTCTTTACAATTTCGAGAAAAATTATTGAATGTCGTTACCTTGGTCAGTAGGCGAAATTGAGAATGATCTATCTTTTAACTGGCGTATTTATGCATGTCCATACTTTGTTGTGTTGTTTAATATTTTCATTCTCTTCTTTAGTCAATCAAGCTCAAGACACTGAACGAGGCCTGCTATACTGTACCAGAAGAAACCTCAGACAACAGAGATCAACAATATACGGAACTGAAGTGAAACCAGATGAATGGACAAAAAACGGACGACTAAACGAAGTGCCAGGGATCCCTCAATCTACCCAACGTACAAAAGGGCCATCTGAGTAGCTATTTATATGAGAATTTTGAATAAATAAGAAATTTGTGAAGTAATTATATTAGATACGCAAGTCAATCAATTTCGAGCATCTTTCTTTAAAATTATTTTTGTCCAACGCTTAATAAGGCATGGCTTATTACAAATATCTAATCCCTAAATAAGCCAACAGATCAAATATTGGAACCAAGTGGACGAACTACTTTTTTTTATTCAACGCACCACGACCTTTTCATACGGTTAGTCATCCCAGCGGGCATTTCAACGTTAAAACAAACAAATGAAAATGTAACGTTGTGTCAACGTCAAAATTCAACGTTGATTCAACGTAGGAAAAGTGTTGAAATCTGATTGAAAATATGTCTACTAGATATGACGTCCAAAAAAATTAAGTGATTTTTTTTTTGTTAATTTTTTTCTTATAAACATATTTTTTAATTATGTTGTGCTCCTTAATGTGTTTTGACACTTTATTAAAAGAAGATGTGATCCAAATGTAAAAAGTCGCTCTTCATTTAAATCCTAGTAATATACGAGTACATCCCTCGCTAAACTGCTTTTGTATAAAGTCCTTGTTAAAACGTTGAACTTGCATTTCATAATGATCTCCATAAGGCTGTGGGAAAATAAACCACGCCTACATTCCGCCAAATGGTAGCCATGCTTGTTTTCCATGATATGGAAAAAAGAGTTCAACACAAACACGTAGAATCCACAATACATTTGTAATCAGTTCATCATTTGCACTCTGCAGACTGTTCTAAAAATTACTTCCAAAATATTCCAATCTAAAATATCAGATAGTCACAATAGTTCAAAGGCTAAAATCCCCGCATTTTAATGTACATAAAATCCGTGTATGACTGCACGAGGTGTACCTATGAACTGAATTTCTTTGTTCACCAATATCGTCTTTAGCTGTCAAGCTGACATAGAGCAGCCTGATAAATTGCATAACTCCCAAGATCAGCAGTGCTTGCAGTAGTGCTGGGTCTGTGCATCCCCTTATCACTGACCTAGTTAAAATGCAATTAGCAACTTGCTGTACGCACAGCTCAATCTCTATTTTCTTGTATCAAAACAATCTTTTGTTTTAAAATGCAATGGAAAAACATTATTTAACATTTTATTTAAAAAAAAATTGATATTAAAATTGGAAAAAAAAATATAATAATTTAATTGGAAATCAAATAAGATGAAAATATATTCAAATTAACATTAATATTTGTAAAACACATCATTTCATGCTTCCACAATTGACAAAATATAAGTAAAAGCTAAATTTTAAAAAAATAAAAAGGAAGTTAGATACTGGCACTGTATCAGTTATCGGCTAAAATTTAACGTTTTCTTTTCGTAATTCTGGCCAGCGCTGCCGATTTTAAAGGAAGTTGGGAAGTATGTGTGTTTTACAAGCTGATAAGAATTTTGCGCATTAAATACGGGAATATTACAAGATCTACCGGTAAATATTTTTTTTAATTAGCTTTAAGGTGGATCTCTGCACAAAATAAGAGTAGGAGATTTTTGCTGCCTGCATTAGTTACAAATACTAGGTACAGTATTCAACAATAATAGACACCAAAGTACAATACTCTATATACTAATCGATCAATTCATTGTAATGTATTCTTAAGCATTGTTTTTCAAGGGAAAGTATTCATAAATACTTTGAAAATAGTCAGATGTAAATGATACTAACAATTTAGATAATTTTCGTAGTCGCATGTGCCCCTACGCCAGAGTTCAATATAGTCTCGTTTAAACAGACGCTCGACTGTCTCTTTGATTCTCCGACAGGCAGAGAGTCTTTCTTCCTTGAATGCGTGAACGCAGTATTGTGGGAAGGCCTTTTAACTAGCGTCTCGGATATTTTTTTAAGATTTACAGCCGACACCACACACCTCACAGCCTTATTAGCATAATCGGAACCTTTCTGGTTTTTATATTCACGAAAGAATGAAAAAACCCGAGAAAGTCAAAACTTCGTATATCTCGGGATTTTAACGAGACCAGTCTCATACTCGTGAAAATCGAGAGAGGAGTTTAAATAGAAAAAGTAAGTAAAAGTTTTTGTTTCTTATATTGGCAAGCTTTTAAATTATTTAAAGTTGCAGAACAGTTGTTTATTAATGTGAAGTCGAAGTTTGGGGTGATTAGCCTTATCTCTTTAAATTTTGTTCAGCATGAAACAGTCTGAACAGCAATCCTCGATTTTGTCAACAATCTAAAACGTGCTAAGGAGTAGTCATTCGTCGGTAAGAGCATACTTACTTACATTGTTAAACTACTCAAAAACTCTTTTAAAAGCCTACAATGCATTAAGTCTAGTACAAGTGTTACAAAAATGTCGCTAATTAATGGTCGTTGTGAAATGTGACTTGAAAGACATGTTTTAGTATGAAATGTGTATGCAGGTGTATTATAGTCAGTTTTTACACATATTGTTACGTAGCATACGTTAAAAAAATATTGTATGTTTTTCCTAGAATATTGAGTTTGTGTCAATCATGCTTTCAGTCATTTCCATACAGAATTTGCTCGACACGTACATGTACAATGTACACTGTACATGTGGTTTTGATATCTGTATCTCATTCATACTGTTAACTTTATGTCTTATTTATCTATTAACGATGAGAGTGTTTATGAATCAAGGGTCTGCATTTGTTATGTAAATATAACATTATACGATTGAGAGTATGAGAGAGGGATAGACTCAGGGAGAGAGAGAGAGAGAGAGAGAGAGAGAGAGAGAGAGAGAGAGAGAGAATGTGTGTGTGTAATTACAGTGTACCGTACATGTAATTGTTATTGATTGCCTTGCTTCCATGAACCATATATATATATATTTCAATAATGCCACATTGCACTAGAAATATTGCTGACAAAGATGTTAAGAGAGATCATGGAGAGAGAGAGAGAGAGAGAGAGAGAGAGAGAGAGAGAGAGAGAGAGAGAGTATGAAAAACCATAACAAATTTTACAGTTATATGTCATTTCCCACTTAATGAGTTGTTATAGCTGTTATCATGGTAATGTTTTGACCATGTCTCAGATACTGCATGTGCCCATAAAAAAGTGTAATCTAGGATACACCCTTTTGTTTTGATAATGACAACATCTAGCTTTGTAATGATAGCTAGTGTATCTTTTTTCTTCTAATCTACAGATTTACCTGCGGCTTCCAGATGATCTGAAGATCAGGAATATAGAAAATATTGTCAATTTGATATTGCTAATGACCCAGTCAAGTCTGCTGAAGCCCAGAAGGTACTTCTTTGTCATGTGATAAACTTACAACTTGTTTTCCATAAGTAGATATATTTGGTTTAAGCTGATTGAAAGCCAAGCAAGGTCATCTAAATAGCTACAATGTCTTGTGTAAAAGGGAAAGGTTTATATGGGCATCTTGTTGCAAATCTGCTTGATTATTAGCTTCAGATCTGTAGCTCTCTGGTTGAAAAAATTCGGATAGACTATACGAATTTTTTCAACCACAGAGCTACAAATCTGCAGCTACTTGATTATCTGTATTTTAAGGGGTGGGAACCTCTGAAAGGAATACCAGGAGTTTGAAAATATTATAAATTTTAAGAGATGTGTTTTACACTCTCTGAGAAAATGGGATTCGCAGAAATCCCATGAATTTCTTACGCTGGAAATATGTTTTTCAGATTAGTTTTTGTTATTGACGCAATCATATTTTGGTGTACATAGAATGTTGATAGTTGAAACTCATAACGACAATCTTTCTGTCCACTGGATATCTAAATATCTTTGAAGTTACACCATTGAAGTTACACATTCATTACATTTATAATGTGTGTGCAGAATTGATTGAGCCAGGTTTCCTTATGTTTCCTGATGTTGTCATATAAGTTATACATTGTACTGCTTTAAAAAAGTATATATCACTTGTGACTTACTGGTATATTAGTACATATTTCATTTGTAAAATCATTTGACAAATTTAAAGTGTTTTGTAGTACTGAAATGTTTTTATGGCTTTTAAAATTACTGAAAGTACATGCACATGATGCAACTATCTTTTGACGCTGTATATATAACAAAAAGAAACTGTCAGCTGGGTTTAAAATTAGTGGCAAAATGATGTAATACATGTACATGTATGTACAATATTAGAAAAGATTACATTGTTACTCATTGCACATTCCATAAATAACTTCATTGAATATATACATGTAAGTATTTGATGAGTGCACAGTGTTTGCAAAAATTACATGTAATTCTCTTAACACTTTATGTTTATTCTATTTTAGTTTCCAGACCATGACATTAATGAATATTCCTTGAATGGAATGCATGAGGATTAGAATGGAACCTTATTCTGCCTTTTTTACCAACTCACACCATCTTTTCAAGATTTATGGAGCCAACCACAGAAGAATTTGTTCTATACACATCATTCATAACATTCTTATCTATGTTGCACAACTTTAAATGTTACTGGATGAATTGTGTTCACATAATGAATACCAGCAAACTTTTTATCGAGTGCACTTAATTCGTATTGTTCCTACCCATCCATCTAACATATGTTTTTATATTACATATTCATATACATGTTACATAACATTTTTGGAAACAGCTATTTTTTTTGAATTGGAATTTAGCCTTACTATTTTATACAAGTTTTTTTTTAAGGGACTTGGACACGATTTTAGATCAAAATTTTGTTTTCAATTTCTTTATGCATAAAATGATTTACTTGCACATTTTGAATAATTGACCATAATTTGAATGTTAGAAGTCAAGTTATAAGATAGATACAGGGGTAAGAATTTATTGTTATGTAAACAAAGCTCGAGTCTTAAGTTTGTTTACAAATAATATAAAGTATGAAATTACCATACTGATTCGATGTGATCATAAATGATATTAATGATATTATTAATAGAAAAAGGCAACATTTGAATGAAACTTACACCAATAAAACACATATGTAAATAATAACAAGACTCGCGCGTTGTTTACAAAACAAAGAATATTTAATTCTTTATCTTTCTTTTAACTCAGTATTTGACTTTCAAAATTAGTATTATGTTTTTTTTTAGAATGATATATGCAATTTCATTAATTTATTTTTCATTTTAAGAAAATTCATTTTAAAAAAGATCTCTTACAACCTGTGTATTTTTTTTTCAGTTTACATAACACAGTGTATTAATTGAATGTAGTTGTGTAGATTTATACATGTACCTACAAGCAATATACATTTAATATTCACCAGGTACATGTACCAGCCTACTATATTTGATAAATAAATGTACTTCTTTCATGCCTTTTTCATGCATTTTACTCATTGTTATATGTATTATTTATAATTAAAATACTTTGAAAACTTTTTTCAATTTATTTATTTTAATAAGATTAAGAAACGGACTATAGTTAATGCACGTTTTCAAGAGTTGTCTCTCTTGGGGACAATAATGAATGCTCCCCAGGGTTCATGACCCTGAATATTGAGTAGGCTGTGAGGTGTGCACCAGTTGTGTGCGTCTTTAAATCCGTAGCTCACTAAATTGAGTTTGTGTCAATCCTAGGTGATTGTTTAATGTTATTGTGAGCTCAGTGAACTATACTACCATGGGACACCAAAGACAGTGGAGTATTGCTTTGTTTGGAACATTTCTTGCCTCTATAGTACGACTTTACGAATGTGTAGGTATCAAATTTAACTATTTCACATTAAATGTGTGCTTGTAAAACAAAAGCTCAGTCAAATGTATATGTGTATTCAAAATTATAATATTTTACAAGTGTTAAGTACTTAAAAGTGTTTTGTTGTTGAAAATTAGCGTTTTTCAATTCTAAACTAGAACTAAAGGCCGAGAGTGATCTAGAAAATTTTACACCCCTACAGCAATTAAGCCGATTTGGCAAGAGGGGCAGGAGTATAAATTTAGAACTTGTTATCAGCTACACGTTCTCCTTTGTAGCAGACGAAACTGAAAAGATTTCACTGCAGTGATTGTTTAATACACTCTACAATTATTCATATTATTGTAAAGAAAAAAACAGACTGTTTTTGAATATACAGTTCTAATGTATGGAACTCTGGGTACAGATGTACAGTCAAGTTTCTTTCAATGTAGAACAGCCATTTGTCTCTTCCATATCCCCTCTCTATATTATATGTATAAACCGAAGCCAAAAGGAAGTGTAAAATAATGGTTTTAGTTTTGATTGCTTAAAACATTCTCATATCAAAATATTATAAGGTGTGTTACAAAATCAAATTTAGTTCACAATTTTACTTCATTGAGGTCAACATTACTATCAATCACCCCTATGTCGGTTTTAGCTGCACAGGGTTTATAGGGAGTCCCTCCCGCCAAATGTCAATAAATTAGACACCAAGTCTGGGAACTTGTGAAAGAGGTTCCGTAGAGGTTTATGTTATTTACCATGATCATGATTATTTTCTCTGAATTTTTATACTTGCATAGAAATGTTTTCTTTATCCAATTTATTTATTATATTTTTCAATAAAACACGATATAACTGTTTAATTTTATGATTGTTGTACAAAAATTGTGTATACATGTATAAGGAGTTTCCTTTTGAATTGCCTCTGCCCCAATAAAGTTCCCTCCAAAATGAAATTATGGCGGAAAAACACCGAAAGGAGTAATTAGGCTCACTGAGGATATTAGGCAATTACAAAGTGTTCAAAATTTTGATTGGAATATAGAAGAAATTCTGATGAACCTACAAAAGTGATGATGCGCAAGAAAGGTTTTGAGAAATATTCATTCCAAGACATGTCAGCTCTGGAATGTTGAGGGATGTCTCCATTGTTTACACAGACACTACATTGCAAGTCTGAACGATGATGTGCCACAGAGGGTTTTCCAATACCAGTATAAATCTTTAAAATATTTTTACACCCAATTTCAAGACTGAGTGACTAGCATTTGCAATGATGGGCTGGCCCGCTATTTATACCAAGAGTGTGACCTGCTACATGTGATTCAAATTAATGTGCCGTGCATAGATTAGCTATTACTGGAAGTAATCCCAGTGTTTTTGAAAATGATTCTATTTTAAATTATGTGTTTTATATGCAGTTAATAGTCTGTCTGTGGATATCAACAAAGGCAGGCGGCTTTTATAGTTGAGAAAGAAACTTGATGCTTTAGGAATAAAACGGCAAGGAAAACTATAATTGCAGCATGTGTATGTTCCTCATGTTCTCTTTATTTATGATGAGCAGAGTGATCCCATAGTAATAAACCAATAAAACGGATTATCTTGTGTTACATGTATTTTGATTTAAGGTAAGACATGCTGTTAGCCATTTATATGCGTCTATAGCAATGAGCATATCCGGTAGAAATGTAAACAAAATACCGGTTCTCTCATCTGTCAATCATTTTAAGGAAATTTGAATTTCTTGATCACTTCATAATTTTAAATGGGAATTTCTGAAGGAATATAGCATCAATTATTTTTTTTTTCTACTAAAAGATGCCTTTCAGTGGACTTTGGCTCTGTAGCAAAATTTATTTATTGCTTTTTGTTGATTAAAGTTTAAATTCAAAAATGTCTTCTCTGAAGTGAAAGGTGGCACGAAAATTGAAATTTCCTCCATTTTCGTGATTGGCTGCTATTTACACCCAAGGTCATGTCTTTAACGCTCTCGTGTGACATCCTATAAAATGGACGATGACTGATGTTTTTGTCTCGTGATAAATTTTGAAACGAAAGTATTTTTTCATTTTCCTTTATCATGCAAATGATTTTGCAGAACAGTGCTCAATATCATAGTATTTATTATAACAATTATGAATTAAGAACAAAGTTTAGAAAAAGGTCATTTCATAGATTGTTTTTATTTTTGGTTGTAGGAAAATTATCTGTGACCCCTCCCCCTCCCCATTCGTATGTTTGTAATAGCAAATGTTATCAAAAAGTAAATATGAACGGCCATTGCTTATGTCGCTTTAGAAACTTAAGTAGGCTAGAACTTCATTTTCTTTTGCTCAAGTTAAAATTATTCAAGTCCTTCATCCCAAAGGATTCTTAATAACAATGATAAATTCAGAACAATATTTAAAATAAATACTGATATAAAAGATTATTTTTATTTCTAACAGCCAAAAAAATTCCGCATTTCATATTTAGTTTTAAAATAATAATTCATTATAATGAAAATGTTTATTTCAGTGTGATAGAATGTATCTAGGTCTCATTGATGTATATGTGTCCCTCAGTGAGACAATGTGCATGTTAGGTTCTAAAGCCCGCCAAAAACCGTTCAAGTAGGGATGTACTAAAAATATACGTTCTTTATAATGCCGATGATGTACATGTATGTGCATTTAGTATACATTTAAAAATACAACATTTCATACGCTTTCAAGTAATGAGGCAATTTATTATATTTTTTGTTATGTAGAATCGCCATTTTTGCGTGGACCCTGAGGTCCACGCAGAAAATATATAAGCGAGGTAAAACCGCAATCGCAACTTCTCGGGCCTTTCCGGCAAGCTAGGAAAAACACCTCGAATGTATTACCTAGGCGTCCATGACAACCCCCCTTTTTGTAAAACTTGATATAAATAGAACACATTTTACGATCTGTTGAGATGTGAGCTATACTTCATTAAAGTAAACGATATACACTAAAATATAACACAGAAGCGACATACAAGACTGTCTAGCCGATACTTATTTTACTGGGAAGCGACTCCATTTTGTATAAAATTCTAACATCCAGTGATGTTAATACATTCGAGGTGTTTTTCCGAGCTTGCCGGAAAGGCCCGAGAAGTTGCGATTGGGTAAAACCGGATGCTGTGGGGAAAATTAAGCCTGCGCATGAGCTTGCCTGGTTCCTGTGCGTAATGGGTAGCTCAGGGAACCAGGCCAGCACACGTTTATCTGAATTGGGATCGGGATTCCGTGTCAAATGCACATGCACACATAAGTTCAAAGGCGCTGTAATTGTAAAGTTGTCGGTAAACAGTACAGGAACAAAGTATTCTTTTTAAAGAAATGATTGGCATGATATATGAACTATCAGTATATTGAAATAAGTTAATGTTATGTCGAAACTACAGCATGCATCAAAAAGCATAATTTGCAATGTTTTGTTGTTTTCCGAATACACATGTAACTTAACTTTTATGGTAGGCGAGGCAAAAACTTCCCGATTGAATAATTATGTCACTGTATAAAAGTTTAAATCTCAAGAAAAATGCATCAAAATATGAATTTTTTAATTTACAGAAGTCTGTTACTGCATAGTTAACAAGGTAGTGCGAATCGTAATGTGTGCGCAAATAGTAGAATTCACCGAATGCCTGGCTGATACTAAACATGCAAACTTCATTCATAGATAGATCATAATTATTTTAGAAGTATGAATCCTTTAAATTCTGAGATAAAAAGTCAGAGCTATGCATACATGTATACGTAATACGACGTACAAATTTAGTGGTTAAAAGCAGAGGGCTAGAGTCGGTGGAATCTCTGATAATCTTAAGGCTTTCACGTTTTCGTTGGAAACACATGCAAATGGTCCACGTATTGTAGTCCTTTTTTTAAAGGACAGCAACTTGTTTTTCCATCAAATACCTCCGACATATAAGCATTTTTTTTTACTTCCAGGAAAAGCTAGATGGTTATAAGTTTCCGGTTTTTTCAACACAATATTGTCCCTTCAATCAAATAGAATGGAGCGAAATGTCATCTGCTTTAAACTGCAGCAAGCGTATAATGGATACATGTGTTTACCCAACCAACAACTAACAAAGTTGTTAGAACTCTGCTACACAGAGCGACTAATCAGGATTCAAGACGGTATATACACATATTTTTTTCAATTTTTCATGCTTGAAATTTACATGTACAACATACATAAGCATATTTACCAAACTTTATTATGGAGGATGATTGGTTAACAAATTAGCCTTGAGGTCTACATTTTGTAGTTATGAATTTGTATTCTGTAAACTTTAATTTAATATAGAAATTTTTTTATACATTTTACCTTTGAATTTAAATTTCTTTCTTCTATATGTTTATGCAGAGCTTTTCTTCCCAAGGTGATTAAAATAGTGTGAAAGTGGCCACTACCACCCCCTCTTAACACAATATCTGTAAACACTTCTATTTCAATCATTTGTAAGTAAATAGATTAAAAATCATAATTTTGATCTGTTTTCAGGCGTGTGTTTATATTTGGTCAAACGTGTATCTAAAGTGAATGGATACAACTGCAGTCACTTTATGTATGGATGCCACACATCCTCTTATCTCAGCAATAGAATCTTTGAACGTAAGTATCTGCTCATAACCTTACTTCAACAGTAGCCACATGAAACCTTTCACAAGGTATGCTTTGAAATTGCGAAAATCTTGTTTCGAGATAAACCAGACTAAGAAAAAGAAGGAATAATCTGTTTGTTATATAAACCGTTATCTATGGAATCCGGATAGGGCCACGTAGTTCACTATCGCATTATCGCACCATCGCCTTTTGAGTAGATAGTGAGATGGTGCGATAGTGCAATGACGATGATGCGATAGTGCGATGACGATGGTGCGATAGCGCGATGACGATGATGCGATGGCGCGACAATGCGATGACGATGGTGCAATGGCACGATAAAGCGATAGCGCGATAATGCGATGATACGATAGCGATAACGCGATGGTGCGATAGCGATGACACGATGGTGCGATAGCGATGATGCGATGCTCTATCGCGTTATTATTAGTTCTTTATCGCGTCATCGTCATCGTATTATCGTAGCATCGCTCTATATCGACTTTCCATAGAGAGAATTACATTCCCAGCAGCCATTGCACAACATGGCGTTTGATGACAACGAGATGCTAGTAAATATTATCAATGGGTAGGACTTAAGATGAAATAAATTTATTACGGACGAAGTAACATGCAGATGTTTGTATTTGTTGATGTATAAATATAAATCCTGCAAATATATCATCAGAAAAATGACTATTAAGTAATTAACTTATACACGATTCCCATCTAAATCTAAATAAAAGTATAATACTTTTGCAATATTATAATTCATGTTATATTCACAAGTCATTAAATATTTCAGGGGATGTAACTCTTACAATTACAATGAATATAGAGTACGCACTTTTCCCTTGATATTCATACCAAAAAGTACTGGTTAAAAATATTAAAGACACACTCTTTATCAATTTATCAAATCTAACAGCTCACTAGTATACTGAAATTAAATCTTATTTCGCTCAATATATAAAGCATATGTGTTTGTTAATTAATTTGAATGAGAATTATCACCCCCCCCCCTTTGAATCCATGCCTTAATCATGTTGTTTTCATTAATTGCATTGTTTTCTTTATTTAATTACCTATGATTTAAATATTTATATCGTTAGGAAAAGGGTAAAGGTAATTTGTAATACCTAATTATTATTAGAGAGTCAAGTTTATCAACCCCTCATATAAAATTTGTTCATATATTCACTGCCTGCCGCGTTTTCTCCTTTCAATGGCTCATGTCGATGGCGCGATGACACGATGACGATGACACGATGACGATGACACGATAAAGAACTAACGATGACGCGATAGAGCATCGCATCATCTCTATCGCTCCATCGCGTTATCGCTATCGTAACATCGCGTCATTGCTCTATCGCTTTATCGTGCAATCGCACCATCGTCATCGCATTGTCGCACCATCACATCATCGTCATCGCACTATCGCATCATCGTCATCGCACTATCGCACCATCGCTCTATCTACTCAAACGGCGATGGTGCGATGATGCGATAGTGAACTGCATGGCCCTATTCGGATTCAATAGTTATCGGCCTTTACTTTTCGAACCTTTGAAATAAGCTGATTTTAGGCAAAAATTGGAATGCATTTTTCCTTGACTTTTATTGAATATAAGTTAAATTTGCCAATATGTGTTGATAGAAATATTTAAAAATTGTAAAATTATATTTTTCGTAATAAAATGAAGATATCCTAATGCACAAACTTTCTGGAAATTTTGTTTGCACTGAAAATAAGGTAGCTAAAGTGACAGTACTTTAAAACAACGGAGTTAGGAAAAATGTTCATTTTCTTCTTAAAAACCTTCCGCCACAAAATATTGTCCCATACTAAACTCTGTAAATATGTAGATTTTCCTTTACTATTTTATTTAAGATAGTTCAATTGTCATTATAAAATTTGAATTTATGAGTAGAATCAATATATGATGCATAATTTCAAGAATAGAGGTGACCCAATATGGCTACCCCAAAACAGAGGAAAAAACCTCTTTAAACGCGAGGAATTAATATCTGCAAAAAATCGCGAGAAGAATTCTCACGGATTTTAAAATCTCACTTTTATTTTTCAAACATATGTAAACTAAATGAAACTATGTTATTAAATAGGGGTTTGCGATTTTATATTCTCGCGATTTTATGCAAACCGGTTGAATCGCAGAATTAAGTACTCGCGTAAAATAAGGAATCTACAGTATTTAAATGGAGAAGCAAACTACATGTACAAATAGGAAAATGAGTGTAATACTTGACACCATGCTTTTTTCCACTTGGGAAGATCGGGTGGTCAAATTTCTAATTACTGAATTTCATTCAGTAAGACCGCGAGTTACAAGACCACCTCTGCTTCTTAGATACCAAATGAATATGCATTTTTACTCATCCAAAATTCGGACCCCCGTGATCGACAGTGGTTGTATGTGAAAAGGGTATGATGGTCGTCCTTAACAAGTAAAATCCGGTTAGTAATGCTTCCTCCTACATCAATTCCCCCCTCGCGCTTACATAAATACCAACGTATATTCGAATTTTTTCCACATCCCGTCTGCCAAGAATTCAGTTTAGAATATAATTTAACTTAGCAAGACTATATTCTATTCAATTTCAAACTCAAGTTTCAATACGACCTGCGCAAACGGGAAGACTACTCTATGATTTTGTTTTATATATTAAAGCTGACATGAATTCATAAATGCATTCGGTCGCCATGTTAGTTTCGATCGCTCCTCTACTGCCACTGGGGTATATATACCGGTTGAGAAAGTTACGGTCGGTTGCTTTCCGATCGAGGCATTCAGGTGACACGGACTTCTAAATGCATGAACTACATATTGTAGTAAAATGTAGTAATAAAGATTATAGAAAACAACAATCAATAAAATACAAAATATATTTATTCTTTAAAAGGATTTCCGAGGTATCTGTATTATTTTGCACAGTGTTGCATTACTTCGCATGCATATTCGAACACGTGTGTTGTTCATACAGAATGCGTAGCGTCTGCATCTTCTTGAAAAACCCGGCGGTACTACATCCAACACAGTAGCTAAATGATAGTAAATCGAAGAAAGTAACAACGTAACATCGTTTCTATCCGTTCCTACAAAAACGCACCGTTTCTAAAAATCCATGCGATAATTGACATTGCTCGATCTGCCACGGTGTCTGGTTTGCGCATGTGCGATGTTATCATATACACAGGAAAACGATCTACAATTATCAGCGAATTTTTGAAGCATCTGTGCCTGGATTTCTGTCTGTCTTGTTTCGCCGTTTATTGGATATATCTTGCCAGTGCAGTGGTTGTCATATTTTTCTTCAAAACGCGTTTCTCCATGTCTTTTAGTCCAATGTAACGTGTTCGGGTGTACGAAATTCCTGAATGCGGTGAAGCATGAATAGTGCTTTCGGCCTTATATAGGGGATGTGTAGCGATGAGCAGAACAATAGAAATCGACAACTAATATGGCGGTAGTTGGAGATAAAAGGGAAATAATGCGTATTTATGAATTCATGTCAGCTTTAAACGAATGAACTTTCTGGCAAAGTCTGGCACTATTTAACTCGCTCGCTAATGGTATATCACATGTATATATAGCATTTATACTCTTGCTGATCAGTAGTACTTTTATAACATGTGTCGATCGATCGATCAATCGATAGATATCGTAGGGTTTTTTTTTTAATATTTCCTAAAAGATCACATATTCGTCTTTAAAATGATAATTTCTTAATATGTATTCTTTTCTTAAACAGACCCAGCGTGCGCATCAATTGGAGATGGATGTTTTCTTGCCGAACCATCTTGTAAAAGGTTGTATGTTTAAAGTTTTTTCATATGATTATGTGACTATAAAATATAATTCTTGCCTTGAAATAAAATATGTACAAAGGTTTTTAAAAATATTTTTCATCAGATATAAATACCTAAGTTATATATTTGTTGTTGTTTTAGCTATGTTTTATGTTATTCAAAATGCTTTAAATGCAATTAATGCATGAAGAAAATAATAATTCGCTTCGTTTTAATTACCCATTAGAACATAGCCCACCTTCTTTCAACCAACCAGCAGTCTCTAAAATAATCTATTAAGTGATGTTTTTAATTATTAAGAATTTTTTAAGTTCACATTGACGTCACATTTCGATTGCCAGCTTCGAGAGCCGTGCACAAAAAAGAAAATATAGTTAACTGGCTCAGAACTTTTGATCAGCCAATGAAAAATAGGGTTATGTTCTAAGTAAGTTCGGTCATATTAAGTTAAATGAAAGTGTTCGGTCGCTTTGCTCCCCCGCCCCTTTTTAATCGCTTAAATTTTACTTAAATTATTACTTAAATTGATAAAAGTTAATAATGTTCATAAAAAATGTTCATAAAATTTACAATTTACAATTTACAATTTTTTATGAAATTTTTATAGAATTATTTGGTTTTTGGCTACGAGTAATTTATTTATAAACAGTTAAAATACTTTTTTTATACCAAACAATGAATGCCAATATATCTGCATTTGCATTTTTTAAAATGATGGTTGATAACATGTACAATTCTGAATAAAACCTCTCTGTTAAGGCAGAGTAAATGATGGAAAATACCATTTAGAAGTATAACTAACAATTCTGTATTCATAAAAGCAGAAATTTTCTTTAGCGTTAAAGTTAATTTCTTTTGTTACTAACATTTATCAATTAATAATTGATTTAAACCATAGTTTTAAAGTCAACTGAGTCACTCATGTGAACTATTACAATTTCTGCCCGTTGTCTTGCGGCGTGCATCTTGTTGTGCGTAAATAATTGAATATTTTAACTTCTTGAAAACTGAAGGACCAATTCTTTTCAAATATGTTATGATGCATCTTAAAGGAAAAAAAAACCCATGTTTTGTAAAATTTTATGTTTCTTGTTTCACAGGGGCCCATAGGGCAAAGCACAAATTGTCAAAGTTTGACGATTTTTCTAAAATATTCCTCTCTACGTTAGCTCATCTGAGAGAAAAACTATATTATTAGTTAAGAAGACTCGGAAGCCCTCTACCAAAACTGTAAATATCATGTTTTTTAAGGGTAGGGGTTTTGACTCCAAGGTAGGGCCAAATAAATAATTTGGTCATTATCCCGGCATCTAGTAAGTTTACACTGGCTAGGATAGAAAGATGGGTGCAGTATACAGGATAAAAAATATAAGATAGAATAATACTATATCCATCCTATCAGTCATATCCTGCATCCATCAACGACGCTGTTCAATTACTTTCTAAAAATTTAAAAAACAAGATTTCTATGTTTACGTATGGTAAACATAGAAAGCTTGTTTTTAAAAATTATAGGTTAGAATGGATATGACAAGTGGTGTAAAGTGCATGATATAGGATGCTGGATACAGGATAGCATTGGAATTAAGTTGTAAACTTTATCAATAGCAGCCCTAGATAGTGTTAATATATACAATATTTAAAAATTCTTCTTAACCTCTGCAGAATAGACACTGACTGAATAATTATTTAAAGAAAACCACAAAGCACTCTACTAAAATTTTTAATTTTGTGACCACGTAACTCGGGTTTTTGACATGTTCATGATAAATGGTGTTAAAAATATGATAAATAAAAAAGAAAAATTAAATAATTTGTGTTTGAGTTTCCAATGAATTAACATTTTTCAAGTGTGTAAAATAGAAAGAAATACATTTTTTTGTGATGAATGCCCAGTTGGTAAGTAAGAATACGTCTTTTTTGACACATAAAATTTTGTTTAACAGATCATCATCAACATTATCCCTATATACAACAAAACAGATACCTTCAGGAAAGATTCCTATCATCTATCAAGCAGGAATGATTTTAGGAGCATACGTACTCTTTATATCCATCTCTATTATGCTGTTCCTGCGCTATTACAGAAGAAGGTTTGTGAAATGAATATCGTCTAATATCCTCTGTATTGCAAAAATATTTCATCATAAGCCAATGAGCATTTTGCTGTGGCGCAAAATGTTTTAATACATAAAAAAACTGAATAGACACCTCTACAAATAATCATACATATCTTGACTCAAAACAAAGGAATAGAAACATGTAAAAAAATCTCTTGGGTCTCACCGCCGCTTTTACGGGACTCAAAATGTGTCATCAAATCTCATGGCACCCTAAACTG